>CM056951.1:20623746-20661908 GCA_029856935.1 Cyclocarya paliurus
TTACAATTTAACAGTTGGTGCCATATTTTCAACAACATAATTCAGAAGTTAAATTAAAATTCCTTATAAGCAGATATATATATATATATATATATATATATTTTGAGAAAAAGGTAACTTTATAGAAATATCTCAAAAGAGAAGATTGTGAATACATTGAGGATAATCCTCTACATGAATTGAGTCCTCAAACAAATCGAGGGAGCTCTTAGCCAAGCAATGAGATACTGCATTGGCTTGTCTAGGTACATGATTGAAGGACTAGGACTGATAAGAGCCTAGTAATTTCTTAATGTCTTGAATGATCAGACCAACCGAGCTCCAGTTTTCAACTGTGTCATATATGCCATTAACCACCTGCTTTGAATCCCCTTCAAAGATGACATTGTTGAGACCAATCCACTGCCAAACTGCACTGCCATCAAGGCTGCTAGTGCTTCTCCTAGAAGAGGATTAGGAAAGGATGAACGTGGGCTTCTAAGAGTGGTTGTTACAAGGCCATTCCAAACCCTGATTGACACCCTAATGCCCACCTTGCAATTAACTTTGTCGATGGCAGCATCCCAGGTCACTTTAAAAGTGTTGATGGGAGGCTTACACCAAGTAGCAGGAGGTTGGATCTGGGGGTGTTCCTTCTGCTGATCTCTATCTAAGCCCTTTAGCTCTGATATGCATGTGGATACGATCTTTGTAATCTGTTGAGGAGAAATGAATCTGGACTCAAACACAAATTTGTTTCTTTTGTGCCAAATCTCTCTAGTTGTAAGGGCTAGATTAGTGTGTTCCTCTATAGGAAGGGTGGAAAAGAGCCTTATGAGCAGGTCATAGAATGGGGCTTCCTCAGTTTTGCTTTTTTGTAAACTTCTCAAGCTAATGTTCCAAACATCCTGGGCTACTTTACACGTCCATAGAACATGAGATGTGGTCTTTGGGTACATTTTACATATTGGGCACATAGGTGAGTTAATGATCTTTCTTTTGTACAGGTTAGCCCTAGTGGGAAGAATATCTTTGGCTGCTCTCCAGAGGAACATTTTGATTTTGTTTAGCACTCTAAGTTTCCATATCAGTTTCCATAGGACTCCTAGATTAATAGTACTTGAGGCTTGCCCCTGCCTGGTATCATTCATTGACACTAGGAAATGATAAGCTGGTTTTACAGAAAAAAATCCCATTTTTCATGAATCTCCATATTAGCTTGTCATTTCTGTTACAACGACTAATATGGATTCTAGGTATGATTGCAGCCTCCTCAGGAATAAAGGCACTTTGAATGCGAGGTAGGTTCCATGATTGAGTATCTTGATCAATTAGTGAACTCACAGTAGCTTCTGAGCTGAGGATCTTGGAAGGGGATTGACTTTTGTAAGAAGTTGGAGTAGGCAGCCATCGGTCTAACCATATCTTCACTTTGTTTCCATTTCCTATCTTCCATATCAGACCCTCAAGTAGTAATGGTCTAGCTGCTGTGATACTCTTCCACAAAAAGAATCACCCCTCCTGACTCTTGCCATGGAAAACTTAGCTGAGGGAAAGTACTTGGCTTTAAGAACTCGAGAAGCCAATGGCTGGGTATTGGTGATGATCATCCACCCTTGCTTAGCTAACATGGCTTTTTTGAAGTCTTCAAAATCTCGGAAGGCCAGGCCCCCTACCTGCTTTCCTGTTCCAATCCCTTTCCAATTAAGCCAATGCATCTTGGACTTTTGGTTTCTTATCCCCCAGAAGGATTGCAACAGTTTATTGATGTTTCTCAAAATGCCCTTGGGAATTAGAAAGATGCCCATGTAATATATGGGAATGGATTGGAGGACTGACTTCAACAATACTTCCTTGCCTATAGGAGATAGTAGATTTGTTTTCCAGTTGCTCATTTGAGATTTGATTCTGTCAAGAATGGCGAGTATTTATCGTCTCAAATAGTAATAAAATTTTAAAACCTTCTTCCTTTCTTTTCCCCCAACCCCTGTGATACTCTAGTATCTCGCCTCTCTCTCTCTCTCTCTCTCTCTCTCTCTGTCCCCATGACTACCGAGGCTCTCCTCCCCACTACGCCACTGCGAAAGGCTCCCCTTGCCGTCAAGCTATGGGGGGTCTTCCCCCTCAGCCCCTCGCCCTCTGACCGACTCTCTCTCTCTCTCTCAGATCCGAGCAGATTCGTGCACCTCCTCCATCTCCAGCCATGGCCATCGCCACCCTCAACCGCCTACGGCTCCTCCAGTCACCAACTATCGCTCCACCCAGCTCCCGCATATCTCTTCCTCCAAGCCGGCAACCATAGCAACTAGGCAAATGGTTTTCTTCCCCACAAGCCTTGCGATGCCCTCATCCCTCTACCCATTTTAGTTTCTTTCCAAGTTTGATTTAAGGTCTTGTTCTCATCTTTCCAAAGGGAAAAATTGAAGGTAAGACCATTTTGTTTCACTTTCTATTGTGGTTTCGAATTGGTTTTGATTTCTTCAAGGAAGGTTACCCATTCATGTTTCGGTTTGGGATTTTTCAGTGCAACCACTTGTGTTCTTTCCTCTACACGCCTATAACATTATTTGGTCCTCCATTTTACATCTTGAGAAGGAACTAAGAACAAAGGTAAAAACCCTAACTTGACTCCATTTGATTTGGGTATTATTTTGAAGCCAACTGAATTCTTTTGTGTTGGAAAGTGTGTGTCTTGGGTTGTGTTTATTTCTCTATGTTGTAAAATATTATAAATGCTCTATTTTGGTCCTAACCGAATGATGATGGAGCTGTTTTACTTTATGATTTCCTATGTTTCGAATTTGATATTTTGCTAATGAGCTTGGTTTAACCATAGGTGACTTTAGTATGATTTTGTGTATGTATGTTGGTGCCGTGTGTTCTGTTTTGAGGCTGTACTATGTGTTCTATCTTAGGATGCTAGAGGTGTTCGGTTTTACATATTTATTGTGGTTGTATGTAATCCTATAAACTTGCTTTTAAAAGGTATTAAATGATTAATCTATAAACTTTAGTGTTTAAAGATTTTTAAGTTTACTTAATTGGTTATTCTTGCTATTCTCTATGTTATGTTTAATTAAATAGTGTATGTTAACTAAGCTAATTATTATACTTGTGTCACTAGATTTATAGCATAGTTTAGTATTAGGAGTAGATGATTAATGATGCATGACACTAGTCTTTGTATGTAGAATGTTCTGACATTGGTAGCAATATTTTCTGAAAATGAGAAAAAAAAAAAAAAACAAATGAATTAATGGATATTCTTGTGTAAACTTATGGATATTGTTGTGTAATGGGTTTGTGTTGAACTCAAGTGCTAGATGGATGAAGTGTAATTTTGCTAGATTAAATTACATGGGCAGCAAGCATGCTGTATGTAAATGGCCTAGAATTTCAGTTGCAGCCATGATGTTTGTAAATGGCCTTGAACTATTTGATTTCAATGAATGTTGACATATTTGTCTGTATGATGGCACTACAACAATGTTGGCAAATTTTTATATAAAAGAATTTTGTCACCACTAGAGTCATTGGGAATAAGTATTAGTGGCAATATCTCCAGGTGGATAGTAAGTACTTGCAACAAATGTCAAGGTTGGTATTGCATAATTGCCACTAAAGTTTGGTTAAAGGATTCATGGATAAAGACTTTTTCCCGAGCATTCCTTCCATGGATAATTGCCTATTTGCCACCACAATAGTTTGGTTGGCCATATAAATTTCCACAGAGGGAAATAGGTATTGTTGCAATTTTCCATCATGGAAAAAAGATAGCTTTTGCCATGAAATCAGTTTTTGGTGGGTAATATATTATTCGCCATGGATTATATGCCACAAGCGAGCCACCAGAAGAATTGGTGGAAAAAAAATTTTCCTGACTAAATTAAACTTGTTCCGACCACTGTCCTTCATGGCAAAAACTACATTTTGTTGTAGTGTATTTGAGCTTGAACGTCAGTGTCCTCCTTAAGCTCATATCTGCCCCCACCAGAAATAGCCCTCAGTGGCTGTGCTGTCAATGAAACTCGATCAGTCCGAGTGTTCCATTGTTGTGCGCTCTTGGCAAGATAATCAAAGAATGATAGTGCTTCATCAGGTTCCTTGCTAAAGAATTCTCCATTGCACATAGTCTAAACAAGCTGCTTGCATTATGGAATGAGTCCAGTGTAAAAATAATTCACCAGTCTCCAGGATTCAAAACCGTGATATGGACAGATGTTCACCAAATCCTTAAACCTTTCCCAGCTGGCGTGGAAAGTCTCGTTAGATTTCTGATTGAACTGGCTTATTTGCTCTTGTAAATACTGAGTTCTCTGAAAAGGAAATTTTTTTTTATAAGAACTCATGCTGCATATCAGACCAACTAGAGATAGAATTAGGCCTCAAAGAATTAAACCAAATCTTCGCTTTATCCTTTAAAGAGAAAAGAAATAAACGAAGTCTAAAATAAATTCATCAGTAGTGGCTCTATTGATAAAAGTAGTGCAGGCCAACTCAAAATCAGTCAGGTGCTGATAAGGACTCTCAGAATCCATCCCGTGGAACTGAGATATCACTGACATCATGCCATGCTATAGAAAAATTAGGTGCGTCATCAGGTAAAATAATGCTTGATGGTGTAGTGGTGCGAGTGGGCTGCAAATAATTCCTAAGAGTGTGTGATGCAGGTGCAGCCATGGTTTGTTCAATTTCAATGTCCTCGTCTGTAGAAAAAACAGAAGAGCTATCTATCTTTGAACTGTGTATACTACTCTCAGTGCTTGATATAACTATAAGCAACCTATTTGAATTGTCTCTCACCCATGACATTAAACATCAGTCCAAATAGCATAAGTAAGGTTCAAACGACTGAGTAGTGGGTGACAAGTGAAATATGTAATCAGAGATAAGATAGTAAAATAAACATTTGAGATAAAAATAAAATAAAAAATAACGAGTTTAAATTTACGTCAAGCAACTATTCCCCGGCAACGGCACCAAAAACTTGACTCACTAAAAAATGAGCAGCACAAAAGCTATCCCAAGTGCAGGAGGATGTCGCGTAATACTTAAGAATAAATTCCTAAATCGTCTCCTCAGAAAAAGTTACTTAAAATAAAACTCGTTTAAAATGGTGAAAGTATTCACAAAGAGAAAATAAAAGTGGTGGTATGTGCAATGAATGGAAGAGTGCAACAGGAATAAAAAAAAGGCACTAGTCATGGACTAGATTCATATTTTTGAATTTTTGAGTGTCGAAATGAAATGAAAAAGACTAAAAATTGAAATTAACAATCAAGAAATTAACTAAGCTAGACAATTTTAATTAATCTGAAAATTAAATAATAAAACAAAAATTATTTAAGTCCTAATTAAGCTTTAATTAATCTAATATGCAATGAAACTAAGAGATTAATAAAACTAAACTAAGAATTAAATTATATTAGAAAATAATTGACAAAGGACGAGCTGAAAATTGAAAAGCCCCAAAATCAAGATTCTAGAGTTCATCCTTGTATTCAAATCATAAATTCTCAAAATTAATCCATAGCAATTGTAATTACTGTTAAATGAAAGTTTAAAAGAGTAAGAAAAATAACGACATTAAATAAAATAAATAGTAAATAAATTGTCCAAACTTCTAAGTCAAAAATCTAAAAAATACTGCATAAACTTAAACTGAAATTAAATAAAAAATAAAGAATAAAAAGAGCAAATCAAATAAATAGAAATGAAGATGAAAAGCAGTGGAGGAAGTCGGAGAAGCTGCAGTTTGGACCTGAGGTTCTTCAAGCCGCCGCTGTCCTGTATGCGTCCTTTTCAGTGTGTGTTTTCTCCTTTTAAGTCGAAAAGAAACCTTTATTCATTTTGTGCGTGTTGCGTCCCAGGCCGAAAAAAAACCGTAAGGCCCCCACTTGATCTATTCCAAATCCCATAATAGTTGAGCCCATGTCTTTGCTTTTTTACTTTTTTTTTCCCTTTCCTATATGCATGCTTCACCTCTAAATATATATATATATATATATATATATATATAATAGAAATCAGAAAAAATAAAAAATGGAGAATAAAATATCAAAAACTGTGTTATACATGTGAAAAAAATATAGTCAAATTAAATCACAAGTTATAAAATTAAGCATAAACCATGCTATAAACTAATTTAAATCACAACTCGGACTTATGCATTTTAACTATTTTTCCATCTAAAACCAATGATAATGTAATGAAATAATTAAAATATATTGGTTCTAGATGTATAAAATATGCAATAATTCACCTCAATCATTTGGATATTGGTTGCCATCTAGATATGGCATAAAGGCCAGTGACCATGTAGGCACTAGTCCATGCCAACCATGCATGTAATTTGAAAGGTTTGGAACAGTTTTTGGTATGTCCTAACATAAAAAATAATAATGATAATTAGCAAGTATGTGGTTGATATGATCAGTCAATAAAACTCAACTCAACACATTCCAACAAATTTTTAAAATGATATAACGTATCGCGCTTGGAGGATTTGAGCTAGATGGTGTTAGCGGAGATGAGTGTTCTTCTCCTTTCTCCATGCTGATAATCTCACACACATGAAATAAGAAGAGATTGGCATCAATTCTAACCACATACATCAAATACATCCAGCCAGGCATATCTAGTGCAATCAATGCCTCCAAATATCATGTCCAACACCCAAACCAAATAATGCAATAGGTAGGTTCAGTTCAGTGCGATAAAAATGCTAGCTTTTTGCCTAATTATCACAAAAATAATGCTAGGTTCAGTTCCTCTTTTATATTGCAAATTAAAATTAATACATTTCAACATTTTTCAAAAATTTAATGAACAATGAATTCATTATCCATGCTATAAACAAGACGCATGTCACCTGACTGTATTTAGCAAATGCATCCAAAAACTTCATCCACTGCTAGATTAGCTAATGGACTATCACAAATCACAATATAAACCGTAGCAACATAAAACTAGCATAGCTTTATCATATGATGGGCGCAACTAAGGCGCTACAAAAAGCGAAAGCACTTTGATTCACAGTCTATATGATAATCAATGAGCAAAAGTAGAAGTACTTAACCCTAATATAAACTAGATTTTAATACAATTGGAACTAAATTAAAAATCTCAATAACTTTTACCTTTCACATAAATTAGGCTTTACCTTCTAATTTTCAAAAAGTAACTTCTGAAAGATTTTTGCTTTTGCTACTAAATGAAACCTTAAAAAAATGATCTTTTTGATAAAGGACTATTGCAAGTTGTACCTATAACCTGAGAATTTGAGGGCTGGCTTTAATGGAGATAGAGTCACGCAGTGCGGAGTGGTCTTGAGTATGCTTCTTTAGGACTACAATGTACATAAAATATATACCCATCTTAATGAAATCTTACAGACACCCTAAAACTCAACCGGCCCTAGTTTTTAGAGAGAGAGAGTCCTCCTTCTCTCTAAAAGCTTCAAAGATCTAAAACAACGCAGGGGAGGGGAGGAGCTTTGGATTTTTTTTTCAGGATTAGAATGGGGGAAAGATATCGCATGCTGATGTCTGTGGGAGACGCCTTTGTCTGAGGTACTCGAACAGCTACACATCAATGGGCTCCTCCACACATAGTGAGGCCCCGGAGGTCTTGAAGCGGAAAGGTAATGATGGGTTCAAGGCCTTTTCAGGACCTATGGCTAGCTAGGTGGGTTCCTCCGGAGTGATCCTATGGTTTCTAAGGCCTTCCGTTTTCATGCTTTTCGAGTTCCCCATCTAGTTTTTAGTGCGAGTCGATGCCGGCCATAGCGATCTCCAAGCTCCTCGTCCCCGACCCAGATAGACGCTGTGAGATGTTATCCGTTCCTTAGTTCCAAAGAGGGATAACAAGGCTAGTTCGTCCGGTAGCTGCCAGGGTTATTTACCTTCCTCCAAGGTTGAAAATGCGGATTTATACTTTTCAAGATATAATATGTTATTTTCCCATGTCTTTTTAATTTCTATATATATTTTTGTTTTCAAAAAATAAAGAATAGAAAAACACATATTCTCTTGGACTTTGTCCAAAGAGCGTGTTTTCTCAACTCCATCATAGATAGAGTGTGAGGTTTTGATGCACCCTACTCCGTCGGAGTAGGAGTTTGGTTAACTCTATCTTGAACAGGGATGTGTTGCCTCTTAGACTTTAAGTCTAGAGAGGTTTACAGTTTGGATTAGACCATGTCAGTCACAATGTGGACTGGGGAGCTATTAGTATTTGAAGTTGGCTTGTAATATATTTTTCAAGTCAAGTTGTAATGTTCAATATTAATGAATGCAGTATGCTTTTTATAAAAAAAAAAAATCTTAATGAAATCTTCACACAACAAATCAAGAGCAAAACAAAACCATAAAGAAAACCAACAAAATGAGAAAATAAGAATGAGTTTGCAGAAACCATAAAGAAACCAGTGTAGCTACTTTGAGCAAAACAGATTAAAGAAACCAAACCCGAGCTCAAGCAAGTTTTTCTCTTCCAAACATGAAGACGACGAGGATGGTGGCGGCGATCTCTCCTTCTTCCAGACCAAGATCGAACAGAGCTGAGCTTTTTTTCCCAAACCCGAGATCGAGATGAGTTTTTCTTCCAAAACCCAGACGACGCGATCTCCAGTTCCCAGACCCAGGCGGCAAAATCTCTTCTTCCAATTCAGAGATCGAGTAGAGCAGAGCTTTCCTCCCCCTTCTTCTAGACAACACAGTCTCTAGCTTCACTCTTCAACAATTTTCCCCCTGTTTTCGTTGTGTTTTGTTTTCATTTTTGTGTTTTTTTTTTAAATATATCGGCTGATGTGTAATGCCACATCAGCCCGTTTCCTCACGGTTACAAGAGCCAATGGTATATAAAAGAACTCTTTTATTAAATGTATGAGGAATGAGTATGAATTAACATCATATACTCATTATGTAGTGAGTCTTGAACAAAATTACTCAATTAAAGTATAAAAAATAAGGTTAATCTAAAGCGTTACTGAACTGACCCTAATAAACCACCTACCAATTTCCATATACTTCAAATCCCACAAACCAGTTTTGCATAAAACCATAAAAAAATAGATTGATAGTCTTATTCTCTATCGTTTTACATTAATTTTTCCATTTACCAAGCAAAAGCTAACCACCAAATCAAACCCAGATCAGAAAAAATTACAAACCCAACTAAAATAGATCCAATTACCATCAACCCAATCCCTAAATCTAATCCATAGATCCAATTACAAAACTAAAGTGTAAAATGAAATACTTTGACACTCTAAATAAATATTTCTTAGGGCGCTCTCTATTCATTCAAGCAAAGGTTGTGGGGCTCCTCATGATTACTAAGATATAATGTCACAGTTCCAGTGAAGAGCAAGAAGAATCGGGGAGTTGCAAAGGACATTTCGAGGGACTTAAGTGCCCTAGGGGCTTATGTTTATGTCTTATGTCGTTGGGTTGGTGTTTGAAGTATCTTAGCTTATTTCATTATAGTACTTGTTGGTTGGGTCACTTTGAGTAGTAATATTTGGCCCATTTGCATTAGTTAGTTAAGGCCATGAGGCCCAATTATCCTTTATTTGTCTTTATCGTTTCTTGTATAAGGCAGTGTTGTTTTAGCCCTAATCTTCTAGAAGAAAATTAGTTTGTTATGTCTACTATATCAGACCTATTTGGGTGGTAAATCATGCACCCTTGTCAGATATGCGAAATCATATGAAAAGTTGTTATTCATTTCCCTGCATTCTCTCTTTCTTCTCTACTCTATCCATGGAGGTTTTAACCCTCTAAGTGAGCCATTCACCATTATAGAACACCATTATTATAGAAGAAATTACACATTTTGAGAACCATATTGTTATAGTTGGTATCAAAGAGTGATCCTAAGTGACCATCACTCTTTTCATCTTCAACCATGGTAGAAGGTACCCATCTCAACCAGCTTTAGGATGGCCTCACGTCCTTGAAGAAATCCATCGATTCCTAGCTAAAAGATTTGGAAACAAAAATGTTAGCTTTGAAAAGGCAATTTGACTCTATAATGCAATAGCTAGCAACCATTACTTTGGAGCTACATAAAAGAAATAATAAGTAGCAGAGGGAGGACAATACCTCAGAGAACTAGCAACACAGATTTCAACAACGTGAATAGGAGTTGGGGCTGCAACCTTTACGGGTAAGGATTGATTTTTTTTACTTTCATGGTGATGACCTCAATGGTTGGTTGTACAAAACACACTGCCTCAACACAAGCTATGGTTGGCTTCATTCCATATGGAAGGGCCAGCACTTGCATGGTTACAAGATTTAGAAGAATCTGGGAACATCCAAGACTAGGAGGGTTATACCAAGGCCTTATTGATGAGATTTGGACTATCTTCCTATGATGATCTAATGAAGTCTCTTACTAGACTCAAGCAAACTGGTTTGGTGGAAGATTATAAAACCAGTTTTGAGGGGTTGTCCAATAGACTCAAGGGGCTATCTGAGAGCTATAAACTGAGTTATTTTCTCAGTGATTTGAGGGACAAGAGTAGGCTTCCAGTGTTTATGTTCAGTCCTAAGAACTTGTTGACAACTTACAGTTTAGCAAAAATTCAAGAAGAGATGTTGGGTTGGCTAAAAAAGGTGTTAGAGGACTCAACTATAACCATGACCCTGAAATCTTAAAAATCCCACATATCCCTAACCCCAGTTTCCATAACCACCCAAATAACTAACCAAAAGCCATTGTACTAACAAAATCAAATCACAAAAAATGAAAGACCGTAAAGATAAAGGTCTTTGTTACTATTGCGATTCCAAGTAGAATCCAGGCCATAAGTGCCAACAACCCAAGTTGTTCCTCATTGAGGAGATTGAGGATGACCCGAGTGACTCTTTGAAGGTGGAGGAAGTGATGGATGGGGGAGAGAGGATGGATTTTGTTACAAATTTAGTTCAGCCAGAAATATCCTTACATGCTTTAATTGGCTCAGTAAACTCTAGAACTATGAGGGTTAAAGGTAGAGTTGAGAACTAAGAGGTGGTCATTTTAATAGACTTAGGCAGTACCCATAATTTCATAGACCCTTCTGTAGTTAAAAAAGGAAAAATTTCAGTTGATAGTGACAAGATAATTAAGGTGAAAGTGGCCAATGGGAAGACTGTTATGAGTGAGGGAAGTTGTGCCTCATTGAGAGTGAGGGTGCAAGGGAATGTATTTGACACAAAAGTATTTGTGTTGGTATTAGTGGGCTGTGACATGGTGTTGGGAGTGCAATGGTTACATGAGTTGGTTCCATTCTTTGGAATTTTAAAGAACTGTCTATGAAGTTTAACTATAACAGCAATGTGATAAAGTTGCAGGGCTTGTGTCTAGCCAATTTGATTGAAGAATGTAGTTTGAACAAAAACAATAATTGGAGAAAAAAAGGGTGTTGTTATAGCTAGTTGAAGTGAAGGAAAGTCAAGTCCCAAAGCCAGAAATACACCCAACTGTCCAGAAATTTCTAAACCAATACCAAGCAATTTTTAGGGAACCAAAATGCCTACCCCCCATAAGAACCCATGACCACAGTATTACCCTACATCCAAACACTCAACCCTTTTCAGTCTGACCTTATCGATATCTTTATTTTCAAAAGGATGAAAGAGAAAAAATTGTGAGAGAGCTGTTGTCCTCAGGTGTAATAAGACTGAGCCAAAACCCATATTCCTTACATGTGTTGTTAGTGAAAAAGGCAGATGGGACATGGCACATGTGTGTGGACTATAAGTCCTTAAACAAGGTGACAATTAGGGACAAGTTTCCTATTCTGGTAGTTGAGGAATTATTAGATGAATTGAGTGGGTCTAGACTGTTTTTAAAACTAGATTTGCGCTCCAGGTACCACCAAATAAGGGTCAAACTTGAAGATATTCCCAAAACGACTTTTAGGACTCATGAAGGATATTATGAGTTCCTAGTTATGCCTTTCGAGTACACGAATGCTCCTAACACTTTCTAAAACCTCATGAATGAGGTATTTAGACCATATTTAAGGAAATTCATACTGGTTTTTTTATGATATTTTGGTTTATAGAACTAACTTGGATGATCATCTCAGACATTTACAACTAACCTTGGAGGTGTTAGAGCAACATAGCCTATTGGCTAAGATTTCTAAATGCAGGTTTGTTGTACCAGAGGTGTCTTATCTAGGCCATGTGATATTAGCTGAAGGTGTAAGGGCAGATTTGGACAAACTAGTTGCTATAACAGATTGGCCATTTCCAACTTCTTTGAAGTCCTTTAGGGGGTATTATCGTCGGTTCATAAAGGGGTATGGAAGCATAGTTGCCCCATTGACACAACTGCTAAAAAAAAAAATTAGTTTGCTTGGAATGAGGAGGCAAAGGAAGTTTTTCAACTTCTCAAAAAAGCAGTTAGTCAACCCCCTATGTTGGCTCTCCCAAACTTTTCCCTTCCTTTCGTGATAGAGTGTGATACTTTTGGAGGAGCAATTGGAGTTGTTTTGATGCAAAAGAATAGGCCCATAGCTTTTTACAGCCAGGCTTTTAAGGGCAGAATCCTAAATATTCTAACATATGAAAAAGAACTATATGCATTGGTAATGATAGTGCAAAAGTGGAGGTCATACCTGTTAGGCCACCTTTTTGTGGTGATCACCAAAGTTTAAAATATCTTTTAGAGTAGAAAGTGGGGACTCCTATGTAGCAAAAGTGGATTTCAAAGTTGCTAGGGTATGATATGTTGGTGGAATACAAGAAAGACCTGGAAAACAAAGCAGCAGATGCCTTGTCTAGAAGGGGAGAGGGGGAAGAGCAAAGAGTGGAAGCCACCCTTGCTGTCATTTCTTTACCAACATTGGATTGGATATAAGAGATTAAGGAGGGATATGAGAGGGATCCTAAAGTACTGCTAAAGTTGATGGAGGAATTTCAAAGAGGTGATTTACCTTAGAAGTACTCAGTAAGGGAAGGACTGTTTTTTTACAAGCAGAGATTAGAAGTGGCAGATGATGCTGCCTTCAAGCAAAAACTATTACAACTTGTGCGTTCTAGTGCTATGGGGGACACTCGGGGTATGATAAGACTCTCCACAAGCTTAGAAGAGATTTTTACTGGGAGGGTATGAAGAAAAATGTGAAGGAGTACATTAGAAACTGTGAAATCTGCCAGTGTGTTAAAATTGATCAAATAAAACCCAGTGGCCTACTTTAGCCCCTTCCAATCCCTTCCTAACCATGGATCCAAAACTCAGTTGATTTCATAGAGGGTCTACCTCCTTGTGGCGCCCACAGCCCCTGCTTGGGATTTGACGGAAATTGAAATGCTGGAATATACTACACAAGGTTACCTAAGATGCAATGCATCTAATGATAACTAGCAGTATGCAGTATATCGCAGCAGAAGGTCAACTTAAGTCAAATAATGGAATAATAGGCATGGTATCGAAGAACATAAAATCCCAATGATTCATATTCCATAAGAATCATCACAAGTAGTCCAAGTGTTTTCAAAAAGACTCCCAAAACACAGGACCAAAACATCCAACTTAACAAAAGAGTCATTTCCCAAAAGTGGAATGGGTCAAAACCAAGGTCTTATCCTCAAACAAACTTAAAAACACTCCCCTAGACATTCAGGGTTCTACATCTAGCAATCCCAACTCCATGGCGACTTCCTTAGCTTCTACAACAGAGTTTTTGGCTTGCTCCAGATATCTCGATACAAAATTCATATCATGCTTAAATCTTAACCCCCTTTGAGGATCCAAGGATGAAACTCCAACATTGGACTCATTGAGATTTGGCATAATCTTTTTGAGTCACGAAGCCAAAACCTTAAGCATTTTTAAGGTGAATTGATGCGAGCTTCCACTGTGAACTCGTCCTCCACTATCTCACAAATCCCGTCCATAACTAACGGTCTTGCGTACTTGGCACAGCTTCTACCATTTTGAATAGGGGAATGATAGTGGAAAATCCAGCACTGAGATTTTGAGAAATCTCAGTAAGTAAACAAATAACATGTAACAGATATCGTAAGCATATGAAAGCAAATTTTACAATGAATGCATGGACATGAGACTTTACTTATGCATTTGACCTTTCAAAAAAACATCGTGTAAAACATGACTTTCATGCCATTTTCTTTCATAAAACATTCATTCTTCATTTCATACTTGTTCATTTAACATACTTGGAAGCTTGGTTCTTGATCATAGAATATAATTTTGAGCTTAAGGCTTTTCTTAACTTATAAATGAATACCTCACGGTTCCCCTATGCACCGTATGTTCCCTGCTAGTTACCGCATCGACTATTGGCCACTTTGACAAGGGTGACTACGTCTTACTTTTAAACTTCCATATTACAGCAGCTCACTTCGCCTTCACCGTGATACATCCACTAGCTTTAGGTGCAATCCCATTTCAGTATTCTTTTCTTTAGGAACCATTCAAGATCTGCCGACCATACTTTGTCAACTCAGGGGTTACCATTCCATTTTAAACACTCTTGAGTGGATAGAGGAGTTTCACTAGAATATTGCCCCGTCCTAGTCCTTGGAGTCGTGATAAAAACTTTGAAAATGACTATTTTCTTTCAAAAGATTTTCACAATCCCAATGCATGTGACATGACAATGAAACTTAGAACTTTCATGAGACATATGCAAACGCCGAATGCTTCATCATGATTATATAACATTCAAACATGTAATTCCAATACATTTTGCGTTACGGCTTGAAAATATTAGAACATGCAAACATATTCTTTTACAAAAGAATTCTAAGGCATTGAATATCAAACAAGAGACAAACATTCAATACTTTCCATGTAATGGCCTAAATATACAAACTCTAGCACATCCAAGAATCATTTTTAGCTCATTAAACTCCAACCACAAAAATATCATACTTCATATATGGCAATAGCCGAGACCTTTAAGTTTGAAAACAAGCATTCCAATCAACATTTCATGAACTTATAATCTTCTAATGTGTTAAACAAAACGTTAACAAAGAACACTCATGGGTGGCTGAAACATTCTAGTGATCATAGACAACATTTTCTTGAACTTAGATAAAAGATTCAGTCAAGTAACAAACGTTCATATACAAAACAAACATTGTGCAATCCAAACCCTAATATGGTTTCTTATTCCATTTTCATAACATGAATACATTCCATAGGTCATTCTATTCATACATTAGATAGTCATCTAAGAAGAGATTATATCACATGGAAGAAACATCAATATCATGAACAATCACATAAAATGAAGCAACCAACAAGTTCACATGACATATACACAAAATATACAAATAAAAGTTAGAAGTTTATGTACAAAAATCCATAATATATAGCAAGCAAGTTGAAAAATACATATAATACTTGTTGAAGTTTACTTACAAAAATCCGTAATATATAGCAAGCAAGTTGAAAAATACATATAATACTTGTTAGGTTCATCATTCAAGAAAAACCTTAACCCGTGTGATTAAGTGTTGTGCTCTTGACATCTTTTTTCAAGAAAAAGACTCCATACATTCGAACCTTCCTTCCTTGAATCCAAAACTTAACTACAACGAAACCCTAGCTTGTAGAGATAGTAGAGTCGTGACCTTTATCCTCAAAACATCTTGCTTATAGGTTTAAGCAAGTAGGGTTGCATCTATCTTCCTTGAAGAAAAACCCTAATCTAACCATGTGCATAAAAGCGTAGGTTCATATAGAAAAACCTCCCAAAATATGAGCTAACTCTTCTAGCTCAAGTGTGTGTATGTGTGAGCATGAGTTTTAGATGAACTTGCTAGAACCGAAACTTTATCCCTTTAAAACCGTGTGTGTGTGTGTAGCAAGGGAAATGTTGGCTTCATACCTTCTAGACTTTGCTCTAGGAAATATCTTCTAGCTTTGCTTATCCTCCAAATGATGTTTGGATGAGAAGAAAATATTGTGAAGAATGTTTGGATGGTGAGAAAGTGATAGAAATTTGGCGAGAAGGTGATAGCCAAATACTTCAAGAACAATTCACAAAGTGACTAAAAGTTCTAGGGTTTTCACTTCCTCTCCCTTTTATAGGCACAAAAACTTCATACACAAGCCAATATTCCTTGCGTGGATGCCAAGTCACGTCCCTTCCTAAGGCTCCTTCCCTACCTCATCATTTGATTGTGTTGGAAACACAATGAGATTCCATTTTAGACAAGTGGCGTCTCCTTCCTCAAAACCAAAACCTCCTTCCTCTTTTGCCCCTTCATTTCATGTCTTGGTTCAATGAATCTTGTGGTTATATGATCTTTGTCAAGCTAAGAATCTTCCTCAATCTCCTACATGTGTGCATGAGTAACAAGTGGCATGTGAAGAGTGTGTGTGTGCATGGGCTGCCAAAACCTCTCTTTCTTTCTCCCAAGAAAATCTTCTTTCACTACATTTTTGGACAAGCATGTGATTGGTCCGAATTTGCACAAAATCACTTGCCCTAGCTGTCCACCTTAAGGTGTCTTCCCACCAATATTTCCTTCTAGAAACTCTAGGCGTGTAAGCCTTTCTTCCCAAGCTTTATTTTGTCATTTCCCAAGACAAACTTTTTAGCTACTTTTACATGTATGACACATGGCAAAAAGCAACTCTTCCTTCTCCATGGTTGCTGTGCAAGGCCTTTTGGCCTTCCCTAGGCTCCACTTTTCCATAACCTAATTATTCTTTATAGAATCTCTTTCTCATAGTGACAAGTGTCATAGAGCTTCTTCCTACAAGCAAAACCTCCATGCATTTGTAACACATGGCAAGAAAAATAGTTAATCTCCTACGGTAGGCATGTAAGCCAAACCCTAGATCCTTCTTACCTCTCTTCCCTTATTTCCATTTAAATTCATTAAGTCCTAGACATAGCTATATTGGATAATAAGTGGCATGCAAAAACTTGAGGTGGGTGTGAGCCCTAATTCCATTGGGCTTCAAATCCTAATTTCCTATGAAAGCCAGAACTCTCATGGGCTTAAATTTATATATATATATATATATATATATATATATATATATATATATATCTATATTTATACAAAAAGTCTAGAAAGTCTTAGTCGTCACTCTCCCTCACATGGTTTTAATAGCCTATGGGTAGTTGTTGATAGGCTTACAAAATACAATCACTTTATTCCTATAACCCACCCTTATACTGCCAAAACTATAGCCCAACTGTTTACCAAACACATCCTAAAATTACATGGAATGTCTAATTTCATAGTGTCTGCTCGTGACAGTACTTTTACAAGTATATTTTGGTAGGAGTTGTTCAAGTCCCAAGGGGTACAATTAGCCTTCAGCACTGCATACCATCCACAGTCAATGGGCAGACTGAGGCTGTGAACAAGTGTGTGAAGAATTTTCTCAGGTGCTATGCTGGTGATAGACCTTGAGATTGGTCCCAATGGATACCCTTAGCCAAGTGGTGGTACAACACCACCCAACATTCATCTACTCGAATCATGCCCTTTCAAGCATTATACGGCTATGCACCTCCTAAGTTGATTAGTTATATACCAGGTTTATCTAAAGTGGATGCAGTGGAAGAAAATTTATAGACAAGAGAATATGTGAATAGCATACTCAAGCACAATATTCAGAGGGCCTAGGATCGCATGAAGAAATATTATGAGTTAAAAATAAATGAGCACAGTTTCAAGTGGGAGATGTAGTTTACCTATGCTTGCAATCCAACAGGCAGATGAGTGTGACTCATCGCAGGAGTCTCAAGCTTTTTCCATGCTTCTATGGCCCTTTCCCCATCATTCAGAGAGTGGGATCCGTGGCTTACAAGCTCCAACTTCCCTAACATCAACAATACACCTCGTGTTCCACGTGTCGTAGTTGAAGAAAACTTTGGGACAAAGGCATTTGTATTTACCTACCCTTCCACCCATTGGTACTGACGGAACCCTCAACTCCAAGCCTGAACTGATTCTCGATCGTAGGGTTCAGAAATGCAACAATCAACCTTTTACCGAGTGTTTGGTGCAATGGCAAGATCAGAATATAAAAGATGCATCGTGGGAAGCTTACGAAGAGTTGAAGGCATCTTACTTGCACCTTATGGGCAAGGTGCTTTAATGGGGGGAGCTTTGTCACACTTCTAGTGAAGAACAAGAAGAATCAAGGAGTTGCAGAGGACATTTCGAGGCACTTAAGTGCCCTAGGGGCTTATGTTTATGTCTTATGCTTTTGGGTTGGTGTTTGAAGTATCTTAGCTTATTTTATTATATTTTGTATGGAGATCTGAAAAATATGTAATGATGATATGAGATGAAATGAGAATTTTATGTTTTGTCTTAACCCCCAAACCTGCCTTTAAGAGGTCCAGTTTGGATGTTGAGTTGAGTTGAGATGAGTTGAGAGTTCTTTATAAATAGTAGTGAGTTGAGATGTGGAGTGAGTATTGTGTTGCTTACCTAAGATAAGTTTAGATGTATTTGGATGTTAAGATGAGATTAGATGTATTTATGAGAAGTTGAAAAATGTTGTGAATCCTGCATATAAAGAGGTGTTAGGTTGAAAAATATTGTGGGTCTCACATGTAAAGAGTTTTTGAATTAAGATGAGTTTAGGCCCAATTTGGATACACAAAATCATCTCATCTCATCTTATCTCATCTCATCATTACAATTTTTTCAAACTCCCACACAAAATAGAATAAACAATTCAATTTTTTCAAATCTCAAAATAAAAATTATATTAAAAAATTATATCATAACAATATTTTATTCAATTTTTAATAAAACATCTCATCTAATGATCTCATCTGAACTGCGTAACAAAATGTGTGGTGCCCTCGACCCCCACATATTATTTTAGTGGAGTTCGTGACACCTGGATGTTGACCACACGGATCACACACCCCAACGACAAGTGCTCAGAGTGTATACAATATGAAATATGTATACAATAAAATACTCGCAGAGGATTAAAAGGGTCATTCTTTATTAAGTACTAGAAAGATAATAAAATATTTTTTACAAGGATTTACAGTTATCCGACAGAGAATTTAAAGAAAACAAATAACATAAGAGAAACAAATCCCATATCGCTAAATAACATTTTAGCTAAATTAAGCCTCCGGTGGAGCCGGTCCTTCAAGCTCATACCCAATCTCTGCGTCAAAATCTACGGTACCATAAAACAGAACCGCAGGATAAAACACCACATGAGATTATGACATCTTAGCAAGTATTTAACCAAAATAACACCCAAGAGATTTAAAATGCATTAATATAACCAACACGATCACGTACGGTCAAAGGATCAATCTCCACATATTTTCCAAAATTACACATTTTAACCACTCACGCCAAAATCTCATTTAGACCATATATATATTCATTATTATAATATGCATGCACTACGGCCTCCCCTATGGACCATATGCACACCCTGGCTCTCATCGTCACACCACGGGTAACATCCATGCATGAGACTTCGTAACGAGCGATACCCAGTTTCGCACCCAGCGCATACATGGCCAAGTATCATCTAACCCCGCCAGCAAAAGGCCACGGAATCGGTACGAGAGTGTTACTATCTCGTCCGTTCCCGTTGTCGCCCTACGACAACTCAGAGGACGTCACGTCAGTCTGTTACGCTCCCGAGTGACCAAAGGAGCTACACCAAGATAATGTCTCATCTCAGCTTGGGGTCGTGATACACATGCACCCACGCCATAGGACCATCAAATCCAAATTTACAAACAGACAATGTGACTTCATAGCACAATTAAATTAAAAACGATAAATATGAATGACAACAAATATTGGATGGCATAGTAATTTATTTATTTACATAAATTAAAATAATTACAAATTCACAATTTTATAATCAACTACACGCATAATCCCATCCTCCAATCCGGCCCAAGGCCCAAATCCACCTTAGCTACAATTTATTCCCAACATTTCAACAATTACAATTAATTTTTCAACACTTCAACAAATACAATTAAATTCTTAAAACACTTCAACAAAATACAATTAAATTATAATAATGCTATTTAAATCACATGGATTACATTTTAGAAAATTACTCACAATCAAAGGCGGGAAAAATTCTAGAAGATCGTGAGGGTGAAGATGCACTCTCGGCAAACACCAATAATTTTCCCAAGAACCAAGTGAAGCTCACGGCTTCTTATAGAACAAAACAAAAATATACTACTTCTAATTTTCGGATTATGTGAGAGTGATGAATAAATTTTGGAGATGAAATTAACTGGAGAAACTTGGCCTATTTATAGGCCGAGTATGGCAGTTCAGCCATTGAAGCTCCCACTGTGATGAAATGCCATGGAAGAGGCATGTGGCAGTGTAGATTGCGCGGTGTAGAGGCGGTTTGACACAGAGTGATGGGAGCTCTATCGATCGACACGGCACAACACGGAAGTTAGAGGTGGAAGGTGGTGGTGGCCGTGAATAATGGCGGCTTGATAGTGCAAATTTTTGGACTCCATCGCTAAACAACACGGAGTAGATCAATGGAAGAAGGAGGTGGCCGTGAAGGGTAGCGGCTTGACATGGTAGTTGCAGAATTCTTCACTGGTCGACACGAGGAAGAGGGAGATGGTGGCACCGTGGTAGTGCTTTGCGTGGCAATGTCCGAATGGAAGGATAAGTCGGCAATGGAAGCTGCTAGAACAAATATTTGCAGAAGAAAAATGAAGAAGGAAGACGAAGGTCGTGCGGCGCATGAAGAATGAGATGGAAACCTAGTGTTTCCAACCAAAACGGCGCCGTTTACAATTAAAAGGAGGGGCTGGGTTTCAGCTACTACACGGGCCGACTCTTCACGTGGGCTGGGCTGGGCTTCTAGAAACATGGTTGGGCCTGATTTCACTTCACTCACACACATGGGCTGGGCCCGATTAACACACACACACACAACAATTAAAACACTACAATTAAAAAGCTCACCCGAAAACATACCAAAATAAAACAAATAAAATGCACAACTTGTAAAATAATTTACAACTAATAATAATAATAATAAATTGAATTAATTTAGCCAATAATAATAAATAAAATAACTAATAATTTTAGGGATCTCACAACCTCCCCTCCTTAAAAGAAATTTCATCCTCAAAATTTGTAAGACTAAACATTAGCCATGAAGCACAAATCCAATTATCACTCCAAAATACAATACGATGTTGTTTATAGCACAGGATTGCCTAATACTTGCCAACAACAAGTGTCTCATATTATTCAAAAAGAAAAATCGACAAAGTTCACCAATAACATCGCCGTTTTCTTTCACCCAAATCTAGACAATATGCACGAATCTAGATGAAAAATTTCACAATTTCCTAAGATCGGTTCCGTGAATTCCAATTATTTATCCTTCCCTCTCAGACTGAAACAAACGATTCCAGAATGGCTAGTTCAGATTTTTCTTGTGGAGCTTGCAAATTCCTAAGGAAGAAATGTCTTAATGAATGTATTTTTGCTCCTTACTTATGTCATAAACATGGAGTGACCAATTTCTCCGCTATTCATAAAGTTTTCAGTGCAAGTAATGCATCGAAACTCCTTTCTCATCTCTCGGTGAGTGATCGTTGTGAAGTAGTTGCCACGCTTTCATATGAAGCACATGCCAGACTTGAAAATCCTATTTATGGCATTGTTTCACATATCTATGCTCTCCAGCAGCAGGTCATTACCTATTCACTTTCTATTTATATCTATAGTGATTAAAACCCTAATTTCGATAAATTCCTAATTAATAAAAGATATTCTACTTTGTTTTTTCTGCAGATTCTAAATTTACAAACTCAACTAGCATCTCTTAAGGAATTACTAGCAGCTCAAAATTTTCCTGATGGTTCTCTTAATGCAAACCCTAATGAAAATAGTTATGGAAAACCTTCTTACCCAGAGGATGTTGAAAGTTCGTTTCAATCAGAAATTTCTAATTACATGATGCCACAACTCAGTTCAAACAATATCTCCAATAATGCCTCAACAATTCCCGATAATGAGAGTGTGTTTATGCAAGACTCTTTTGGGGATTATCCAAGTTCACTCAATCCTGAGGAAAATACCTTAGATGCTTCCTATTTGTTTTAGTTGTAAAGTTTTCTATTTGATGTTCTTGTAATTTGAACTTTGTTGAACCTGTTGTAATAGAACTTGTAATTTGAATTTATAATTCTCCCAACTGAATGTCAATCTCCAAATGAATGTATATCCTCAAAATTAAATTCCTATGTGACCTCAAGTCATAACTAATTCATTATAACAATTACTAACACTCATCACTTCACTAAGTAACATGCTACTACTATAAACTCTGATCATCTCATTAAAAACTTAAGGTTAAGTTCTCTTGAATTAAAATATTATCATATCGAATCTACTTCAACATCTACCATAAACATCCCAAAAGACAAAACAGTAACAATGTACTAAAGGTAAAAACTCAATGCTTATAAGAGTCTATTTAGAACATATATCCAACATTTTCCTTGAAATTGACAAGTTTCTTTATTGATTCTAAAACAAGATATATCACAAAGCTCAACATAAGTGAAAGAAAACAAACATTCAAAATTACCCGAACAAGTATGGGTAAAATTTTCTCATGTCAGCCTCTCTCTCCCACGAGAAATCCTGAGTCAAAGAATCTCCCCATGATACCAAAACTAAAGGTATTATCTTGGTTCTTAACCTTTGCTCTTTACCATCCATAATCTGCATTGGAATAACTTCATAGATAAGGTTAGGCTGAAGTTGAATGCGTTCTGGGTCGACAAAACGTGGTTCTAGTTGCCCAAAACTCTTCTTCAATGATGACACATGGAACACATCATGAACATCCCCAAAATAATTCAGCAGTGCAATTCTATAAGCAACAAGCCCAACCTTCTCCACAATCTGAAAAGGGCCAATATACCTTGGACTAAGCTTTCCTTTCTTACCAAAGCGCTTGACGTCTTTCATAGGAGAAACTTTAAGGTACACCCAATCACCTTCCTCAAAGGATAAGTCTCTTTTCCTCGTATCTGCATAACTTTTTTGACGACTTTGCGCTTCCGCCATTTTATTTCTTATCACCTGAACTTGATCTTTCATTTCTTGAATTAACTCAGGCCAAATTAATTTACTCTCACCCACTTCATCCCAACACATAGGCGATCTGCACTTCCTTCCATACAAAGCTTCATACGGGGCCATCTGAATGGAGGCATGAAAACTGTTGTTGTAAGCAAACTCTATTAACGACAACTGATTTTTTCAACTTCCCTGAAATTCCATGATACAAGCCTGTATCATATCCTTAAGAGTCTGAATAGTACGCTCCAACTGACCGTCAGTTTGAGGGTGTTAAGCAGTACTAAACTTCAACTTAGTGCCTAAAGCTGCTTGCAAAGACTTCCAAAAATGAGATATGAACCGCAGGTCTCTATCCGATACAATACTCTTAAGTACTCCGTGCAAACGCACTATCTCCTTAACATACAACCGAGTCAGCTTTCCCAAAGAGTCAGTATTATTGATAAGCAATAAATGGGCACTCTTAGTCAAACGATCAACAATTACCCAAACTGAGTTCTTTCCACTAGTAGTCCTTGAAAGACCTACTACAAAATCCATAGAAATGTCATCCCACTTCCACTCAGGAATAGGGAGAGGTTGAAGTTTACCAGCAGGTCTCTGATGTTCAGCTTTGACTTGTTGGCAAGTGTCACATTTCTCAATAAACATGGCGATATCCATCTTCATGCCTTCCCACAAGAAATTTCTCTTCAAATCTTGATACATCTTTGTACTTCCTGGATGAACTGAATAAGGGGCTACATGAGCCTCAGCTAAGATTCGTTCTTTAAATTCTGAATCTGCAGGAATCACCCTACGATTTCGGAATAAAAGAATATCATCATTGTCAAGACTGAAATGCGTGGGTCCTTGTGACTTTTTAACTCTTTCTCTAATATCTAACAACTTCAAGTCCTTTTTCTGAAGAGTCTTTAATTCCTCAAAATCAAGAATTCAGATGTCATGTATCGAAGTCAACATCTCCTCCTGCTGCGAACTCTCAACAAGTAGTCTTCTCATCCCACAAAGGAGAGAGTCTAACCCCAGTGATTCAGCCTCATCAATCAAATGAGACTTCCGACTTAGTGCATCTGCAACCTGATTTGCTTTTCCTGGATGGTACTTAATTTCACACTGATAATCACTGATTAACTCTAACCACCTCCTCTGTCTCATGTTGAGATTTTTCTGTGAGAAAAGATGCTTTAAACTCTTATGATCAGTGTATATTTCACAAATCTCTCCATCAAGATAATACCACCAAATCTTAAGAGCAAAAACCACAGCTGCTAATTCTAAATCATGCGTGGGATAATTCCTCTCGTGATCTTTCAACTGGCGAGATGCATAAACTACAACTTGTCCCCCTTGCATAAGAACACATCCTAGACCAAACTTGGAAGCATCGCTAAAGACCACAAATGGCTTGTGTGGTTCAGGAAGTGCTATAACAGGTGCGGTAGTTAATCTCTTTTTCAAAACTTCTCTAGCATTTGTCAAATCAAACAAACTCAACATTCTTCCTTGTAAGAGAAGTGAGAGGTCCCGGCAATCGATAAAATCCTTCCACAAATTTTCGATAATATCCAGATAGTCCTAAGAAACTCCTGATTTCATGCACTATTGAAGGTCGTGGCCATGCTAAGACAGCTTCTATTTTACTAGGATCAACTGCTACCCCATCCCAGGAAATGACATGACCAAGAAATTTAATTTCCTCCAACCAAAACTCACACTTACTCAGCTTAGCATAAAGTTGGTGTTCTCTTAACTTTCCTAGAACCAAACGAAGATGACAAGCATGCTCCTCAAATTCTCTAGAATAAACTAAAATATCATCAATGAAAACCACCACAAAAGAATCTAAATAGGGTCGAAAAACTCTATTCATCATATCCATAAATGCTGCAAGGGCATTGGCTAATCCAAAAGGCATCACTTTGAATTCATAATGCCCATACCTAGATCTAAAGGCAGTCTTGGGTATATCTTGACCCTTTATTCTCAATTGATAATATCCTGACCTCAAATCAATTTTTTGAGAATGTAGTTGAACCTTGGAGTTGATCAAATAAATCGTCAATTCGGGGTAGGGGATACTTATTCTTAATGGTCACCTTATTGAGCTCTTGATAATCAATACACATTCTAAGGGTACCATCCTTCTTCTTAACAAATAGCACTGATGCTCCCCAGGGTGAATAACTAGGCTGAATAAATCTCTTATCTATTAACTCCTATAATTTACTTTTTAACTCTTTTAACTTAGCTGGTGCCATTCGATAAAGGGCCTTATGTACTGGTGCCGCTCCAGGTTCTAAATCAATAGCGAACTCCAACTCGCAAACAGGAGGTAAACCGAGCAGATCCTCCACAAACACATTAGAAAATTCCTTTACAATTGGAATAGCAGCTATAGACTTATTTTTCGATTGTGTAGACACTACTTGAACCAAAAAGGCATCCGCTCCATTAGCTAGGTCCCTATTTGCTTGAATTGCGGATATAACTGCAGGTTTCGCCTTTATCTTACTTCCTGCAAATTCCAAATAATCTCCCCCAGGTGGTTGGAAACTAACTATCCGACTACGACAATTAATGTTTGTAAAACACTGATATAACCAATCCATTCCTAAAATAATGTCAAATTCAAGTAATTTAAACATTATTAAGTTCGCACTAAGCGTCATCCCATTAATAATCAAGGGACATCCTGGAGCAACCTTTGAACAACACACAGTCTCTCCATTTGGTAATTTCACTACTAAAGACTGTGGCAATGGTTTAATGGCTGACTGCACATCCGTGTAAAAGTGGTAGATACGAATGACTGAGATGCTCCTGAATCAAACAAGGTGCAAGCATAAAACTCATACAATCAAACTCTACCTAAAAAGATTTAAAAATTGCTAATGAAATCCACAAAATGAGTCACATGATATAGAAATCTCAAAAGATTGGATAAAAATCTATACCTGTGATGACTCCAGCATTCTGGGTTTCTGGAGCCTTATCATCAACCTCGCCAGGTGTCACTGCGTACACCCTCACCTGAATAGTTTGTCTTTGGTTGTTCCTACCACCACGATAACCTCCTCGATTTGCTTAAATCATGGTAGGGCAACTGCGAGCATAATGTCCTATCTATCCGCATTTGAAACACTGAATTCCCATAGGACGGCACTCGCCTTCATGCGATCTATTGCATTTACTACATATTGGAGCTCGTCTTCCCATACATACTCTGGTGGACATTTGTGGTCGAGCCCTAGTCCTTGTAGCGAACTTAGGTGCTGATCTAGAGCTACTTCATTCCCAAAAGCCCTTTCTCTTTTGTCCAATCTGAGACCTAATAGGGTTAACAAACTCCCATTCCGCAATTGTAGCTACCTCTACAAGCTGCTGAAAAGTAGGGATTTGCAAACAAGCAACTTGTCTATGGATTTCCCGCTGTAGACCCTCCTGAAATCACTCGATCCGCATTTCTTCAGTAGCAATTAGATGCATTGCAAACTTTTCGAGTTCCATGAATTTCTGGGCTTACTGCTCTACAGACATTTCCCCTTGAACAAGATTATTAAACTCACGGGCTTTCTATCGTCTCATAGTATTTGGGAAGAAACGATTATTAAACTCCTTGTTGAAACGTGGCCAGGTTATAGCAGTAAGTGATCCTAGCTCCATCTCAAGGAGTTCCCTCTTGGTCTCCCACCAAGCAGCTGTGTCTCCTTGCAGTAAATAACTCGCATATAACACCTTTTGAGCTTCAGTACACTCACATATCTCAAAGGTTTTCTCAAGATCACTAATCCACCTCCCAGCACAAAGTGGATCCTCTTGTCCAGAAAAAACAATGGTCCTATGAGCCAAAAATCGCTCATACGAACATCCTATTTGTTGCTCTCTTTGAGGATGAAAATTCTGTTGGAGAAGGTCTGTTATGTGAGTTAAGGCTCTAGCCATAATAAGATTCCCATCAGTACGAGACAACTCGTCTTCAGGTTCGGGATGTAGCACTCTTGGGCGATCCATTTTTCTGTTAAAACATGTATTTTAAAATACTGATATTTAATTTAAATACACACTTTAAAAATACAGTAAAATTTTTCTGGTACTATACCTAGGTATTTTCGTATGGTTTTACCCAGAGCCAACCTGGCTCTGATACCACCTGTGGCGCCCTCGACTTCCACGTGTTATTTTAGTGAAGTTCGTGACACCGGGATGTTGACCACACGGATTACGCACCCCAACGACAAGTGTTCAGAGTGTGTACAATATGCAATATGTGTACAATAAAATACTCGCAGCGGAATAAAAAGGGTCATTCTTTATTAAGTACCAGAAAGATAATAAAATATTATTTACAAGGATATACAGTCATCCGACAGAAAATTTAAAGAAAACAAATAACATAAGGGAAACAAATCTCATATCACTGCATAACATTTCAGCTAAATCATGCCTCCGGCGGAGCACGGCCTTCATGCTTATACCCAATCTCTGTGTCAAAATCTACGGCACCATAAAACAGAACCGCAGGGTAAAACACCATATGAGATTATGACATCTCAACAAGTATTTAACCAAAATAACATCCAAGAGATTTAAAATGCATTAATATAACCAACACAACCACGTACGGTCAAAGGATCAATCTCCACATATTTCCCAAAATTACACATTTTAACCACTCATGCCAAAATCTCATTTAGACCATATATATTCATTATTATAATATGCATGCACTACGGCCTCCCCTATGGACCATATGCACACCCTGGCTCTCATCGTCACACCACGGGTAACGTCCATGCATGAGACTTCGTAACGAGCGATGCTCAGTTCCGCGCCCAGCGCGTACATGGCCAAGCATCCTTTAACCCCGCTAGCAAAAGGCCACGGAATCGGTACGAGAGCATTACCGTCTCGTCCGTTCCCGTCGTCGCCCTGCGACAACTCAAAGAACGTCACGTCAATCTGTTACGCTCCCGAGTGACCAGAGGAGCTCCACCGAGATAATGCCTCATCTCGACTTGGGATTGTGATACACACGCACCCACGCCATAATACCATCAAATCCAAATTTCCAAACAGACAACGTGATTTCATAGCACAATTAAATTAAAAACGATAAAAATGAATGACAACAAATATTGGATGACATAGTAATTTATTTATTTACATAAATTACAATAATTACAAATTCACAGCTTTATAATCAACTACATGCGTAATCCCATTCTCCAATCCGGCCCAAGGCCCAAATCCAACATCAGCTACAATTTATTCCCAACACTTCAACAATTACAATTAATTTTCCAACACTTTAACAAATACAATTAAATTCTCAAAACACTTCAACAAAATACAATTAAATTATAATAATGCTATTTAAATCACATGGATTACATTTTAAAAAACTACTCACAATCAAAGGCGGAAAAAATTCTGGAAGATCGTGAGGGTGAAGATGCACTCTTGGCGAACACCAATAATTTTCCCAAGAACCAAGTGAAGCTCACGGCTTCTTATAGAACAAAACAAAAATATACTACTTCTAATTTTCAGATTTATGTGAGAGTGATGAATAAATTTTGGAGATGAAATTAACTGGAGAAACTCGGCCTATTTATAGGCCGAGTATGGCGGTTCAGCCATTGAAGTTCCCATTGTGATGAAATGTCGTGGAAGAGGCATGTGGCAGTGTAGATTGCGTGGTGTAGAGGCGGTTTGACAAAGAGTGATGGGAGCTCTATCGATCGACACGGCACAACACGGAAGTTGGAGGTGGAAGGTGGTGGTGGCCGTGAATAACGGCGGCTTGATAGTGCAAATTTTTGGACTCCATCGCCGAACGACACGGAGTAGATCAATGGAAGAAAGAGGTGGTTGTGAGGGGTAGCGGCTTGACATGGTAGTTTCAGAATTCTTCACTAGTCGACACGAGGAAGAGGGAGATGGTGGCACCGTGGTAATGCTTTGCGTGGCAATGTTCGAATGGATGGATAAGTCGGCAATGGCAACTACTAGAACAAATATTTGTAAAAGAAAAACGAAGAAGGAAGACGAAGGTCGTGCGGCGCATGAAGAATGAGATAGAAACCTAGTGTTTCCAACCAAAACGGCGCCGTTTACAATTAAAAGGAGGGGCTGGGTTTCAGCTACTACATGGGCCGACTTTCACATGGGCTGGGCTGGGCTTCTAGACACACAGCCCAATTAATACGCACACACAACAATTAAAACACTGCAATTAAAAAGCCCACCCGAAAACATACCAAAATAAAACAAATAAAATAAAATGCACAACTTGTAAAATAATTTACAACTAATAATAATAATAAAAATTGAATTAAATTAGCCAATAATAATAAATTAAATAACTAATAATTTTAGAAATCTCACAAAATGAGATTTAGTAATTTGAAAATTTAGTATTTAAATGTTAGACTCAATTTAAAATTAAATTGAACTAAGTTTAATTAAATTTCAAACGGGATCTTAGTTGTTACGGCATATAAGATGTACGATGAATATATAATGCCATAGAAGTGAAGACAAAACATCTCTCAGAGGACCTCTCTCTCTCTCTCTCTCTCTCTCTCTCTCTCTCCGAGCTGGTAATCTTGATTCCCAGTCATTTTTTATTTTATTACCGTCTTGTTCGAATTAATTATATTAATACTCATCGATATCCTAGAAAATATGTATTAATGCTTGCAGAGGTCTACTAATATTATTATTTTTATTTGTCAATCTCAATCACTTATACCCATGATTTCTCATATCAATTATTTAAATAAAAAATTACTTATAATATATCATATTAACTTGAGTGATTAGAGATAATAAAATTCATTTATTATATTTTTTAATCTGATTTTTTAGATTCCGTAAGGCCTGATGCTGCAAATCCATTGTTTTTCGATAAAGGAAGCGGTTCCAACAAGATGAACCAGGAAGAAGGTGGCCGGCCGGGGAGAATATTTTTCTTGGTGCCATGCAGTCCTATATATAATATATATACATATATGATAATTAACATTAATCTACAGATCAGAAAACACCTGAATATATAACTCCATACAGATGCACGATCGAATAGGCCGATCGACGATGCATGATATGATGATCTGCTTGTCTTTTAGTACTATAATTTATTCATTCAATCTAAGTAAATATATGATGATCCTCTGCTGTTTAATTCATACCATATTTGGCCTCATAGTAGTGATCTATCTAGCTAGGCCTGTCTTTTCCATCAACCACCTCTGATCTCTTTGGGGAAGCATTTGAAATTTCATTATGATCATCATTTCTAATTTCATGAGTTTTGGACTTGTAATCGTCGAGGTACTGCTGATAGAGATACGAAACAAAGCCCCAAACAGCCAAAATTATTGAGATCACCTTTATTCCACCAAGTTTATCGTGGAAAAAGATCACAGCCATAACCGGAACAATGGGCAAACCTAGAACACTTATGGCATTGGAGAAGAGGGAAGACACCTCAAGAATCAACCCTACACAGCCAACAGAGAAAGCCTGCCACGATATGGCTGTCCAAATCAAAGTCATGAGATATGAGACCTTCCCCAGTTTAAACTCTTCCATTTCTCTTTTCAAACCCTTCCACTCTCCACTAGCGAAAAGTCCCACCACAGTAGCTGAGGTTGCAATTACTGATGGATAGATTATCATGTCCGTGATGGCTGCAAATGTCTCCCTTTTTACAACCTTCTTAAAGGCAAGCTGTGTAAGGGAAAGCACCAACCCATATCCTGCAGATGCACCGACTGTGCATAAGAACCCAATTACATACTTTGCTTTAGAGACTCCAGAAGGGTCTGCAGAATCTGTTTGAAGAACAAGGAGAACGGAGGATATGGTGAGAAGAACAAGAGAATTGATTATGAAAGGAGTGAACTTTTGGGAATTAAGGAAGAAAGAGAAAAAAGCATTGAAAGCTAACTGTGAGGAACAAATGAGGGAGTAAGTAGATACAGGAAGATACATCAGCCCAACTGAATACAAGAAGCAGTCTGCTGCTACAAGAAGGCCAAGAGTTACATAAACTGATGAAAGTATCAAGACGGAGGGTCGTTTTGAGTGGATTAATGTGTCTGTAGTACTGGTACTGTGTCTTTTGGGTGCTGAGATGATGAGGTAGGGAAGGAGGAGAGGGAAGCCAACAAGCTGCACAAGGGTTCCTATCCATACGCTCTTTCCACCTTGGTCGTAATACAACCTTCCCAGGAGTAACCCTACCGACTGTCCAGAGAGGAGAAAAAGTGCGTAGATGCCCAACCGCACCCACCGCATATAATTTCCACGCTGATCGATTGTTGATTGGCTGCTGACATGCATTTGATCAGTTGAGTTGCAGGCTTCTTTGTCCTCCTCATGAGATGCTAAGAGCAATAATATTACAACGAAAGCTTGATTAGAATATATGGTATGAAAAAAGTTACATCAATTTGATCAGTTCTTTTGCAAACTCGATCTGGCCGGGCTGTTCTTATCTTCTTCACTTGATCTACATATTTTGGCGTTCTTAAAAGGGTCTAATTTCAACTCTCACCTGATCTACTTCAGAACCCACGAATATATCAGGATTGTTTTTCATGCCTGTGATATTCCTTTTTTTCCGTCCTGGACCTGTTAGCTTACCTCTCATAATTAAATTGCAAAAGCCTCTTCTCAGTTTTCTTCTCTCTCTCTCTCTCTCTCTCTCTCTCTTTTTTCCTGAAAAGATGGCTAGGTGGTGGAGGTTAATTATCTGTTCTAACTTACATCTACAGAGATGAGATATTTCCTAGTAACTTTCAGAGTTGATGTATGTGCAGCGATTCTAGTGCTGAATATCAAATAAGAAAAACAAATTCTTTCTTGCTAATTAATAAATCATGTATGGAAACCTAACTTACTCATGATGTGGAGCTGCACTTCTTCATGAGCTTCTCCCATTTCAAATGTCAAGAAGTTCCAAAGATGAAGATGAGAGAGAGAGTTATACAGAATGAAAAATGAATCATGTGCAAAGTACTGCAGTTTTGGCGGGTGTGTCGCAGTGCAATAAACGTTGTATTGTATTAATGAGTTGTACAAGCTAGTCAGTGACAGTAGTCGGGGTACGTACTTAATCATTGAAATTAAAAGAGACGTGGATCTAATTTATTTATATATATATATATAAGTTTTTTTTTTTTTTTTTTTGTGGATGAACTTAAAAGTAATCATCAAATGCCCGGAATTGATTGCTTATCCTTCCACCTTAATTTTGTCTCTTTACCAATTTTCCAAGGTGTTAAAAAGAGACAAAGATTTCTTATAATTTTAATAATTTAAAGATAAATAAATATAACATAGATTTTAATATATTAATATTTAATGCAATAATTAAATTCTCAAAACATTATCTAGAAAATACGTACAATTAATCCGACGGAGAGACCCATGCATAAATAATTGAAGGGATAACTGGATAAGAACATAAGCTTTTGTCTTAAATACAAAGCCATGCATTGAGTGACACATCATGTTTGGTGGGTCTCACAAGGTGGCTGTATGTAATTGAATTGAGGAAAGCTAGTCAGTTCAAGTTGCATCCAGGTTACAATGATTTATTTCTGTCAACTCATGAGGTTGGGGCCACCTATTTTAATTAACTTCATTTCTTTGGAAGATGCACCACCTTGTCCGTGAGTGGTGATTGATTTCGAGTGTAGACACTTGATGCCTTTCGCATTTTCATGCTACCTATGGGAGTTCATTTACATGGGGTGAAAAGTACGTTCTAATAGTCAACCATGAGTTAGGACGAAAAATTTTAAGGCTCGAGCTATCAAGTTGGAGCAGCCTGGCCACCCCCATCTGGAGCTTGATTTTTCTAATATGGCCTTCTCGAAAAGGACACAGATTTTTTTTTTCTTCTTTTGATTAAAGTTTCTGTTCACACTACAATAGAGCGAGAATCTCTTGGCATCATGAGTGAGTTCATCACTAGTGTTTACAGCGTGTGAAATGAGTTCTATACACATTCACTTTTATGTATTTTTTACACACTCTAATGATATAATTGGTAAAAGTAATTATTTTATATTAAAAAAATGACGCAACCAATCATATTAGTAGAGTGCACAAAAGAATACGTAAAAGTGACTGTACATATAATTTTTGTTAGAGTGATGCTTCGAGCTGGTCGGGTGTACAAGGATAGTTTACACCAGCAAATGAAAAATTGACACATTTGAGTTTCAGTAGAATTGAGAAATAAGCCGCTTGTAGCAGATCTCAATTTCTCTTCATGTGCAGATCACTTTGCCCCCCACCCAAAACATTTGTGCCCCCACCCCATCGAAATGCTACCCCACCTCCGTTGGCCTCCTTCCGTCATTCTGAAAAAAATTGGCCATCGAAACAGTGTCGCCCACACTTACCTCGGCAACTTCGATTCCTGGCCATTGAAACAGTATCTCCTTCTGTGTGTAAAAAAAACGTATATGCTATGCCCATCGTCTCTGACTCCCTTTTGTGTGCAAAACTTACATCGCTTGAAGAATTGTAATTTCTGAGATTAGATATATAAATATTTCTGATTTGGAAATTTATGATTTGATAACCTTTGATTTGGTAATTTGGGTCTGGTAATTTTTTAGAAAATGTGATAAACTAAATTAGATGAAAAACTTTGGTGATAAAATGATTAAACTTGCGTATACGATTGGTTGCCATTTGAGCACATTTTGCTTGGAGGTGGATCCCTATATATTCATCCTCAGGAGGTCTTCCCATATTCCCAAAATGCTATTAAAAAATATAATCAAATAAAAGACAAAAATGTGGTCCAAAAATATTGCAAAATAATGGGATGTCGTCATTGTCTTCAAGGCCAAAAATTTAATTAAATGAAAGTTGAGGATGTGGTCCAAAAATAGACTTTTATAATGGGCAGAGGAGAGAAAGAAGAGAGGGAGAACCGCTGCGGGAGAGAGGAGAGGAAAAGGGGAAAGGGGCAGAGGGAGAAACGGTCTCATTTCGAGAATTGGTTCAATGCATTGTAGTGTATTGTAAGATAAATACACTTCACAGATGTTGAAGTCCTATTGGCCAGTGTCAAAATGAAATACTCACCTGACCTTTTTTAGCTTTTTCCTTTTTGTTATTTGTTTACCATGATGTTCATGATGGTATTGAAAGTGTGAATCAACCAAATGCCAAGCCTTGCTGCGACGTCACGGCTTTCGGCCCACAGAAAGTCATAAAGCATGGCAACAAAGATGCTTCCACACTTCAAAAAGTTCTAACCGTACCAAAAATGCAGTTGCAAGAAATCTGAAGCCAATGTCGGGTGAACCCTTCTCTGTCTCCGATCAAACGGCAAACACTGCCGTCTTCCTCCACCTAACACCTCCAAACCCCATCCCTTCTCCACCCGGCTCCCTGCTATCCCCTCCCAACTCCAACACTCCCTCCCAAGTCCCAGCAAAAAACTCTCCAAACCATGTCAAGCTCAGCACCACCAAATCCTACCTCTCAAACCTTTCGACACTACAAAATCCAAGCTCCAAACTAGACGCACATGTACAACCTATGCCTACACCTTTGACGCCATGATCAAGACCTTCAGAACCAAGGGAATCCTTGGCTTCTAGAATGGCATATTTGCCGGGATCTTCAGCTTCATTACTTCTTCTATTGCATACTTCGACACCAGTCCTCTGGGGATGTCGATCTTGTCCAAATTTGACTGATACCAATATTAGGGAGCATCATTTTATCGACAAAAGCGGTGCCAAAGGTGTTGATCATGCAACAAGCATGGACCGGAACTAAATTGCACAATATCTGATGAAGCGGTCTAAATGGATGGTAACATAAAAGGTGTTGAAAACAAAATTGAGAACTAAGAACGTGTAACTCAAATCGGGTACGAACATAGGGGAGAGGGGGGGGGGGGGGGGGGCGTGGGAGGAAGCAATAAAAGGTCTAGAGCAATATTCCAAGAATATAAAAAAATCTCAGAATTAAGATTTCCAATTGAATACACCAAGTTCAAATATGCTCCAATCATGTAACACGACATTGACAATCAAAGTTACACTAGTAATGAATCTCGAATTTCTTTGATGCCAGACAAGTGATATATGTCACAGGATCCTACATTTTCTTTAATGATTGAACACGAAGAAGAAAGAATTTATATGCACTATTCAGCAGTATTACAAAAAGGGAAGAAGAAACAAAAAGATCTTTCCTGTCATTTCCTGCCCTCTGCCACATGCGAAATGAAATGTATATCAGACTTCTAATTTCAGCCCTGATGCAGCAGCAGTGAGGGCAAGTCTCCAGCCCATTGGAAAATTTTCTTTTAAAGCTAGATTTGCAACCAACATCTTCCAAAGTCCCCTTATTTAACTCCCGCCTCGATACTTTTCGCACATCCGACAGGAAACATCTATGTAATTCTGTCCTAAGTCTTAATTTGTCAGGCCTGTAAGAGTAAATTCAGTTACTAGTCATCATATAGAGGTAAGAATATCTAGTTGAGCTCAGAGATCGTTTAAAAACTGGGTAAATATATATTATATACTAGAATCTCTGACCCACAATTATGACAAAAGCCCTTCAAAAATTCAAAATATGAAAACTCTCCCTAATAAGCAATTAAGTGCCATTATGTAGCAAAAAGAAAATTTAACTGCCATAAATGGAATTACCGGTGAATGAGGGATCTGAAGAAGAACAAGTGATATGAAATACAAGCACAGGAAAATGGCAGACCCAGCAAGAAAATTATACAGCAGCCGCCGGTTGTCTTTGGTGGGTATGAAAACTGTCTTCAGCGTATTGGTTAATTCAAAAATCCGAAGAGATACCTGCATAAGCAAGTTCAGAGTGCAGCAAAAAATGCATAAAAAATGGGAAATGATTAGTCCTGGTGGCCTTCATAAATTAAGGGTCAAGAAGAAATAAGCTTACAATGACATAAATAGCAGTAGTGAGCATGAAGTTAAGCATGGGATATTCTGGGACAAAAGAAAGAAGCCACTTAGGCTGTCCATTAGGCACGCTTGATCTGCAGATAGATAGAGGGAAGTTAGAAACACATTTGAGTCGAATCAGTATGGTCTGTTTTCAGATTTCTTTTAATATTCTCTCATTTTACCTCTTAGCTCTGCCAATTTATTTTCTCTGTACATTTGCAATTTGGTACTGTTTCATTAGTAATTTTTCTTGGAAGTGTCAGAGGAAGAGAGAAAGTGACTACCTTTACCATAATATCGATTTAGACAATAAAAAAAATAATCCAAATATCACATGGAAATATTAACAAGAAAGCTTAAATATCTCATCCACCAAGTGTAAATAAGGAAAAGCTTTTAAAATCATAGTATTAACTCACTACCGAGAAGGGTCACATGAGGTTAAGCAATTATACAAGACAACATCAAAATGATACAATGCTACGATGTTCTTAAAATATAAATTTTCATACTCATTAAAAAGAGGATGTTCTTAAAATATATAAATTAATAAATACAGATTTGTTATATAGAGCTCCAAACCAGTGAAAGATAAATGATTTTACACACCTCAACCAGATGTGGAACTGTGAAATATAGGTCTCCAAAGTTATCTTTCCAAGCCACCTAATAATGCCAAGTAGAACATTAAAAAACCTTCAAAATATGGTAGCAGAATTCATTTGAATTTATTAAAAAAGAAGAATAAAGCCACACAATCACTGAAAAGAGGGTGCCTCAAGTATAGAATGGTTTCATTATAAAGACAAGAAAACGTACGCAAAGAGAGTCAATGAGAAACTCCGAAACTGCTGAGTGAAATTCCGCAAGCAAATATACACACTGAAATAACAAAGGTCTCGTAAGATGCTGGAAATGAACAAAAAAGGGTAATTGATCGAACATCTATGTGAACCTTACAAGATTCCACATACCCACTCCCAAAAGTAAAGATAAAATAGGACAAATATAGCAACTAGTCAATACGCACGTTATTGGAATCCATGATGTGTAGGGATGATATTTGTTGTATGTAACCTTGTCCAGCTTGTATACATATTCGTACCACATGTAACCAACCTAGAAAAGATATTAAAATGAAATAAAGATGATAAGTGAGAATATCCAAAATAGATCGTTAATAATCTATAAGCAAAAAATGCATATGATGTGGTCACAAGATCATGCAACTCACAAATGAAGAGACTGCAACAATGCTTGCTTTGATTGAGATTCTCCTCTTAGTTTCAGATTCCTCCAATTTTTCCATCCATTTCTCAACCTAACAAGTTCAATTTTTTAAAAATTTAGTAGTTGATAAACCAAAGAAAGCAAGACCTAACAGATGATCAAACATTCAAGAGATTACGTTGGGGTGGTAATATGCATATATCATTCCAATGATCCATATATACCGATCAAGTCCAGATCTGAAATGCCATTCATGCAGACGAGGGAGATCTGGTTTTGCAGGATCAGTATACCCTGTCATCAGAAGCAACTGTTAAGTATATGCAAAAGACGCTAGGAATTGAGAAGGATAGAAAGGAAAAGGGTGAAAAGAAGGGGAAGAAGCAAATTAACTTTTTTTTTATAATTAAAAAAGAAATTTTATTACCAAGAATAGGCACAGCCCAAGTACATAGAAAGTATACAAGGAAATACCTACTACACTCTAGAAAGCAGGAAAACTAAAACAGATTCAGTACATTATCATCATTCCTTGCAAAGATCTTAGCACACAAACACAATAAGAAGAAAACCAGAGGAAGAATAATAAGAACACCAGGAGGAGAGCTTGAGTTAATAATCATGATCAAATAGAGTCTGATGAGAACAAAAATAGGTTTACAGAGACTAAGAAAATAAACCATAGTCAGTACTCACACTTATCTACAACTCACAAAAGGAAATAACATAAAGCCCAAAAATAACACAACCTAACAGAAATCAAAATTAGATAATATGACCCTAAAACTTATTGCCTGAGCTGTCCTCTGAAGTCAGCATCCATATACATGTGACTGCAGCTTGTATCTGGTGTTCGCACCATACCCATATTCATTTAAAACAAAATCAGGAAAATTTGCCA
>CM056951.1:24719508-25137225 GCA_029856935.1 Cyclocarya paliurus
TCCAAACCTCACCTAGGTATATGCTGTAATGAAACTTGCCTTGTAGTAATGAAGTGTGTTTCCTTCCAAAGAAATCTCATCATGTGTTAACAGATTCACCAATGATTGACTCACGACGAGCTTTAGGATCTCTTGAAGTATCAATGACTGGATCCTGTGCTCGCCAACCTTTCTTTCCAGATGATATGGTATCAGTTTACTGAAGTTTATTTTCTACTTCCTAGATTGAGTTTTTTCCCCTATCTTATCAAAATTTTGTATTCTTCATTTTAAATCCAGGTTGTAAGAAAATTGAGAGCTCAAAACTCAGACATTCTATGGTCTGGCGATGCTTGTATCTGTGCCAAACAGCTCAAGCACTACCCAGCTTTTTGCAGGAACAGAACAACCATAGCTGTAAGCATCAATGCATTGATTATTTCTCCTATATCTAGTAGTGGTCTCCAGATTATATTCTTCTTTTTGCTTTTGTTTTCCTTGGCGTTCAGGTTCATTCATTTGTATATATTATGGCTGAAGAAGGAAGTCAGTACCTTGGTTACTTGGAAGATATGTATGAAGACAAGAAAGGACTCAAAAAGGTTAAAGTGCGGTGGTTTCACCACAATAAGGAAGTTGAGCGTGTAATCCCTCAACTGGATTCCCACCCAAGAGAAGTTTTCATCACACCTCATGTTCAGGTGATCAGTGCTGAGTGTGTTGATGGTCCTGCGACAGTTTTGACTCCTAAACATTATGAAAAATGTGTGGCTACTGGTGCACCTAGTTCTTCATCAGGAATCCACTTATGCTTTAGGCAGTTTAAGAACAATAAGATCAAGCCCTTTACTCTTCCTAAACTGTCTGGGTATTCTAATCAAGCTATACTCTCTTCTATAGATGTTTTGCTCATCACCAAGCAAAAAGTTAAGTGCCATAAATTGAACATGGAAGATGAAGAAGAGTTTGCACAGGATGATCCTTTGAGGGTGGGTACTATGAGGAATTACAAGGGTTATCAAGGACTTGAAACTGGTTCTGGTATTGGACATTCATTCTCTAGGAATCAGATAACAGAGTGTGAACCAAAGCTCCCAAAGTTGAAATTGAGATTTTCAAGGAGAACAACGGGAATGAAGATTGTTGAACCCAAATGTCCTGTTTCTTTTAAGGTTGATGACAAGATAGAATTGCTCTGTCAAGATAGTGGCATTCGTGGCTGCTGGTTTAGGTGTAAGGTCTTGCGGGCATCTCAGAAGCATCTGAAAGTTCAATATGATGACGTGCAGGATGCAGGTGGATGTGGCAATCTAGAGGTATGCAAGTGGTTCAGAAAGTTATGTTTTGAGTTTTCCTTGGCTGTGTTTTGGAATGAAACATAGGTTGTGGCAGAGACAAATATCAGGTAGAGTAGTTTTTTCCTTTTGGGCACTGCCTCCATGATACATCACACAGAAGTTTTGATTCCTTAAATGAGTGGTAAATAGTTAACTTGGCAATCTTCTCTGCTTCATGGATGAGTTCTGTAATTCGTGTAATGACTGAAATATAATTGATAGTAGTTGTTGGGTATACAACCTGAGAGAGGTGGTCTGCCATCGCCTTGATTGGTATCATCAACATGTACACTAAATGTTTCCTTTGTTGTAAAGAACTGGCCAGGAAAGAAATTAGAATTTTGATGGTTCCTTGTATGTAGGAATGGGTCCCTGCTGCTAGAGTTGCAGCTCCCGATATGTTAGGCATGAGATGCTCAGGCCGCCTGACAATTCGGCCAAGCCCTCCAGAAGATTTTACCGACCTTGCATTGGAGGTTGGTGCCCCAGTTGATGCATGGTGGAGTGATGGCTGGTGGGAAGGTGTTATAACTGGAGTTGACGCCTCTGGAAATGACACTTGGCATGTTTACTTCCCTGGTATGTTCTAATGCAACAGTATCTGGCGCACTTAAGTTTAATTTATTCTTGTGACAATTTAACGGGAGCACATGGCTCATTGAGCTGCTCTAATAAGTTGATGAACAATGTTGTGTTTGGGTTCTGCCCATCAGTTACAGTGAATGATGTAGCTTACTCTTTGATCTTAGGGGAAGACAAGGTTCTGCAGCTCCACAGAAAGAATTTTCGACCTTCCAGAGATTGGGTACGGGACAGATGGGTTGATATAAAGGAGAAGCCTGACATTCTCAGTTTATGTGAAAATGCCAGTCGTAACTTGAAGCTTTTAGTGTGTTCTGCTATGGCTAAAGCATCTGGGTGTGGTGGCTCTACACACTTGGAACCCGAAGTTTACACAACACCCAAACTTGAAGCAGTTGAAGAACTTCAAGAAATACCAGATTTAACCATTTCCAATGAAGTCCTGGAAAGAGTCGAGGGTCGCGGGGATGAAAATGGTGATAATAATGCCAATGGTGATCTTGGTTCTGACAAAGATGTGAACAGCTGAAGCCTGAGAACGGATAGCCTAGCGGTTTGTCTAATTTGAAGATCTTTTACTTTGATGATAGATGTTTAAAGTTGTGCTCCGTCGAGTAAATTAGGTGCATGACTGCTGATCTAGGAAGACTTAAGAACTTCAAAGTCCCGAGTATCTAACATCAGGAGCATTGGCGGGTGTACAGCAATATCTGTGGGAGGTTTTAACATTGCGGCATGAAGAATAGCATTTTAATTGCAATCTAAGTTCAAGATAACTATGTCAGGCTAGACAGTAGCCGTTCAATTTCGCTTTTAGAAGTCACCTGGTGTTTTTTGTGCTAGCCAGTTCTGGCATCGTGCTCTTCACCATATAGTTCCAATATGTCAAGTATAGTCTTGAGTTTTCAACTGTAAAGCTTATTTTACATTAGGAGGAAATTATGGATGTTCATTGTTGCCAATGTTGCTCTCTCTCTCTCTCTCTCTCTCTCAATAAATATTACTGAGACGCTTTGTGGCCATAACCCATTTGGTGCCCCGTCATGTTCATGTCTAAGAATCTGCAAATTCAGCTTTACGTTGTTCACAAAAAAATTTCGGGTCTAGAAAACTCTTTTAACAAGGATCGTGATTTGAAATTGAACCCCATGTTGGAGCAAAGCGGATAAACCCCTAGGAATCATGGGGGACAGAGAAGCACGTGGAACTTGCCCTAACCATGTTCTTGTTTGGAGATGTTAGTCCCATTACTTTGCCGTGCACAAAAAAATAAATTGAAATTAAAATGCCTCAAAAACGTATTAAATTTATGTCCTAAAGGTTGTCATGCAGGCACTTGCTGTAAACACAGTAGACCACTGAGTTGGAATGTACAAGGAAATTGCAGGCTCTGGACACTTGTCTCCCTTCCAGTGAGCACACTATCTCGTGTGTTCGCAATTCTTTCTGGTAGAATTGGAGTACAAATTCCACTCTAAAGTATGTGGAGGAGAGAGAGAGGTACACAAACATGATAACTTATTAACTTGTACCAGCTACACCTTAGCTGTTGAGCCACATTGGTGAAGAAACGGGTCTTCCCTTCACTAATAGAAGTCAACTCATTCCTAATGCGTTGAATATATACCCATTAACTATTAATCATTAAAAAAAGGCAACGCAAAGATAGAGCATGTTCTTAATTTCCATGGAAAAACTGAGATAAATGAAATAATTTACCATTAAGATCAACAAAAATGTAAAGCACGGGATGGGATGGTTTCATGGTTGTGCAATCCCCTTTTTCACAAGCATATCATAAACCGTGTCAATTTTGCTAGGTTCAAGCTTGAACAAGTTATGGGCATCCGATTTCTTTGCAACATTACCCCTGATGATTTCAATTGACATAACCTCTTGCATCTTAAGATAAAGAGGTGGGGGTAGCTGAATATCGCTGCACAGCCGCTTCTCCTGTCAACACATGGAAGCAGAGTGATGTCAAGGATGTTTACCAAGCAGGCAGTCAATTTTAGGAACGCGGCAAACAAACAGAAAGGTGCCCATATGTTTTGTTGTCAAGTAAGAATTAGGAATTAGGAAGTTGGAACTAGATGCTTACACTTTCAGACAATAGATCTGCCCTATAACTGCCCATTATATCTAAATCATTCACAGAGCTTGGAGTAGCCTGTCCTGCTGGCCTGGAATTTAACTCCTTCCCAGCAGACTCTGAAGCCAAGAACGCATTTGGACCAACCTGTGGGCTTTCTTTTGCTCTACAAGCATTTTCTTCAGCTTCCCTTTTCCTTTTCTGTTCAAGGTATCTATCTGCCTCAGCTGATGTGTGGCAACCAGCAGCTCGAGCTTCCTGAAAATATTTTTTTGAGTTTCTTGAAAAGAACGTAAAATAAAAATAATGCAAGGAAGACATTAGTTTGACAGAATGAAGCATTCTTTTAGTGTCCAGCGTTAGTGTGTGCGTGGATGGCATAAAATATGATATCATGGATGGCAATTTCAAGAATAAAAGCCAATGTGGTATGCTTGTTTTATTCAAAAGACTTTGGATACAACATATAACTGATTTCAGGCACAGCCATGTTTATTTTCTAGTGGGGCAAGCCATGTTTATTTTCTAGTGGGGCAAGCCATGTATTATACCTTAAGTTCTTGAATTCTCTTCAGTGTCCGATGCTCTGCAATAACAGTCTGAAGCAGATCCTCATGCTCTTCTTTGGTATGAAAACGCATGAAGACATCATATTGCCGACAGATTGCCCTTTCTTCAGGTGAGAAGTCCTTCTCAAAAGAATTTGGATATAACAAGTTTCTTTCTAATATGAAAACCTTCCTACGCTTCCTCTCATCAAGCCTGCCAAAAAGTTTATATTAACCGTAGTGAAGATAGAGGTGACTGAGTACACATTTTATAAGTATGAACCAGCAGGATTATGCCATATTATTAAATTGTCTAAACAAAACCTCCATACAATGAAAGCTAGCAGAAAAGAAAAACACTCGATGACCAGATGAAGAACATTATAGAAATTATGCAGAAAAATTTTCATCCTGTCTTCATAATGATTTTGTGATGGTAACACCCCAATTCCAGTTCTCCTTTATTCTTTTTCATCTGTACCATTATGCAAAGTTGGTGTAACACTTAAATTCCGTGTTATAAGTTTCAAAACTTTCTTCTTATAAGTTCTTAAATTATTTACTCCACAAACTACTTTTTTTTTATAAGTATTTACTTCACACAACTTTTTTTTTTTAAGTATTTACTCTACACACAATATATATTGCTTGCACTATACGTGTAAATAAAAACCAATATGTGAAACTTATAACAAATTTATTATATAAATCTGCTAATAAGAATTAAAATCAAATTATTGAGAACACTCACCTCTTTGAATAGATTCGTAGCACTCTCAACTTCAGCTCACGTTCATCCTCTGTGTCTGTATCCTTAAATTCCAGCTCAGCTAATAATTGCTCAGCATCATTATCATATTCAGGATCAAACTCCTGTCTTTTGGGGTTATAGCCACTCAACTCAACTAAAGGAGGACCCTCATTCACCGAAGTGTTCCGTTTCTTCCCACTAAAGCTCTTGTCTGCATGGGGATCTGCCAAGAGCATGAACGAACATAATTTAATATCCCATGGCTTTATCATAACCATATAGACTATGAATGCAAAACCAATCTTTCAACCTTTTGGTACATGCAAAAAGAAAAGAGATGCATAGAAGGTATCAATCAGATACAACAAACAAACAAACAAATTGCAATGACAAATTGCAATGTGGCCTGTCGCATTCATTCAAGAAAATCCGTCAGCTACATGAATAGTGATATTTATATAAATTAACACAACAAAATACAGAACTACCAATAAACATATGCCATCTGTAGATTATGTGTCACACCTTCCACTTTAATAACACCAGTGCCATCTTTGACCTGGGCCATGTTTGATGCCTTCTTGTTAGCAGCTGTTGATGCTGCACTTGAGCCACTAGAGCGGACCCCAGATTCAACCTCTGAAGCACAAGAAACAAAGGCACAGAATCAAAAGATCATATACCCAACCTTTAATAGAATAAATCATTTGATAAAGCATTCAAAACTAGTCGGTTATATTTTGGCTCACCAGAAATTAAGCTTGACAATAAGCGTCCAGAGGAACCACCTTTATGTGAATCTTCAACTCTGAGTGAATCGATAAAAATCATATAAAATGGCATCTCAACTAAATTGCATTAAGCATCCATGGAAGAGAACAAGAGCATACTTGACTCTTGAAGGAGAAAAAGGAGATTCTTCCTTCAAATTAAGCTCCCCTATCATAGGAAATCCTGAATAGTCACAGGCACTAAAATGAATAATAGTCCCAATCATGCAAAATGTGCAGACTAACAACCAAGTATTGGCAACCTATTTGCTTCCCAAGTCCCCCCTCCCCCAGAGTTACAAATATCTTATAATCACAAGGGACTGTTCTATAAAGTGTGGCCTATGGCGATGACCCTAATTGGCCAGAGGGTCAGGTACCAATTAGCATCTAGGACTTGATAACAACTTTTCTTGTGTAGGACTCTTGCATAAATATGATAAACACCAGTTAAGCAAGATTAAGAAACGAAAAACACAACAAAAAAGGATTATTGAGTTGACGTAAACATGGTTACACACCTTTCTTGTCCTCGCTATGTCCTTTAGCCATAGCAAGAAGCTCCTTTCTATTTTTTCCGACAACATGAGACATGTCCTAAAAAGATATGTTCCACAACTTACTCTTCTAAAAATTTGCAATTCTGAAGGGAACTCATTTTTACAAGATTTTCAAGATGTCATACCGGAAGAGGGAAGTATGGAGAGCTCATATATACATTTGTATAGTGTTCTATACATTCTTCTTTGTTCTTAGTCCCTACATGCTCAGCAATTTCTGCCCAGTTACCCATTCCATACATTTCAATCCCCTGAAATAAAAATGTTGTTGCCACAATTCAAAATTGACACCTCCATGTACCAAATACAGTGCTGAAAAAATAACTAGGATAAGTCAAACCAAGATAGAAAGTACCTCTAGGAGCAGTATTTCGTCATCTGCATTCCAGTCAGCACAAATAAGAGGGAAAGATAAATTGTCCTGTTGAAATGAAAATACATAAAAGCTCAAGCACAAATGTACATCCTCATCATGAAAATATGGATACAAGTCTATTTTAATAACTTAACACCAAGCAAAACTCGGTCTGCAAGGTATCAGCTTGAGATTTTTAATGATATCATTACTAACCATAACCCTGTAAGGGTGATTGCTCTTATGAGGTGTCATCTCAGCTCCAACAGAAAAACACTCAATACATAGGTCAAAATCGGGGCACATGACGCACTTGATTCGGATCTTTCCTGTAATGTCTTTGTTGCAATAATTGCAGTGGTATAAAGCTCTTTTCCCTTCGCTTGTTCCTTGACCTAAGTCAAAAAGGGGGCCCGGGAGAAGAAAAGGAATGATCAGAAAGGATTGAAGTAAAAAAAAAAAGAACCAAAGAAATGGAACTAAAAAGCATATGGACAGCAACAGTCAGCACCTAGTCACTAACAATGATGAATTGATTAGAAAACAATCAGCACCGTCATATTGTCATGGCAGCTTCTACAATATACTAGTTTCAAAAGCAAGCCCTGTTCCTTTGCCATTGGAGCTGAAGCCTTGAGGCCAAGTACTCTAACTCCTTATAGGAATATCAACCAGGACTCAAAACAAATGAGAAAAACCCGTTCCTGGGCAGAACCTCAATTGACTCTAACAATAAGTCAGTTGAGTTTTTGGCAGGCCTTCCACACATACGTTTACACGTACTTTTAATAAAATGCTTACTACCAGATAATGACAGAGACATGAGGGGAGTAGGTATGCATGTAAGTGCTGTGGGAGAAAAATGGGGGAGGGCATCAAGAAAACCATGCCATCGGAGTTAACTTCTAAAAAGACTACACTTCAAGTTATGTAATGGTAGACAAGTACCTGCAGCTGAAGATTCTGAATTTTCACCACTGGAGGCATTCTTTTTTCTCCTTGATCTGCATGGCAAAAAATTTCTGTTCAAAATAAGAACTACACCAATGTGCCAAATGTAAAATAAAATCAATGAACAAGTAATATGACACACTCATACAAGCATACAAAGTGATGCAGAGGGATCCAGGCCTGATGATGCACTTTTAACAGATTTTATGTTGATAGCACTGGACTACCTTGAGAAGGTAGATCAATGGAAATATGCCAAGAAACAGTGAAGACTCCTCGGATTGGAGCAATATTGCACGTGTCAGTATTTGGGCCATGACTTTGGCTATGGGAATCAGAATCTTTCATAAGACCCTAATTTGGAAAGCTCTTTTCGGAACACGCATCATGGTCACCACGTCATGCCTGGTGGTCCATGTTCAGCCTTGAAATTAGCCGCTTTCTCCTTCAAATTGCATTTTTAAGTTACTTTTTGCCTTGTATGGAAATATTTCAGTTTCACTTTTAAAGATGAATTTTGTTCCAATTTGGGCCACAATTTTTGCAAAATCTTTATTTTGTTACGTATTTTATTTTTATGCAATAATTAGGATTTTGCCTTTTCAGGCAAAATTCTCATAATTTAGGATTAGGCAAAATCCTCATAATTTAGGATTTCCGTAACTATTTGAGTTTGGTTTGTGGGCTATGTAACTTGATTTCAAGTTTTATCAATAAGTTTTACTCTCACAGTTTTTTCTCTGTTTTGAATATTTTCTCAATTTCAATCCCTAAGTTTCTATTAATTAACTAACCGTCAGAATAATCTTAATTTTGTCCTGCATTACAAAGCTTCAAAAAATGGAGCAGAGTTGATAAATCAAACTACTTTAGAATCTTGTGACGCCTGTTACAGCAAAGACTAAATTTCCAGTTGAGTGAAACAACAGAGGATAAAACTAAGTACCAAAATATATTTGTAGGAGAAAAGTATGAGAAAGAGACAGAGAGCTTATAAATCTTTTCATTAAATATAAAGGCTGTCAAGCAGGCTCCCCTCCCCAACCCCCACCAAAAAAAAACTAAGAACACGGAATGTATAATCAAATTTACGAAAAGAACAAACAAAACCAATAACAATGCAAGCTCAAATGTGAATTAAACTTCGGAAAAATTGGAATTATTAGAAAACACATAAGAACCTTTGGGTGGGGTCCTCATCAGCAGAGTGGAAATTTCCACGTGAGCGGCCCATTGAATTCCGAAGCTGAAGAACTCAAGAACACTAGTGTAATATAACACTGCCTGCTTCAATCGAAAGGCGCACGGAAGGATGAGCAGGAGACTAGCATTAATAGGGCCCAGTAAAACCCTAAATTCCTCAGGCACCGTGACTTCGTTTTGATCCTATAAAAAATGGGTAATCATGGGTCGAGCTCAAAATAACACATTTCTGAGATTTTTGCTGCTTTTTGAGAATTTTGGATTTGGGTTATCTCATAAAAGCTCGGATATTGTTGTTTCCTATTTTGGTGGCTGCAAAGAAAGCGCTTAACAAGTTACAAAACTGAGTTTCGTTACTATGTTCTAAAGTCACAGGTAAAGTCAATCTGAGTTTTGACTTTTGAGTTATGCGCTTATGCTACTTTCTGGGACCCGAACTCAACTAGGAAGAAAAACCATGTTTGTGTGGAAAGAAAGTAAATTGTAACAGCCATGAAAACTATCAAATGGGCCACAAACAAAACAGTTGGAGTTGGTTTGGGCTTTGGGTGATGATAATCATTGATATAAAGGCCAGCCTCTTTGTTTTGCGTAATTAAGATGGGGAGTTAATTTGGTATCTGGGCCGCATTACAATTAGGGTTGGGCGGCCAGGCTATGAAATTCAACGTGCCCGTCCAATTCGCCTTGTCAAGAAGACAAGAACAATGGTATCGGCTTAGCCATTTATCATTGTAATGAAATATTCAACTAAATTGAGACAAATATGTGTTTGCAATATTTAACTAAGTTGAGAAAATAATTGTTTGCATTGGATTAGAAATCAGTAAATCATTTTAATTATTAGCTACAATAGCTCAAAGAGATATAGCTCTAGGCATCATTTTTTTAAGCTGATCCTCTCTATCTTCATGCATTTTGATTAGGGGCTTGTTTGGAAAGTGTGATAATTTCATCTCATATCAAAATTTCTCATAATTTCTTTTCTAAATATCACTCAAATAGAAACACCTTTTAATTTTAAAATTTTACTTTTTTCATCTAATCATTACTATTTTCGCAAACTTCCAAATAAAACACAAAAAATAATTTTACTTTTTCAAATTTCAAAATAAAGATTATATTAAAAAATTATATTCTAATAATATTTTAACTTTATAATATTTTTATTCAATTTTATTTTTCTTCTTTCTTGAAACTCAATAAAACATCTTAATTCAAATTATTTCACTACTATTCATAAACTATTTCACTATTATTTACAATATTCTTATATAATCTCACTTTTCAAACGAATCCTAAAGAAATGATTAAAAAAATAATTTTTTAATAATATAAATAAAAGAATGACTTATTTTAAATAAATTTGGCTATAATATTGCCCAATTCAATACCAATGATAATGCTACAATTTGAAAAGATTTAGACCTCGTTTAGTTTTATACATAAGATGAGATGAGATAAAAAAATTTGTGAATAATAGTGAGATAATTTGTTAATAATAATGAAATGATTTGAGCTAATATTTTTATGGAGTTTTAGAAAATGGTAGAGAATGTTGAATACAATAATTATAAAATTAATAGAGGGTTAGAATATAATTTTTAATATAATTTTTGTTTTGAAATTTGAAAAAGTTGAATTAGCTTTTGTGTTTTGTTTAGAAGTTTAAAAAAAATATAATAATTAAATGAAAAATCTGAAAATTTGAAATTAAAAAATGTTTGTATTTGAATTGGTATTTGAGTGTTGAGATGAGATCATGAGATGAAATAAGATGAGATGAGATGATTTCAAAAGTTTGTAAAACCAAATCAGTAGATGGAATGATATTATTTTTAGAGTTTTGTTATTCATTACACCCACACACCACAATTATTTTTATTTTATTCTTCATAAACTAATTTATTTCTTCTACCCATCGTTCATAAAGCACACATTTAGTAAGAGAAAAAAAATATGTATAGTATGAAGATGACGAGTAGAATTTTTTTTTATTTTTATTAAGATATCTCGTATTATTATTTCCATGCAATACGCGAGTCAACGACTAGTTATTAATATAGCATTGATACCTAGACCCCTGACTTTATTAATTTGGTCACTCAAGAAGTTGATTTGCAACTATGGCTTAAAGTTCTTGGCGATTAAAAGACAATTTCAAGGATCTGTCCATGTTACATGCATTCTATACGGCAACATATTAACAATTACCCTATATCGCAAAGATAAAAAGAATTTCAAATAAAAAAAAAAATCTCAAAGATAAAAAGAAGCAAATTTCGATTTTTTGTATATATTAATATATCCTGATAAGGTTGCCATCTACACGGTGGAGTACTCGGCACGTATGGGGCACACTGAACTTTTGACCAAAATAAAGTTTATTGCTATGATAATGAAACCAGTCGTCATGCCAAACGTCACTCTTTGAGGTGTGCCACGGCCACCACGGCACCACCTTACTTGTTCTTCTCCTCTAACTATCGTAATATATTCTTGAATCTTCGGATCTCAATTACAATACAAGCACTACGTTGTTACCGAGAAATTTCTTGTTCTTTGCATGGTCAATTCACTTCTTCACCTTGTATTTACTATATAGGTCCCATACTTTGGCTTCCCATGGCATCCCAAGCTTTCATTTCCTTATCTTTCAGCCACTCCTTTTTTATTTTTTTTCTTTTTTCTGTGGTGTCTTGATCTTCTCATATATGTTCGTTTAATCAATTCTAGCCTCCATAACACTGCAGAAAGTTATAGAGAGCTCCCTCAAACAATAATGGCGGCTTGTGCTGTTAATTCAAGAAGTGAAACTTCGACCAGTTCTTTTTCTTTGGACTCCAACCACTGCCAGGTGAGTAATACTTGTTGCCGGCCCCTATTTTGCAGACCCAATTCCTCAAATATTGTTTCATGTAAAGCCAGCAACCGGGCCGCCGGGAATAAACTGTCAAATGCCTCGAAAATCGTTCTGCACAATGAGGATGAAGAAGAACAAGACGTGCTTTGGTTGAAAATTAGAGAGGAAGCTTTGCATGATATTGAACAAGAGCCTGTATTGTCTGAATACTATTACTCATCTATACTGTCACATGTTTCACTAGAGAGCGCGTTGGCGGATCACCTAGGGATGAAGTTGGGAAATGCACATATTACTAGTGATACGCTTAAGGGAATTCTCTTGAGCGTTTTTGCTGAAGATCAGGAGATCAGGAGAGCCATCAGGGATGATCTCAGAGCTGTAAGAGAACGAGACCCGGCCTGCCTCGGTTATGCGCATTGCCTGTTGAATTTTAAAGGTTTTCTTGCAGGCCAAGTGCATAGGGCGGCACATAAACTGTGGTCAAAAGGTAGGAAAGCCATGGCAGCTCTGCTTCAGAGTCGGACAGCTGAGGTTTTTACGGTGGATATTCATCCTGGAGCTAGAATTGGACGGGGGGTGTTACTTGATCATGCCACAGGAATTGTGATTGGAGAGACAGCAATCATAGGAGACAATGTTACAATTCTGCATAATGTGACATTAGGTGGGACAGGAAAACTTTCTGGGGACAGGCATCCTAAGATAGGCGATGGGGTTTTCATTGGTGCAGGAACTAAAGTTTTGGGTAACATAGTAATTGGAGAGGGTGCTAAAATTGGAGCAGGGGCAGTGGTTCTGAAGGATGTGCCTTCCAAGGCTACTAGTGTTGGGAACCCAGCTAGATTGATTGGAGGGAAACAGAAACCCATTAAGTGAGACAAGCGCTGCGGACCCATTATTAAAAGATAATAAGCTCCATCACTTCTTGGAGGATTCGGTTTTCTGAGAGATTATTGTTGAAAGCCTCTTTTACTTTCTTGGTGTAGACTACCTCCATGCCACTCTGTTTGAAGATGGCAGTTAATATTAGAGGGATTGAGTTAATAATGTATTGTAATGGATACTTTTTTGTCTTAAATCATGTGGTGATGTCTACTTTCCAAAATAATAGACAAGAAACTTACAAAGAAGTGATTACTCATCACTCTTCCTCGAATGTGTTTCTCAAGTTTTGTGTATATATTAAAACAATGAGGATCCCAATGTCATATGTACTATTATCTGTTCTTTTCTGTTTTGGGTTAAATTATCACTTGTTTGAGAGTTAAGTTGGTGGAAGTAGGTGAATTTATCTACGCGTATTAGTATATACACAAGGTTCCGGTGACTTTCAACATCTTTGGATCAAAAAAGTCCAAAGCTGTTGTCTTCTAGCTTTTGATAAACTGCTAATAACAGCAGTTGAAGTTCAAAATTGATCAAAGAACCATTTAGAACAGTCACTGGTTTCCCTTCTGTATTTGATAGGGCTCCACTATTTCTATGCTTTCACCACTTTGTTTCTTGTCCTCTCTTTGGTTTAGCAGTTAAAGGATGTGCAGAAGATCTAAAGTTCATAAATTGCCCCCGAGGCTATTGAGGTTGCCACCAATAGGAAACTTGCACAATTTCACAGGCTCACCACTGCTCTGTGCTCTTTAAGTACTAGCAAGGAAATATGGACCCCTCTTGCACATACAAGATACAACAGGGTGAACTTTCTGCAGCTGTTCTATCATCCCCTACGATGGCCACAGAGGTCATGAAGACCCATGATCCTACCATTGTGCAGAGACCAGAACGTTTTGCCCTTAAGTTGTGACCTAGGATGGAACAAACATTGCCTTTTCTCCATGTGGTGATTACTGGAGGCAAATGCAAAAAATATGTACATTGGAGCTCCTGATTGCAAACATGGTCCAGTACTCTTCTGTTTAAGAAAAAGAGGTCTGTAATCTTGCAAATATTCGGGATCATCAATCCACCCTAATGAAAAATTTTCCTCTTTTCTGAGTGCCATTATTTCTTGGGTATCGAACGGCAACAAATGCAAAGATCAAGAGACATTAATATTGTTGACCAATGAAGTAAAATTATATGACAGGAGTTTCTGATTATTCCCTTCTCTCGTATTTCTCCACATAATTAACTGGATGAGAGATTGATTAGAGGAGGTTTTTATCGAAACTGACAAGATCTTTAGAAGACATCATCAATGATCATCGAGAGAAGCAGACAAGTGCAAATAATGGCAAGGGTGAACCAAAGGATGAAGATCTCGTTGATGTATTTTTAGGCTTTTGGCAGAGTGGTAACCTTGAGTTCACCATTACAACCAACAACATCGAAGCTGTCATTTGGGTAAGTATTTCTTCTCCAAATCAAATTTTAAGTAAAAAGAACTAAGGATATGTTTGGAGGATGAGATGAGAATTTTGTGTTTTGTTTTAAAGTTTAAAATATTATTTTTTAGTTTTGAGATTTGAAAAAATTGAATTAGAATTTGAAAAAGTTATATTGGGGTTTGAAAAAGTTGAATTATTTATTATATTTTGTATGGGGATTTGAAAAAGTGTAAAAATGAGATGAGATGAAGATGAAAATTTTGGGTGAAACATGTTTTCCAAACATATCCTAAATCTCAGTTACTTGGCATTACAACCAACTTCGGGTATATCCCTTTTAAGGTAGAAAGGAGGATGCGTCCAAGAACGTTGATAGGTCTAGCCAATGTTCCGCTTCCCCTTTCTTGATCTCTCTGTACACATACAATTTCAACTCGCAACTCTTGGACAAAAACAAAGCCAGGGAATCTTGATATGACTCATGAAGCTGTTGGTGCCACTGTAGGAAGGAAGAACAACTTGTAGATAGCTATTGTTTGAAGTCCTTCAATTGCCTTGGTGACACACAGATATATAAAGATTGCATAGGTGAAGGAAATATCATTGTATAGGACGTGTCTCACTTTGCTCCTTGCAACTGTTCACCTGCGTGATCACAAAAGGTTTCGGCCTAGTATGCCTGGGAAAACTCTGATGCTTAAGTTAGTAAGAGCCACCAATAATTTTAGAATTCAAAAAAGAGATCGATCTCCTACTATTGAGGGTTACCTAATATATATAGATTTCAACGTGATACTTATTTGGTGCAGAGTTTATCGGTGCGGATCATAACCGAACTGATCACGTATCTGCATGAAATCTCTATCTTCCTATAAGAGGTGGTGCGTGGAGTGTATGACTCTGTTGGGCCTTGGACTTTCTAGTTCCCTTCGGTTAATCAGGGGCATTTTACATTAGACTCCCTTCATATTTGGGCTTTTAGTTCATAATGGGCCCTTAACGAACATAGGCCTTCCAACTACCCTGCTAATTCTCTTCGCCTAATGGCGTAGAGAATTCATGTTGATAAATCTTGTCGCTTTATAAGTGTTGTGAACCTCATTATGGGCCCCCCTCTTCTTCTTCCTCTTCTTTTTAACTCATTATGGGCTTTTGCAGGGCATATGGTGCATAGGAAAGCAAATGACTGTTTGGGACAGGCCCAGCCCATCTATAAACTATTGAGTTCCTGCTGATCTTTCATATTCCTTCTCCTATGCCATTTTACTTTTCCAAAAATTGAGGAACTACTACGATTTCCCGCTGACATGGTGAAAGGGGAGGGGGCTTTCGTGTGACGTTTTCTCTTTAGCTTTAGTGTCAGGTCATGATGTCTATGGCTGCTGCGTTCCATATTCATCCTTCTTTAAATACCCCTTCTCTACCTTCTTCACCCTTCCCTCTGCTTATTTTCTTTCTTGCGCCTTTCTTGCCTGTGCTCCCTTTCTGGTTCTTGCTTCTTGCCCATTCGGTTTTCTTCGTCTTCTTTTCTTTCTAACTCTATGGCTGAACACGGTGATACCTTGGTACAACCTTTTAACATCCCAGAGGGCAGAACCTTCGACGGGTACTCGTGGCGTTCATCCCTCCGAGAGAAGCATCTCCCCGCGATTCGAGAGGAATACCGCATCCCTAAGGAGGCGGTGCTGGAGGTTCCCCCATTGGGGTGTTGTGATGATGAGGGTTTTGCCGGCAAGGTTACTTTGACCACATCTTTGCTCTCCAATGGACTGAGGCTTCCCTTCTCTCGCCCCCTTCACGATATTTTGGATTTACTCCAACTTGCTCCCGCCCAGCTCCATCCTTTCACCTTGAAGGCTTATCTCTACACCTGCATCACCTTTTGCATGGTTTTGGAGCCTCTTGGGGATGTTTACCCCGACTTGATTACCGGAAAATTTTGGGTTTTTATTATGTGAGGTCTACCAAGGGAAATGTTGCCAGCTTTCATAAGAAGGATAAGAGGCAGGCTTTGGCCCGATTCAAAAGTCGGTATTCTAATGCTAAGGCTTGGAATACCAAGTTTTTCTTAATTTCATATACGGGCTGGGACCTTCCTGCCCAAGAGGTCCCTTTTCGAGATTTTCCTGTTAGGGCGATCTGGTGTCCTATTCCTGACGAGAAGAGTTTGTGGGCAACCATACCACCTTTGTCATGTCGGGAACTGTCCCGAATTGAGATTATCCGCTCTTGGGCTAAGGCCCACCATGAGGGTCTGTGGATTCATTTTTTGTTAATGCCAGATTATATTGACCCATTTTTTATGTCCCCAACCGCTCCCATGTTCAGGGGCATTCTTTCATGATTTCGAATGTGATTCCTACTCCTATACGGAAACCCTCCGAGAAAAATAAGGAGGATAGCCATTCTGAGTAAGGAAAGAAGGAGAAGAAGAAAAAAAAGATCTAAGAAGAAATGAGGTGAGGAGAAAATGGAAGTTAAGAGCAAGAAGAAGAATGATGATAAGGGCCAAAGGAAAAGGGCTCGTTCTGAAGGCACTCCTCACTCTTCGCCTCCACAAAAGAGAATCCTGGCGGCCTTGGAAGGCGCTAGGGCCTAGACGCCCATGTTGCCAGAAGTTTTAGCGCCTTTGGAGGATGCCAGTGGCCAGACGCCCGCTTCGCCGGCTGCCGCCTTACTTCCTGTGCCTTTGCCTCTAGAAACCTTGGCGCCCTTGGAGGTTGCCCAGACTCAAACGCCCGTGCGGCAGTTGGAGGAAATTGACATACCTTTGGGGGTCGATCAGGCTCAACTGCCCACCCTACCAGTTCCTGCCGCACTTCCATCACATTGCGGCTCATTTGTGAGGTCGTGTTCTTCTGACCTACTGGATGCTGAGAGGTTGGCCAGCATGACCCTTTTCGATTTGGCGGCCACCTTTCAGGTTGAGCCCCCTTCACCGGTACGCCCACTGGCGACCACTCCTATATCTGAATTTCCAGTTGTGGAAGGTCGGGTGAGGGGGGCAAGCTAGATGCTAAAATTGTGGCCGCCTTTTAACTTGGATGCTATCACAGGCTCAGGGGTTCGTGAAGACTCAGGTGCCAGGGATGCTGAGCGGGTCGACACCATTGGGCCCACGCCTTCTTGCCATGAGGACACCTATGTCGAGATGGAAGTAACATAAGTCCCACCAGAGACCCCGCCTGCCACTGTCTCTGGGGGAAGCACCCCTACGCCAGTTGGGAGCGGTGAGGGCCTTTCTATCCCCCCCTCCCCCATTGTACCCCATCCTTTGAGGGGGATACCAAGTCCCTTCCTGAGGGGAATGGGGCAATTTTTCATGGGGAGAGGTTCGCTTGATTGAGGACGATCTGGCTTACACCAAGCCCCTCCTTCCAACCACATGCCTTTGGAGTTCGCCAGAGATGGGGGCGAACTCAAACCTGAGACTTGAAGAAGCCCCCTCGCTTGGGTTGGTGGCGATGCTAGCAGCGGTGCCTCCTCTACCTCCACCAATGCCCAAGCCGAAGCCATTGCCCAAATGGAAAATCATTTAAAGTTTGGTTTTCCCAGGTACCATGGAATTTTGTTTCTCTTTTCTTCTTTTTCTTTGTTGTGTTTTCCACGTAGTTTCTTACTTAGGTTGTTTCACTTTCTTTGGTAGGGTATTAATGATCTAGTGGCGTGGATCGTGGCGGATCATGCCTGCCTAGAGGAGGAGGTCTAGGAGCGGCGGAAGATGTGCGAACTTGCTAAGTGTTCCTTCAAGAGGTGGGAGGCAGACAAGGCTGAGCTGGGCATCCTGATGGAGAAGAAGAGTGGGCTTGAGATACTCTTAGAGCAGTCAGAGGGTTACTCCCACTCGCTGCAGGTGACTTGGATAATCGTGAGGGAGAAATTCTTCAACTTCGTGAGTTTGTGCGCCTTGCCCAAGAGGCAAAAGCTAAGGATGACTTTGCCTTGTGGCTTCTTCGGTCTGAAAGGGACTCGGCGAGATCCTAACTTTCTAAGGCACAGAGGAGCTTTGACACTGAGTTGGCTCGCCTTAATAATACTGAGCTTCTCGCCCAAAGCTAGGATTTAGACATGGCTCGCGAAGAGTTGACTCGCTCACAGAAGCAAGGTTAGGAGCTAACTCAGCAGCTGGCGGCTTCTTTAGAAAAAACTCGCCTTACTGCCCTTGATCTTTCTACGGTGCAGGGGGCCTTGGCAGAGCTTGAAGAACACCATCAAAAGTATAAGCACGACCACAAGGACTTGGATGAGGAACTTAGGAAGGCGAATTTACTTGTCGTTGCCAATGACCAACATCTGGCCTGGAAGAAAGACGAGCTTACTGCCACCCGTGCTGAGATTGAACGACTGTGTGGTCAGTTAGCTTGTGTTCCCGCCACCAAGAATCGTGCCTTTGCTAATGGTTATGGCTCTAGCATCCTAAGGCTCAGGTCTCGCCTTATGATTGATTCCGCTATGGATCTTGCAGTTTTAGATCGAGATATGTTCCTTATCGAGGAAAACAATCGCCATCGAGCTGACACATTTGGGTGGATTGAGATGCCGATGCTTTGCAGGCGTAACTCCACTACTTCCACTTGATGATGCTTCTTAACTTCTCAGCTTTTTCATTTTTTTTGTAATTTTTGTATTTTGCCTTTGATGTACCTTTTATTTTAAATAATGGAGTTTGGTTTGTTCTAAAATTTGTGGTGGTGTATGTCTATTAAGTTCTTTGCTTTCTCTATCTGGTTGTTTGCTCCTTAGCCTTTGGCTTTGTAAACTGCTGGAGGTTTTGAGAGGGGTGGCGTGGTTTGATAACCCCTACGCCCTTTTTATCATGGCACCATAAGCTGCTAAGGCTTGCTTTTGGTGTTTAAGGGGTGACGTAGTCTGATGACCTCCGCGCCATTTTTTCATGGCACCACAAGCTGCTTAGGCTTGCTTTTAGTGTTTAAAGGGTGACGTGGTCTGATGACCTTTTCGCCATTTTTTCATGGCACCACAAGCTGTTAAGGTTTGTTTTTTGTGTTTAAGGGGTGGTGTGGTCTGGTAAGCTCCGCGCCCTTTCTTCATAGCACCACAAGCTGTTAAGGTTTGCTTTTGGTGTTTAAGGGGTGGTGTGGTTTGATGACCTCCGCACCCTTTCTTCATGGTACCACAAGTTACTAAGGCTCGCTTTTGGTGTTTAAGGGGTGACGTGGTCTGATGACCTTTGCGCCTTTTTATTATGGCACCACAAGCTGTTAATGCTTGCTTTTAGTGTTTAAGGGGTGGCGTGGTCTGATGACCTCTGCGCCCTTTCTTCATGGCACCACCAGCGGCTAAGGCTTGCGTTTGGTATTTGCCCTAATTGTGCTTATCTTTTACTAAGGATTTACTAACAAGAGGAAACACGACAAGTTATGAGTAGTGACAGCGTAATACAAGTACTCCTGCAATCATGAATATAAATGTAATGATGCGGACATGGAAGAAATGAAATTAACAGAAATGGAAATATTGTAAATACTACTAATAAAATTTCTTTAAGGATAGGTTTGGGACACAAGACAAAACATAAAATTCTCATCTCATCTCATCTTATCATTACACATTTTTCAAATATCCATACAAAATATAATAAACAATTCAACTTTTTCAAATCTCAATACAATTTTTTCAAATTTCGATTCAACTTTTTCAAATCTCAAAACTAAAAAATAATATTTTAAACCTTAAAACAAAACACAAAATTCTCATCTCACCCCTCAAACCTATCCTAAGTGCTCTGCGTTCCATGGATGTGGCAGTTCCTTGCCTTGGCTGTCCTTCAATCGGTACGACCCCAGTCTGTTGTTGGCTACTACTAGGTAGGGATCTTCCCATTAGGGCCCCATTTTTCCTTCGCCTTGGTTAGTCACCTCACTTTTCTTCAAGACTAGGTCTCTTACTTTAAAGGTCCTAGGTCTTACTCTCTTGTTAAAGTATTGCTTGGCCTTTGCCTTTTCCTGCAACATTCTTGCTTCCGTTATTTCCATTTCTTCTTCTACCAAGTTGAAGTACTCTTCTATCTTCTTATCGTTTTGAGCGGCTGAGAAACAACTCGTTCTATAGCTCGGGAGCCCTACTTCGACTGGAGCTACTGTTTCACAACCATACGCCAATATGAATGGAGATTTCCCTGTTGGAGTTTTTGTCAATATTCTGTACGCCCAAAGCATCCCGGGCAGCTCCTCCGCCCACTCTCCCTTCCTCTCTGTGACCCTTTTCTTTAGGATTGAGAGGAATGCCTTGTTTGTTGCTTCTGCTTGACCTTTCGCTTGGGGGTGGCCAAGTGAGGGGTACTTCACCTTGATTTTCAACTCTGCACACCATTCTCTGAAATGGTCGGAGTCAAACTAACATTCATTGTCTGTCACTATGCTTTGAGGGATCCTGAACGTACAAACGACGTTTTTCCACAAGAACTTCGTCACGGTCTTGCTTGTTATGGATGCTAGTGGTTCTACCTCCGTCCACTTTGTGAAGTAATCCACAGCTACAATCATGAATTTTACCTCACCTCTTCCTGGTGAGAAAGGTCCAACTAGGTCCACGCCTCATTGGGCAAAAGGCTAGGGCGCGGTCATGGACGTTAATTCCTCCAGAGGGGCATGCAATACTGGGGCATATGCCTGGCATTCGATGTACCTTCTACTGAATTCTCGAGCATCCCTCAGTACGTTGGGCCAGTAGCATCCTGCTCTTACCGCCTTTCTGGCCAAAGTTCTACTACCTGAATGGTTTCCACATATTCTTTCGTGTATTTCTGCCAAGATATACTGTACTTCTTGTGTGGAAATACATCGTACTAGTGGGGCGGAGAAGCTTCTTTTATAAACTACTCCATCAATGAGCAGGAATCTTGCCGCCTTCCTTCTTACCCTGCTTGCCTCCTCCTTTGTATCTGGTAGCTTTCCCTAATCCAAGTACTTAACCACTTCGCTCGCCCATTCTGGGATACTGGAACCCATGGTGCCTACTTCTGCCCCAATGGCTGGGACTTCGATGACTCTTCATTCAACTTGCCATGGGAGAGATGCTTCTTCCATTTCTGATGTCGTTCGTGCCAATTTGTCCACCACCTCGTTGTCCGCCCTTGAAATTTGAGTTATATTGAAATACAAGAGGAGGTTGCGTGCTTCCCAGACTCGTTCCAAATACTTTTTCAATTTTTCCCCCTTCGTTGCATACAGGCCTAAAACTTGATTCACAACCGCCCTTATCTTGGCAGCTATGGAAAGTCCCGTCACGAGTGCTTCATATTCTGCTTCGTTGTTCATTATTTTAAAAGTTAGAGTTGCCATATAGTACTCCTTTTGGCCATCAAGGCTCACCAAATGTATTCCCAAGCCTCCAACCGCCTTGCAGGATGAACCATCTATGTAAAGTATCCATGGCTTTCCTACTGGGGCGGTCGCGTCTTCTTGGGGAAAACTCGAGAACTCTACCACAAAATCTGCCAGTGCTTGTCCTTTAATCGCCTTTCTTGGCTCGTATCCTAAGTCAAACTCACTTTATTCAATCGAACATCCAATCAACTTTCCCGTGCTGTCCGGCTTCCTCAAAGTTTTTGCTAATGGGGCCTCCATAAGTACTCTTATTGTGTGGGCTTGGAAGTATGGGCAGAACTTTCTGGCCGCCATTATTAAGGCAAAGGCTAGCATCTCAATCTGAGGGTACCTTACTTCTACTCCTCTAGAGCCCAACTTATGTAGTACACAGGATGCTTGGTAGTTTCCTCCTCTTTTACTAGGACGGCGGATACATCATATGGGGAAATTGCTAGGTATGCACAAAGCACATCGCATTTCTATGGTTGCTTTAGGAGGTAGACTGGCCAAGTGCTGCTTCAATTTTTCAAATGCCTCATCGCACTCTTCATTTCAGGGGTGCACTTTGCGTAGTACCTGGAAAAAGGAGAGACATTTGTCCGTTGACCCGATTATGAATCTCCTCAGGGTGGCTACCATGCCCGTTAACCGCTGATTTTCGTTCAAGTTTCTTGGTGGTTTCATGTTGAGTATGGCTGCTATTTTTTCTGGAGTGGCCTTAATTCCTCTTTCAGATATGATGAATCCCAAAAATCTCCCCAACTCGACCCCAAAAGCATATTTTGCTGGGTTCAGCCTCATCTTATAACAACGTAAAATCCCGAACGCCACTCGCAGGTTGTCAAGGTGCTGGGCGGGCTCCTTACTCTTTATCAACAGGTCGTCTACGTGAACCTCCATAGATTTCCCAATCTGTTCTTTAAACATCCGATTGACCAGCCTCTGGTAGGTGGCTCCTACATTCTTCAATCCGAATGGCATAACCTGGTAGCAATACAACCCTCGGTCCGTTATGAATGAAGTTGTCTCATTGTCTGGTTCGTGTATCCGTATTTGATTGAACCCTGAGTAAGCGTCCATGAAGATCAACATACGGTGCCCGGCCGTTGCATCCACAATAATGTCAATGCGTGGTAAAGGGAAACTGTCTTTTGGGCAAGCTTTATTCAGATCGGTGAAGTCTATGCACATTCTCCATTTTCCATTCGCCTTCTTCACCATGACTACGTTGGACAATCACTCTGGGTAGTGAGCTTCCTTGATGAAACCGGCGACGAGCAAACTCTCTACCTCTTCTCTAATGGCAGCATACTTTTCTATGCTAAATGACATTCTTTTCTAGCGTATTGCTTTGTGCGCGGGGTCCACGCCCAAGCGATGTTCAATGATGTCATTATCTATGCCAAGCATTTCCTCATGGCTCCGTGCAAAGACATCCCTATAATCAATCAACAGTTGCTTAAGTGCTTCCCTGTCCGCCGGCGGAACATGGGTCCTATATGTGTAGTAGTCCTAGGGCGGTCTGGGTGTAATGTTACGAGCTTTAATGGTTCGTTGACTTCAGCATGCTGCTAATTTTGTTCGTCCCTAACTTCAACATCTTCTTCTAAGGTCATCGCCAGAGACGGAGGAAGAGGGGGTGTCGGCGCCTCGTTTTGTTCTGCTATAACACAAACCTCGTTTCGGTTCTTCCTTAATTCTTGTACGTAGCATTCCCGTGCCAAAGTTTGCTCGCCTTCTGACTCCCTCACCCTGTTATCAGTTGAGAACTTCATCTTGAGGTGGTAAGTGGATGTCACCACCTTGAGATGGTTAAGTGTTGGTCTCCCCAGTATGGCATTATAAGAAGAGGGAGCTTTTACTACGAAGAAATCGGTCATGGTGGTCGCCATCCGTGTTCCAGACCCAGTAGTCACTGAAGGGTGATAGCTCCAATGGGCTGGATTGTGTCTCTAGAGAAACCTTTTAGTAATGTCGGGGAGGGCCTCAGTCTACTAATGTCGATACCCATTTTGACGAACGCCTCCCAAAATAGTATATCGGCCGAACTTCCGTTGTCGATTAGTACCCGCCTGGTGGTGTAGTTAGCTATCACAAGAGTGATTACCAAAGCATCATCATGCGGGTACAATATTCCTTCACGATCCGTCTCCCTGAAAGAGATTACCATCCGATCTCCACTAAGCTTTTATTGCTTAGGAGCTCTATCTATTACATACACCTTTTCATATCTTGCATTTCGTGCATATGCCTTCCGGTTAGATATGGACACGCCACCTCCTGCAAATTCCCTGCTATTGTTCGAATTTCTCCAATAGGCACCATGTTCCTGTCGCCTCTTGTGGGCTCCCTGTTTCCATCATTTTAGCGGTCACTTACTAGGCGCCGTTGCTCAGGACTACTGCTCCTTCTAGTTTCTTGTCTGGTTTCCTGGCGCCTCCTAGGTTTTAAACGTTTTGCAATCATTTGTTCTAACTCCCCCGTTCCGACCAACGCAGCTACTCTCTTCTTCATGGTCATGCAGTCTTTGGTCCAGTGGGACCCAGTTGATGGTATTTATAGTAGCGACCGCTTGTTTTGGACTGACGCCGTTCCTCCTTGTCTTTCTTGCCCTCCCATACATTTAGATTGTTATGTATCAGCCTAAGATTGTAATCTAGCCATTTCTCTTGCCTCTTCTCCTGCCGATTCGACCGACTTTCCTGTCAACTTGCTCGCTCCTTCGTTCAACCCTGCCGCTCGTCTTCCGATGATTCACCAAGGCCTGCAGTGTATCTTCAGTATTAACGAAGCCATCTGCTCTATCCATGAAATCCCTGAGGATGGATGGAGTCTTTCTGGCCAATTCTGCCATAAAGGGACTCTGTGGCCATATCCCACCTAGGAGGGCGGCGAGGGTGATCTTTTCATTCTGGTCTTCTATTGTTAAACGTTCTTTGTTGAACGAGTTAGATAGGTCTTCAGGTCTTCGTCTTCTCTCTACTTAACTGTCAGCAGGTAAGCGGTAGGGCGCTGGTGCCTCCTACCAGGCATAAACTGGGTTAGGAACTGTTTGGCCAAGTCTTCAAAACTATCTATTGACCTTAGTCTGAGGGTCCCGAACCATCCTCTTATTGTTCCCCATAAGGTCAGAGGGAAAGCTCGGCATGTGATCTTGCCTGGAAACCCGTGGAGCGTGATGTGGGCCTTGAAATTCTCCAGATGGTCCACCGAATCCTTGGACCCATTATACATGTCTACCTGGGGTACCTTGAATTTTGGCGGGAGGGGCACGGCTATAATTCGCACTTTATATGGTAGATCAGTTTGGTTTAGCAAGCATTCTACTGAAAAAGATCCCATATCCTCTTCGCTATCTCTTCATATTTTTCTGCCAGCTCCTTTAACTCGTCATGCATTTTCTCCTTCTCTGTCCGCCCCAAGTTCGACTCCATATTGCATGGTTCCTCCCCCTCACTCTGCTCACTGTGAGTGGGTATGGTGGTGTTGCTAGATTCGGCATTCTTTCACCGAAGGTCGTCGTTCTCCTTCTTCAGTACCTCCATGGCCTCCACGCCTGCTTCAGTCTTTCCTCAGCTGCTGCTAATTGTACCTCCACGGATGGATCCATTGCTCAGCTTGCTACAGAACGGGTTATAGTTGGCATATGAGAACCACATAAAGAGAGACGGATCCCACAGACGGCGCCAATGTATAGGACATGTCTCACTTTGCTCCCTACAACCGTTCACCTGCGTGATCACAAAAGGTTTCGGCCTGGTACGCCTGGGAAAACTCCGATGCTTAAATCAGTAAGAGCCACCAATAATTTTAGAATTCAAAAAAGAGATCAATCTCCTACTATTGAGGGTTACCTGATATATATAGACTTCGACGTGATGCTTATCTGGTGCAGAGTTTATCGGTGCGGATCATAACTGAACTGATCACGTATCTGCATGAAATATCTATCTTCCCGTAAGAGGTGGTTCGTGGGGTGTATGACTTTATTGGACCTTGGACTTTCTAGTTCCCTTTAGTTAATCAGGGGCCTTTACATTGAACTCCCTTTATATTTGAAGTTTTAATTCATAATGGGCCCTTAATGAACATAGGCCCTCCAATCATAGCAGAGAATCAATTTAGATCCCCCTAGATTCTCACCTTTCTCTGTGAATATATATTTTCCAAAAAGCCTCTTCTGGTAGTACAATATCTTCCTTCACATGCATGGTACATATATACTGCTATTTGAGAAGAACAAAGTGTTATTGTTTCTTTCAGTTCAGAAGATATTACTATTGGCTTGATCTTTACTTGGAAACACCAGAACTGGCATAGATACTTCATATTAGACTGCAACTTTAATTTTGACATATTTTATCAAATTGCAAGTAGTCACAGCACTGCTGCATTATTGAAGACCAGGGCTGAATGCGAGCTATTTTGTTTTGGTTTTTCCTGTTGGCTCTGCATCTCCAGGACCAGTGAGTAATTGATCTTCACTAGATGGTTTTGGAATAATTTATTTTTCTTCTCCAAATTAGCTATGAGTTTGTCTCGTCAGAGGATTGGCTTAGCCAAATGATATTAGCTAAAATTTAGCCAATCTCACTACATTAGACATGGTTATTTTGTTTTGATGATGAGCTACAGTGACTCAACAAACATCTACAGTAACGCAGCCATCCTTTATTTTATCTTATCTTCTCCGACCCGTGAATCATCCCTCTTTCTCAATCTTGCGTCCATCACAGCTCATTCTGGTTCTCCTTTATTGAGAGTTGGTCCCTCCTCATTCTGATTCTCCAAATTTATATCACCGTCACGAATGAGACAACTTTAAAGTTCCTTTATACTAATTTTGAGACAGACATTCTACCAACTAAAGATTAATGAGGAAGACGTGACAGGAAGTGATGCAAATGAAAATATTTGTGTTTTTCTAATTTATCCCCTGGTCGTTTTAATAAACATGACTACTGTTAAATATAGTCATTGTATAAATGTCATATATTTTTTCAATAAAATGAATAACATCCACCTTAATTTTTTTATATAAGTCTCATATTTATTTATTTAAAAAAATATGTTACACTTATATACTCTACAATTATAAATATCATTTCTTTTAATATATCTTTTTAGTCGACTTAAGCAGATCTTTGGATTTGAAGGTCAATGATGATTTGACATTGACAGTCTAGACATAGTAGAGATGGAAGAACAAATTATGCAGGTTGGAAATTTTTTGGAGGTATTATATTCTTAAGTCTGTATGTAGAGCATACTATTTATATCATTTAAATGATAAGATTTGATTTATAAAATTTAAATTTTAAAATTGAGTAGTGCTATATCACACGAGAGATCTAGCCTGAGAACCCACAAAGAAAGGCAAAAAGAGTTTTTTTTTTCATTCATTTTTTTTTTACATTTTTAAATATCTTTTCAAAAATAAAAAAAATTCACAATATCACTAAAAAATACTTCTTTAATTACTAAGTAAAAATAAAAAATAAATAAAACCATTTAGGACACAAATTTAGAATCTAAATTTGGGTTCCAAAACATTTCTCTTTAAATTTTATCTTTCAAATCAAATTAAGACATGTAAATATTTTATTAAGTGTATTCACGCACTGATTTTGCTAATCATAAATATGAATCCTTTAGAATTCAAGAAAATTAGGACATGTAATTTTTTCTAACGCTGAGATGATTAAAATCCTTTAGAATCCAAATCATGTATTATGAAATCTACGATAAGATTAATACACAGTAAGATGACGTGGCCCAACAAAAACAACATAATTCGCTATGAAAATTATATAGATATTAAATAGATTAACCACGGTTCTTGGAATGCAATAATTGTGTTCAGATAATATATTGGAAAAAGCTATTTTACCTTTACTATTTAAATCCATCGATTGATAAATTTTTTTTTTTTATGTAGTAATTAAAGAATTGATTTTAAGTATATTGATGTATATTTTTATTTTTTTAAAAATATTTAAAAAATGTAAAAAAAATAAATAATAAATAATAAATAATTAGCAATGAAATTGAGCGGGCTACGGCGGAGAGTAGTCCGACTCTAATATATATTCTTCTCCGATCGTCTGGGTCACGACGACTGCATTGATCTTTGCATAACACAAAATTAAAAAGTGAACATTTCACAAGTCGGCTCGCGAAGAAATTAGGCTGATTTGGACAGGAAGATATCATGAATTGAGACGATTAAAGTTAAATAAAATATTATTAAAATATTATTATTTTTAAATTTAAAAAAATTTAAATTATTTATTATATTTTATATAAAAATTAAAATAAATTATAATAATAAGATAAGATTCGATAAAATAAGATAAATCAAAAGGATTGATATCTATATCCGCACCACCCAATTTTGGGACTACAGTAAAAGAAATTAGAAGAAAAATCTGCATCTTTCCCACCTCCCTTCCATTATGCTCCAATATTCATTGGCTCTCATCGCCACTTTCCTCGCCCTTCCTTTGATTTGGCTCCTAAGGAGTTGCAGAAGATCATCCAAAGTTCAGAAATTGCCCTCGGGACCCAGGAAATTACCACTTATTGGGAACTTGCACAACTTGGCTGGATTCCTACCACACCATGCTCTACGAGAACTGGCTAGAAAATATGGACCGCTCATGCACCCGCAACTGGGTGAAGTATCTGCAGTTGTGGCGACGTCCCCCAGGATAGCCAGAGAGTTCTTAAAGACTCATGACCTCGCCTTGGGGAAGAGGCATGAAGTTTTTGCTGCTAAGACTTCGAGCTATGATGGCTCAGACATTGTCTTTTCTCCATTCGGTGATTATTGGAGGCAAATGCGAAAAGTATGCGTCATGGAACTCCTGAGTGCCAAGAGGGTCCAATCCTTTTCTTCTCTTCGAGAAGATGAGGTTTGTAATCTCATCGAGTTCATCCGCTTATCTTCAGGATCACTGATCAATTTTACAGAAAATATTTATTGTTTAACAAGTACCATCGTATGCAAGGCAGCTTTTGGTAGCAAATGCAAAGATCCTGATGTATTTATATCGTTGGCTAGGGAAGTACTATCCGCAGCAGGAGGCTTTGACTTGGCCGATTTGTTTCCTTCCAAGAAATTTCTTCGTGTGATTACTGGAACGAGAACTAAAGTAGAGGAGATGCATCGGAAGCTTGACAAGATCTTGGAGAACATAATCCATGAGCACAAGGAGAACCAGAAGAGTGCAGCAATTAGCGAGGTTGAACCGGGGCACGAAGATCTTGTTGACTTTCTTTTGCGCCTTCAGCAAAGTAGCGGCCTTGAGGTCCCCATTACAACTAAGAACATAAAGGCTATCCTCTGGGTTAGTATGTATATCTGCTATCCTGCTAGAGTTGAATCCTAAGTAGTTCTTGGGTTCATTCACACTTGTTGTCATTAACATATTTCTCTTTTCTTATGAACAATCTGTGAATATTTCCAACTTCATTCCAGGACATGTTTGCTGCCGGAACTGATACTTCATCAACCACAGTTGTTTGGGGTATGTCAGAAATGATGAGGAACCCTACAGTTCTGGAGAAGGCACAAGCTGAGATAAGAAAAGCCTTCAGAGGAAAGAAAAAGATCCATGAGAAAGACGTTGGGAATCTAAGTTACTTAAAGTTAGTTATTCAAGAAACTCTGAGGTTACACCCACCTCTTCCCGTGTTAATCCCAAGAGAATGCACCGAGCCATTCGAAATTGATGGATATGAGATACCCGTCAAAACTAAAGTCATCATAAATGCATGGGCAATTGCAAGAGATCCTGTATATTGGAATCATGCTGAGAGTTTCATGCCAGAGAGGTTTGCTGGTAGTTCAACTGATTTCAGAGGGAATAGCTATGAATATATCCCTTTTGGTGCAGGGAGGAGGATTTGCCCGGGAATATCATTTGGTCTTGCCAATGTTGAACTTCCTCTTGCTCAACTGCTGTATCATTTCGATTGGGAACTCCCAGGCAGGACGAAACCAGAGGATCTGGACATGAGTGAAACCGTTGGTGCTGTTGCCGCAAGGAAAAAGCCCTTGTATTTGATTGCAACTGCTTTTAATCCTTCACTTGACGAATCCCACGGCTGACTTCCAGTCTCACCACACGATCTGGAAAATGGAGGTATTATATCACATAATCCGTTTATATCGAACTCCCTGGATTTTACCCTTCACCACGTTAATTAATCGCTGTACTAGAAGTTGAAAGTGTATTCCAGATAGTATTTTCTTGAAGAATCTTTAGTGTTGATTGCTGGAAAATTCATCTTTCACGAAGGATTGTAAAAGTGAATCATGTATCTGCATGCCCAGGCAAGGTTTTAATCTTACATCTTTTGAGATTCATGGTAATTGGTTGCCTTCACGTTAGTTCCCAACTCCGAATCTTGCCTGGCCTCCTATTCTGATTGTGTATTAGCAACGCGCCTCTGTAAAGATCTGACAGCATGAGCAAGTAGTCACAAAACGAACAGGAAAATGGAAATGGCTCTATGGACCTTGAATTTAATTGGTTTTCTATACAACTCCGTATGGAAGGTAATGATCACCAATTATTGGATAAGGCTCAAGATGATCCCTGTAGCAGTTTTTAGAACACGACTCAAAAAGTAGACGTAGTGCAGGACTCAGTAATTGTCCACCCAAATATGCACACTGCAAATGAGTTTTTTTTTTTTTTTTCTTTAAGTATTTTTTAAATATTCTTAACCATTAAAAAAATTAAAAACTATAAAATAAAATATATATGAATGGAGACACTTGATAGGCATATTTAGGAATCATACTACATATATAAATATATATATATTTATATATTGCATAACTTTTTAAAAATCACAAGCGTGAGATAAGATGAGAGATATAATAGATGATGTTTCTCTCAGTTGCATTAATGTCCTGCAATAGCGTCATAAATACCTATGCATTCTCAACGTTCTAATTTACCCTAAAAGAATCATTTTACAAACATTCATGAATCATAAGCACTGCTGCATTATTGAAGACCAGGGCTGAATGCGAGCTATTTGGTTTTGATGAAGTCCTCTGACAGTTCCGATGAGCAGAGGGAGTCTGATTGAAGTCCCCACGGTGAATGGTGAGTTCCAAACTTCCAATGCCACACTGCCGACAATTTTTGGTATGCTGAATGAACTTGGATCTACCATTTTCTGTCAAGAAATTTCAAAACAAAACAAATTAAATATTTGAAAAGCATGTCTACCACCACCACCACCCTTCGTTGGAAGCAGGAACCATAAGCAACTGCCTTGCACCACCACTTTTCGACCTCTGTAAACTATCGAGAGCCTATGTTTTAATAAGGCAGGTGCATCTGTAGACGTAAAGACAAAAGGCCAAAGCACATTTAGAAGACTCACACACCACTACCTAAAGGAATATTTTTGTAACAGAAAAGATGAGCTGTCATGTGTACTCTGTTGAGGCAATATACCTATAAATATTGTTATACTTTGCATGAGAAATCAATGAGAAACAGAGCCTAATATTCATTCATATTTCCTTTGTGCATTCGATCAAACACTTAGTGTTCTTCTACCTTCATGGTATCAAGAGCCTTGTTTTCCTTTTGGAAAGAAATAGAGATGATGTTTTAAATAAGATACCCATTCTATTAAATATAGAAGAAGATCCAAAAACATTTAAAAAAGTTATGACTTTTCGAGATGTTGCATTTTGGAAAGAGGCGATAAATGATGAATTGACTAAATATTGTCAAATAATACTTGGGTTTTAGTAGACTTGCCTTCTGGATCAAAACCTATTGGTTGTAAGTGGGTATTTAGGAGAAACTACAATACAGATGGGTCTCTTCAAACTTTTAAGGTCAGATTAGTAGCCAAAAGTTTTAAACAAAAAGAGGGCATAGACTATTTTGATACGTATGCCCAAATGGCTAGATTTATATCTATTAGAGTGCTTATGGCATTGGCTTCAATAGATAACTTATATGTACACTAAATGAATGTTAAAACTGCTTTCCTAAATGATGAATTGGATGAAGAGGTGTACATAGAACAACCAGAAGGATTTGTTATGCATGGGCAAGAAAAGAAAGTTTGCAAATTAATTAAGTCATTCTATAGATTAAAGCAAGCACCAAAACAATGGCATGAGAAATTTGATTCGGTAATTTTATCTCATAGATTTAGGAATAATAATGCTAATAAGTGTATTTATTCTAAATTCACGGATTGTGATGGTATTACAATATGTCTTTATGTGGATGACTTGCTTATATTTGGAACAAATATGGAAGGAATATCTGAAACTAAGAAGTATTATCTTCAAAATTCAAAATGAATGATCTTAATGTGGTTGACACTATTTTGGGTGTCAAAGTAAAGAAATATAGTGGGTAGGGGTGTAATCGGTCCGGTCCGGTCTGGTTTTGGACAAAATTTAGGATCGAACCGGTATGTACCGATTTTGTATTTTTCAAAACCGATTACGCACTGGTTACCCTCCTAAACCGGTACTTCCGGTTTTATCGGTTTCAGGTCCGGTCCGGTCCAGTTTTTCGATTTTTTTAAAATGTAAGTTTGACAATTTGTCATTATAAATCTGTTTGTAAAAAAAAAATACTTTAAAAAAATCTGTTTTATACTTTTGTTAAAACAATCTACTTTACTAAAAAAATATGATTTACTAAAGCCAAGTACTATATTAGTATTAGTTATATATTAGTATTAGTTATAATGATTGAGTATTATTATATCAGTATAACTATAACTATAGTCTATATTAAACTATTAGTGTTAGTTATATATTAATATTAGTTATAGTGATTTAGTATAACTATATCAGAATAAGTATAACTATACTCTATATTAGTATAACTACTAATATCCTATGTATTTATCAAAATTTAGTAATAATATTTGAGTGATTTTCTTTCTTTTTATATATTATACAAAAAATATTTTGTATAATATTATTTTTATATAAAACTTATATATATAATATTTTTTTTTTCTTCAACCGGTCCGGTCCGGTTCGGTCCCAAAAACTATGAAACTGGAACCGGACCGGATTTAACCGGTTTGTGCAAATAAAGAACCGATTACGAACTGAAAAATCGGAAAGATTTTCTGGTTTTTCGGTCCAAACTTACACCCCTAATAGTGGGGGTTATACTTTATGTCAATTTCATTATGTTGAAAAAATGCTTCTTAAATTTCAACGCTTATGAATTAAAGAAACCAATACCCCATATGATTCTTCATTTAAATTAACTGAGAATGCTGGTAGAGTGGTTGCTTAGTTAGAATATGCTAGTGCAATGGGTAATTTAATGTATACAATGCATTTCTCTAGGCCAAATATTTCCTTTGCAGTATGTAAACTTTCTAGATATACAGGTAATCCTAGTATGGAGCATTGGAAAACAATTGGTAGAGTCATTGGGTACCTTAAAAGAATTAGTTCGTTAGGACTGTATTATACCAATTTTCCTGTTGTACTAGAAGGGTATTGTGATGCTAGTTGGATTACTAGTGCAAGCGATAATAAGGCTACATATGGTTGGGTTTTCACCTATGGTAGTGGAGCTGTTTCATGGGCTTCTAAGAAATAGACATGTATTTCACATTCTATAATGGAATCTGAATTTGTAACCTTGGCAGCAGCAGGCAAAGAAGTAGAATGGCTAAGGAATTTGTTATTTGACATAAAGTTGTGGCCACAATCAATGTCAACCATTTCTTGCACAGTGATAGTGAAGCTACTGTGTCTAGGGCTTATAGTAAGGTCTCTAATGGAAAATCTAGACATATTAGCTTGAGACATAAATATGTCAAACAATTAATAAGTGATGGTATTATCACTATTGTATATGTGCGGTCAAGTAAAAATTTGACGGATCCTTTCACAAAGGGACTCTTGAGAGATATGGTGAATAGTACATCTAGTAGAATGGGTTTGAAACCTTCTTTTTAAAAGTCACCTGTAATAGGAACCTAACTTATACTATTAATAAATAGTCTAAGGTTTAATAGGTAATAATAAGTTACAATTATGTGGCTAAGATAGCACTGAAATTTAATTTAATGTGAGAAACCCTTCTAGGATGGTCAGTGCTGGCTATTACGCTAAATGTAGGATGAGTATTAAATTCTTAATGAAGTTCAATATTTGTTTAAGTGTCTGAAATAACAGAGACACAAAAATGAACTTTACCTATGTGAACATAAGAGGTGGGGATAACTTCTAGCAAAAGTTTAAGGTTTACTTTTGTAAATGTTCATGAATGCCAGGATGGAGCACATGGATTAGTGCAAATAATTGGTGAGTTATCTCGCTAAAATTGGATAGAATCATGTGTGTGGTATTTCTGTTTTTAGCATATAGAGTCTTGGTTTAAGCCTAGGGCACCATTGACTTTGTTAAGAATTTGAGATACTTACACTAATTGAAAGTTTAAGTCGAGAGATACCTTCTTGTATGCATGAGGATATTAGTATTTGACTGAAAATTTAATATCGCAATCTAAGTGGAGGATTGTTATATTTATTATAGATTGTGATATTAAATATGTGAATTTATTGAATATGTGTTATTGTTTATTTACGGAAACTATTATCTCAAAGAGATGCATTAGTTTAGTGGTAATGGTGTGTTGTTTCAAATAGAAGGGTAGGAGTTTGAAACTCCACAAGTGCAATTTGATTTATAATTTTCTAAAGTGTTGGACTTGGACAAATACAATGCTTGGGCCGGCCAAACCTTGCACGTGGGATAAAGAGTCACAACACTTGGGTATTTGCACATAGGCCGAATAGACACTTTGATAGAGTACAATGTTTCAAAAATCAATTTAATTGAAAAGACACTTTTGAAGACTCAAACCAATGTCCTCCCTTTCCCAAGGGAGACACCTGCTGACCACTAGGCTAGGCCACATACCCTTTAGTTTTTAAGTGAAATATCATAACCTTTAAACCAGTAACTGATGGTTGAAAAATCACAAATCAGATTTGTGATCTTTTACATGATGCTACTTCATTCTTTATAAATAGGAGATGAGACCCACAAATTTATTCATTCTATTATCTCATATTTTCAATCACTTACACAATTTTGTAGAGAAACTCTGAATGGAAGATTTCAGAATTGCTATCTGCAGTTGGTGATTTTGTTGTATCATAGAGGTGAATTGCTTATAACCCAGTAGCAAACTCTTTTGAGTGAGGGCAGTTATCACCTTAAAGATAGTGTTCTACACGTCTCAAAGTCGCATTTATTTTCAGGTTACTATATCCGCACAATTTTTTTCAACAATTATTTCTTTCAGATTAGAAGAGAGTAATATTGGCTTGATCTTTACTTGGCAACACCAAAACTGACATAGATACTTCACATTAGACTGCAAGTTTAATTTTGACTCATTTTATCAAATTGCCAGTAGTCACAACACAAACAAGGAATTGCTCTATGGACCTTTAATTTGGTTTTCTACACACTCCATTTGTTTGCTTAATTATGTGATGGTGACTAATCATCTACTTATGCATAACTCAATATAACATCACAAGTGTGAGGTCAGATGAGAGATATAATCGATGATGTCTCTCTTAGTTGCATTAATATCCTGCAAAAGTGTCATAAATACTTATGCTTTCTCAACGTTCTAATTAACACCCCAAAAGAATCATTTTACAAACATTCATGAGTATTGTTGCATTATTGAAGACCAAGGCTGAATGTGAGCTATTTTGTTTTGGTTTTTCCTGTTGGTTCTGCATCTTCTGGACCAGTGAGCAATTGATCTTCACCAGCTGGTTTTGGAATAATTTATTTTTTTCTCCAAATTAGCTATGTGTTTGTCTCGTCAGAGGATTGGCTTAGCCAAATGATATTAGCTAAAATTTAGCCATGGTTATTTTATTTTGATGATGAGCTACAGTGACTCAACAAACATCTACAGTAACGTAGCCATCCTTTATTTTATCTTATCTTCTCTCTCCTGAAAACTCCTCCCACTTGAGAATCATCCCCCTTTCTCAATCGTGCGTCATCACAGTTCATCCTGGTTCTCCTTTATTGAGCGTTTGTCCCTCATTTTAGTGCTCCAAATTTATATCACAGTTAGGGGTATAAATGGACCGACTGGACCGAGACCGGACCGGACTGGATCGAAAGTCCCCATGGTCGGTTTCGGTCTAATGAATAGGGGCATTTTGGTTTTCGGTCCGGTCCCGGGGTGGGGATTTCCTGAACCGGACCGACCGAACCTAAAAGTTTTTATTTTTATTTTTACAAATATATTATTTTATATAATAATTGTATAATAAATTATGTAATTTTCATCTAACTTATCCCCATTTACAATATAAAATTATAATACATTCACATTCTCTAAGTTAGTTACAAAGTAACAATTAACATTATCAATGTAATTATATAATTATAAATTGATAACTAAACTAAACTAAATCACTATAACTATAGTCTATAATTATAAAGAAATCACTATAAGTCTATAAGACTATAAGTTTATAACTATATATAGTATTAAATTATTAATATCACTATGACTAATGACTAATGACTATAAGTTTATAACTAATACTAATATATAACTATACTAATAGTATAATATTAATACTATTATATAGTGTAATATATTGTATAGCTTTACTAAATCACTATATACTATATTACTAATCACTATATCATTATAATATATACACACACACTATAAGTCTATATGTAGTAGTAATAGTAACAATATAATAGTATAATATATAGTATTACTATATATTAATATATTATAAGAGTTATAGGATTATAACATAATATATGTATAATAGTATAGTATTAATATCACTATAAATTATAACTATATATACCTAATAGGCTAATACAACGATTTAAAAAAAAAAAAAAAAAAAGAGAGAGAGAGAGAGGTCGGACCGAATGGACCGGACTGGACCAATAACTACCGAGACCAGACCGGACCGAATAGGTGTTCAGTCCGGTCCGGTCCGGGAAAAAGGGTGGACCGAAAAATTCGGTCCATGACCGGACCGGACCGGACCAACCCATTTACACCCCTAATCACAGTCACGAATGAGACAACTTGAAAGTTCCTTCACAAGTATACTAATTTTGACACACAAATTCTACCAACTAAAGATTAATGAGGAAGACGTGACAGGAAGTGATGCAAATGAAAATATTTGTGTTTTTCTAATTTATCTCCTGGTCGTTTTAATAAATATCAATAATGCTAAATATAGTCATTAATTGTGTAAGGGTCATGCACTTTTTAAAAAAAAAAAGTTAGATTCAACTTAATTTTTTTATTTGAGTCTCATATTTTTTCATTTAAAAAAAAAGAACGGTGCGCTGCACTTATACACTCTATGATTGTAAACAAAAAATTTTCATAACCTCTTACTATTCATCTCCACACACTATATATTTTTTTTAATTTTTTTCTTTTATCAAATATTTATTATATGAATAGTGAATAGAAAATTTGAAATAGTTTAAAAAGAATAAACTAAAAAAAAATTAAAAAAATTTAGAGTGTAAAGTGTGGTGAAAATTATGTAGCAAAACCTATTGTAAATATCATTTCTCTTAATAGATTAATTCATCTCTTTAGTCAACTTAAGTAGATATTTAGATTTGAAGGTCGATGATCAGGCAGTCTAGACATGGTGGAGATGGAAGAACAAATTATGCAAGCTGGAAATTTTTTTTAATCGAGATATTATATTTTTAAGTCGGTGTGTAGAGCATACCATTCGTATCACTTAAATGATAAAATTTGATTTATAAAATTTAAAATTTAAAATTTATCTTTCAAATCAAATTAAGTCATGTAAATATTTTATTTAATATATTCTATGCACCGACTTTGCTAATCATAAATATGAAAATAAACAATACAAGAAAACCTTTCAACAAACGCTGAGATGATTAAAATCCTTTAGAACCCAAATCACGTATTATGAAATCTACGATAAGATTAATACACAGTAAGATGACGTGGCCCAACAAAAACAACATGATAATTCGCTATGAAAATTATATAGGTATTAAATAGATTAACCATGGTTCTTGGTCCAATCTCGTGTCAAGGGCTGTTAAGATAATATGTAAACTAAACGATAACTAGAATGCAATAATTGTGTTAAGATAATATATTCTTCTCCGATCGTCAGTCATGACGGCTGCATTGATCTTTGCATAAAAAACATTTTAAAAGTCAACATTTCACCGGTAGGCACGTGCAGAAATTATGTCATGACAACTGCATTGATATTTGCATAAAAAAAATTTGGCTCCTAAAAACCACCCAATTTGGGACTATAGTGGAAGAAATTAGAAGAAAAATCTGCGTCTTTCCCACCTTTCTTCCATTATGCTCCAATATTCATTGGCTCTCATCACCACTTTCCTCCTCCTCCTTCCTTTGATTTGGCTCCTAAAGAGATGCAGAAGATCATCCAAAGTTCAGAAATTGCCCTCGGGACCCAGGAAATTACCACTTATTGGGAACTTGCACAACTTGGCCGGATCCCTACCACACCATGCTCTACGAGAACTGGCTAGAAAATATGGGCCGCTCATGCACCTGCAACTGGGTGAAGTATCTGCAGTTGTGGCGACATCCCCCAGGATAGCCAGAGAGTTCTTAAAGACTCATGACCTCGCCTTGGGGAAGAGGCAAGAAGTTTTTGCTGCTAAGACTTTTACCTATGATGGCTCAGACATTGTCTTTTCTCCATTCGGTGATTATTGGAGGCAAATCCGAAAAGTATGCGTCACGGAACTCCTGAGTGCCAAGAGGGTCCAATCCTTTTCTTCTCTTCGAGAAGATGAGGTTTGTAATCTTGTCGAGTCCATCCGCTTATCTTCAGGATCACCGATCAATTTTACAGAAAAGATCTATTCTTTAACGAGTACCATCGTGTGCAAGGCAGCTTTTGGTAGCAAATGCAAAGATCCTGATGTATTTATGTCGTTGGCTAGGGAAGCAATATCCGCAGCAGGAGGCTTTGACTTGGCCGATTTCTTTCCTTCCAAGAAATTTCTTCGTGTGATTACTGGAACGAGAACTAAAGTAGAGGAGATGCATCGGAAGCTTGACAAGATCTTGGAGAACATAATCCATGAGCAGAAGGAGAACCAGAAGAGTGCAGCAATTAGCGAGGTTGAACCGGGGCAGGAAGATCTTGTTGACTTTCTTTTGCGCCTTCAGCATAGTAGCGGCCTTGAGGTCCCCATTACAACTAAGAACATAAAGGCTATCCTCTGGGTTAGTATGTATATCTGCTATCCTGCTAGAGTTGAATCCTAAGTAATTCTTGGGTTCGTTCACACCTGTTGTCATTAACATATTTCTCTTTTCTTAAGAACAATCTGTGAATATTTCCAACTTCATTCCAGGACATGTTTGCTGCCGGAACTGATACTTCATCAACCACAGTTGTTTGGAGTATGTCAGAAATGATGAGGAACCCTACAGTTCTGGAGAAGGCACAAGCTGAGATAAGAAAAGCCTTCAGAGGAAAGAAAAAGATCCATGAGAAAGACGTTGGGAATTTAAGTTACTTAAAGTTGGTTATTCAAGAAACTCTGAGGTTACACCCACCTCTTCCCGTGTTAATCCCAAGAGAATGCACCGAGCCATTCGAAATTGATGGATATGAGATACCCGTCAAAACTAAAGTCATCATAAATGCATGGGCAATTGCAAGAGATCCTGGATATTGGAATCATGCTGAGTGTTTCATGCCAGAGAGGTTTGCTGGTAGTTCAACTGATTTCAGAGGGAATAGCTATGAATTTATCCCTTTTGGTGCAGGGAGGAGGATTTGCCCGGGAATATCATTTGGTCTTGCCAATGTTGAACTTCCTCTTGCTCAACTGCTGTATCATTTCGATTGGGAACTCCCAGGCAGGACGAAACCAGAGGATCTGGACATGAGTGAAACCGTTGGTGCTGTTGCCGCAAGGAAAAAGCCCTTGTATTTGATTGCAACTGCTTTTACTCCTTCACTTGACGAATCCCGCGGCTGACTTCCCGGCTCACTACACGATCTAAAAAATGAAGGAGGTATTCTATCACATAAACCGTTTATATCGAACTCCCAGGATTTTACCCTTCACCACGTTAATTAGTCGCTGTACTAGAAGTTAAAAGTGTATTCCAGATAGTATTTTCTTGAAGAATCTTTAGTTTTGATTGCTGGAAAATTCGTCTTTCATGAAGGATTGTAAAAGTGAATCATGTATCTGCATGCCCAGGCAAGGTTTTAATCTTACATCTTTTGAAATTCATGGTAATTGGTTGCCTTCACGTTAGTTTCCCAACTCCCAATCTCGCCTGGCCTCCTATTCTGATTGTGTATTAGCAGCGTGTTATGGACCTTCTTTTATTTCAGGGTAATTTGCGGAATCTATTAATTATATAGAAGCCGAGTTTTCAATGTTGACTTGGCATTCATACCGTAAAATAGGGAAATACAGATTCAACTTCTCTGTCCACAAACAAAACCCAAGAAGAAAAAGACGTGACGCTTCTGTGCTTCACTGTGAGCATCTTACAATTACACGTCTCTTTTCAATCAGGACACTCAAGGAATTCCAACCCCACTCACTGCACGTAAACAAAACTAAAGTACTCGCTCCTTATAACACACTAAAAACCGTCAAATCCCCGAACCGAAAAATCTATACATATATTTCTGACCACGCTTCCTAATCTCCTCATCCCCAATATATGTTTTCCTGAATACGCTTCCAAATCTTAACGAAACGTTGAAACTCTCAAGGCTATAGCAATTACGAAAATCCAAAAGATATATTTCTCTCACCAGATTAGGAAAAGAAAAAAATTTCCGTCTCTCATTCTCTCTCTTCCGCTTTTGTTTCTAGCCTCAGAATTTTACGTTTCGTTTTCATTTCAAAGCGTCGTAGCTTTGGTATGTTTGACTTTTTTCAGACTTTTATTTGGTTAGATCCATACATTTCTTTGAGACTTGGTGTTTTGGTTCTGTTATTGATTTGAACTCCTTTCAATACCTAGGTTTTGATCGAGATTTCGAAAGAAGATCAGTTTCGGAGGAGTATATGCTTATTGTTTACAATTTACAATACCTTATATTATTGTAAGTATTTCAATCTTGGTTGTTCTATATCAGGAGAAATAAGGACTCCCATGCACGCACGCACGCACAAACACACCTTTCTAGAACCCAGGAATTCGGTAATTATAGTGGCGAGAACCCTATCATCAGGCAGAATCTTGGTGGAGACATCGGAGCCTTCGCTGTGCAGAGTCGTGTTGGCGGTTGCGGCAACCAGGAGCCGGTGCGAGATGACTTTAGGCTTAGGGGAATCGACGACGATGATTCTGGAGTGAAATGACGATGTGGTGGTGAAGCGCACGGGCTGGAACTGGGAGGTCCTGGCTGATCGTAGGACGGACCATGGCTCGGACCTAGGAGAGTGGGGTCCGGTGGCGATAGGTGAGGGTGAGGAAGGTGGCTAGGTCCACCGTTACTGAATCCATGCTCGCTTGAGACGGTAAGGTTGGGCCTTTGGGTTTAAGATTTGGGGAGAGAGAGAGGGTTTATTCGTCTATCTGGTAGTGAAACGATATCGAAGGGTGTACCTGTAGAAGATGTAACACGTCCAACATCTTTTCATTTTTTATTTTTATTTTTGAGACTTGTCAATGAAGTATAAATTTCGTTTGGGTGATGGGTGATTTGATCTGAATTAATTTATGAATAATAATATTTTATAAATTTTATTGAGATGTGTTTGAATGTATAAAATATATTGAGATATATTGAACTTTTTATAAAAAAAATTTAAAAAGTAATAAGTTTTATCAATAATTGATTTGAGATAGATTAAGATGAGTTTGATATCCAAATATAATATTGTGAAAACCAAAATCGTATCATTAGATTAATGCACAAGTGACTATTGTTCAATTTTGAGTATGTGTCTAAGTTATTGGGTCGGACCAAAAACTTGACCGATTTTAATAGTTGTGGTAGTGATTATGTATAATGAACTATTTAGATTTATAAAATTCACTATAAATAACGGTCCGCACATTGTGCAGGTTACATGCTAGTATGTTGTAATGTAAAAGGATTGGGAATTGTTGTTTGTAATGAAATAAGGATTGCTGTAGAAGAAATAGAATGGACGAACTTGGATCTACCATTTTCTGTCAAGAAATTTCAAAACAAAATAAATTAAATATTTGAAAAGCATGTCTACCACCACCACCCTTCGTTGGAAGCAGGAACCGTAAGCAACTGCCTTGCACCACCACTATCCGCCCTCTTTAAACTATCGAAAGCCTATGTTTCACCACACGAAAACAGAGCAAGCACCCCTATTGCTAAAACTTCTCCACACCGCTGCCACCATGCACCCCAAGCCACCATTGCACGGACAGGAGGCCCCTGTTTCCCCTTGTAAAAAACAGAGCACTTCGTTCCCCATCGAGAGCACCCCTTAAGCCATCGCTCTCTCACAGAAACTTCCACAACTGCCTTAGTCCTTGGCCAGCCCAACTCCCTGCTCCGTCGCGTGTCCCTTTCGGTGAGTATAGACTCTCCTCTTGTCACATGGTTTTGGTCTGGAGCTTTGTAATTTCAGATTAGGAAATTGTAATTGCAGTAGTGATATCCACAAGTGCCATCCAATCTATTTAGAAAAATGAATAAATATTAGATTTATATAAAAAAGAATTAATTTTTTAATAATAAACTCTACACTTTTTCAAAAAAATTACACGATCGTTATACTTTATAATTATATTTAGCATTACTCTATCAGATTTCATTGTTTTTTCAACCTTCCCAATGAGCCATTCATGTGTATGATTAATTCCCAAAACGCCTTTGTCATTAGGATGTTTCCATGTTGGGCTATTTTTATATTAAACTTATTTTGTGCGACCTTTGTGTTAAGTATAAGTATTTATATAGAAAATACTTATGATTCAAATTAGATTATTAAGTATTTTACAACTAATTTTGGTAGTAAATAATAAGATTTTAATTTTATTTTAAATACTTTAAAACTAATTTAAGTCTATCTTACTAAATGAGTTTTCGCTGTTTACGGTAATTGAAGTTGATATAATTATCTTATTAGGTTGTAAATTGAAAGTATAGATAGGTTATTATAGAATTTAAATAATATTAGCATCTATTAATTTTGGTATATAACAAAATAAATATTAAAGTTATTTCCATAGTATGAATCCATTTAAATGGAGAATTTTAGCACATCTTTTTAGAATTTTAGTAACGTTTAGTACTCTATATAGGTGACGATTGATATTCGTTCGACATGATTATGGAAAGTTTAGAGATGTTAAAAAGTCCAAGTAAGCGAGATTTCTATACTAGATTTTGCATAAAAAAAAAATGGACTGAGGTTGATTTATGAGAAATATGTATGTATTTTTATGAAAAGAAACTTGAAACAACTTTGGTTTTAGGATCTGCATTACTCATGAAATTTATATAAAACGAGAAAAATATTTTTTGTCAAGACTGGTATAGACATTAGCAAATTGTTTGCATTTTATTTCTAAACTGTACAAAAAGAGCGAATATAAAATCTGAAAATTTATGCATGGTTATGTGAAGATGCTCGAAATCCATTTTGAATATGTGAAAATTATCTAAATTTGTTTAGTACTCTGTTATAATATGATGTGGGATTTAAAAACCTTTAGCATGATATTCTGATTCTGTTTCTGGTTTTGATCCGATATTTCTAATTTTGTTTTTGTGTTGGTACTAACATTTTTATTTTTGAGGCACCCACTTTGAAAATAAAGTGATTTTTTTGTGTGGTCTTTCTTGTGTGCACACTCGTGTCTTAAAAAATGATAAGAGAGAGATTCACTTATGTTTCTGTTCGATTTAGCCACCGAGGATAGAACAACCCCACCACGAGGGTTAAACAAGGTCTCTATTCTGATATGATATCATAAACTGACATGGCAGGGTATTAAGGATATTTATGTAATTATCATATAAATAAATAAAAAAAAAAAAAAAGAGAAATGTAAACAACGTCTTCCTCCTCCTGAACGAGTTTCACGCTTCCCTCCCAAATCAAACAGAATGCTTTCGTCCATCTCCCCGCATCTCTTCCTCAACGAAGCAACTCTTCCAAATCTGTTCCTTTGCGCGCGACGGCCTTCAATGGGTTTGTAACTAAAACTTCCAAGATCGAGAAAGGTGAACCATCCAGCTTTTGCTCTAAAACTTTCCCAACATTTCAGTATTTTTGCAACTGCAACTTTCAAGAAGAATGCTTCAGTGTTAAAACCTCCGTAAGAGGGGTTAAATGTCAGCCATGAGGAATGAAAAAGATAGGAGCTTTTGCTAGAAAAGAGTTACCCACTTTCTAGGATTAATCTAGATTTTATGCTTCTTCTTTTTTTTAGTGGTTTTTATCTTTTTCTGATGATGGCACTACTCTCTGTTCTTGCTTTTGAGAAAAAATTAGATTTCAAGCTATTCAAGTCTAATTAAAGTAATTAGTGTTTCCAGGATATCCATTCAGATAATCTTTTAAATCTTTCACATTAACAAACTTAAGTAAAAATAAAAATAAAAATGCCATGCACCTAGGGAATCTATAAATAATTAAGTCTAAAAGTTTAGGTGATATTGGATTCAAGGTTTAGCTTGGAATTTCATGAAAATTCTAGTTTGGGAAATCAGTTGTGCAGTTCTCTATCTATGTTTAGCATTTCTATAATTTCTATAATTTATTTGGTAACTTGTTCTTCATGATTAATGTTGGAAGGCTTCGCTGCAACTTCTATGCTTTTAAGCTTTGTCCTGTCCATTTAGTGATTGTATTGCATTAATTTTCACTGTATATTCTTATTCTTGTGCAGGACATTCAAGCTTCTCTTCCAACGAAGTATTATGGTGCATTGTAAGTTTTTAACTGCATTGGTAGTTAAAGTAAATGTATTACTTTACAATTCTAGTTCCTAAAACCATCCTACCAATTGACATTTGGCAGTTATGTAGATGCAGAAAGGGAAAGAGCACGCATCTCCTATCACACCTCCTACCATAGATCCATCAACAAATCCATCAAATCAGATGATACCAAGACCATTTTATACATATTTGTCAACACCTCGTAACATAGATCCATATATAAATCTAGCAACTCAGGTATTATGACTACTAATTCGAGACCATAGGTATTATGAATATAATAAATTTAAGACAGGCCAGCCATTAGATTTTCCTGGATCCAAAGATTTGATTTGTCTGTTTCCAGCCATTATATAATTGTACAAGAAGTATGCGTATACACATATATAAATATATATATATATATATATATATATATATATATATATATATATATATATGATCTTTGAGATGCTTAAAAGTCCAAAATGTATTACTACTCGGCCAGGTCTTTAACATAATTAGTTGGATTATTATGATCAATATTCAAAAAGACATAAAAGATATTTTAATATTTTAATGCATAGATAATCTATTTTAGTACTTATGTCTATATGTATAGAATATATATAATTGGGAAAGAAGTATGTGTATATATATATATATATATGATCTTTGAGATGCTTAAAAGTCCAAAATCAATTACTACTCGGCCCAGGTCTTCAAGGTAATTAGTTGGATTATTATGATCAATATTCAAAAAGACATAAAAGATATTTGAATATTTGAATACATAGATAATCTGTTTTAGTACTTATGTCTATATATATAATATATATATAATTGGAAAAGAAGTATGCGTGTATATATATATATATATATATATATATATATATGATCTTTGAGATGCTTAAAAGTCCAAAATCTATTACTACTCGGCCCAGGTCTTCAAGGTAATTAATTGGATTATTATGATCAATCTTCAAAAAGACATAACAGTTTATTTTATTGAATTAATGCATATATAATCTGTTTTATATTAATGTCTACATTTATTACTACATCTTTGATTAATTGTCATTGTTGATCTATATTTTAGGTGATACCAATGTCTTATTATCCAGATTTTTCAAGTTATATGCATGAGGGCCATCCACCAATGCCACATGCTTGGTTCTCACTATTTTTACCTCGTCCTAATGCCAACCCATCTCCATGGACTTGTCAGGTGATGAGTTAGCAATTTTTAATTAGTGTGTGTATCTTTCAATATGCTTAAATTGATCTAAAATATTATTACTTAAATTTCAGGCATCAGCCCCCTCTCTGATTGGTTTAAGCTCTGCAAGCTCAAGCCATGTAGAAGAAATTCAGGAGCCCACACCTAACTTGAGGGAGGTTGAAACTTTGTCTACACCCTCTGAATCCGAGGATTACAATGAATCCGAGACACAAATTTCAATGCATACTGAGGGGGGGCCGATGTCATTGAGGAACCATCGGCTATTGAGGAGCCGAAGGAAGGGATGGTATTTAAATATGAAGAAGAGTTACTTTCCTACTATAAAAGCTATGGGAAACAATGTAACAATGTGGTTTTTGGATAATGACACAAAGGAGTCATAAGTTTGAGGATGGGAGGCTCAGATATATCACATTGGGTTGTGCTCGTGGTGGGAAGGCAAGGAATCGGACCACAAATGTCGCTCGACCACGTCCGACATCAAAGACAAGTTGTAATGCAAGGATAAATGCTACGTTTTTTGAAGGGGGGTTGAAGTTATTGACCGTTCACAATACCCACAATCACGGACTAAGTCCACAAAAGTCGAGGTTCTTTCGCTGCAATAGAGAAGTTAGTTTGTCTGTGAAGAGAATGTTAGATACAAATGATCAGGCTGGTATCAGAATGAACAAGAGCTTCGCCGCTCTTGTGCAAGAAGCAAGTGGGTTTGAGAACTTGCCATTCAATGAAAAAGACTGTCGCAACTATATTGACAAAGCACCCCACCTTCGACTTGGGAAAGGTGGCGTTGGAGCCCTCCATGAATATTTTGCGAGGATGTAATACAAGAATAATGGATTTTTTTACCTAATGGATATGGATGATGATGGGAGGTTGAAAAATGTCTTCTGGGCAGATGCACGAAGTAGGGCATCATATAAATATTTTAGCGATGTTGTCACGTTCGACACCACCTATTTGACAAATAGGTATGGGACGCTGTTTGCACCATTTGTTGGTGTAAACCACCATGGACAGTCAATCCTTTTGGGGGCAGGATTGATTTCTACTGAGGATACAGAAACGTTCACATGGTTGTTTCAGAGTTAGTTGAACTGTATGGATGACGAAACTCCAAAGGCTATTATCACAGATCAAGATAGAGCCATGAAAAATGCGATCGCACTTATCTTTCCGAATACCAGACACCGATTTTGCTTATGGCACATACTGAAGAAAGTACCTGAAAAGCTCGGTTCACATAGTGCATATAAAGATGAGTTGAAAAGTCAGTTGCTTAAGTGTGTGTATGACTCTCAAACAATAGAGGAGTTTGAGAAATATTGGGAATTGATGATTACAACATACAACTTGCAGAAGAATACTTGGTTGCAGAGCTTATATGCTGAGCGTACCTATTGGGCACCGGTATTCCTGAAAGAAATTTTCTGGGCTGGAATGAGTACAACTCAACGAAGCGAGAGCATGAATGCTTTTTTTGACGGGTATGTTCATGCTAGGACAAACTTAAAAGGGTTTGTGGATCAATTCGATAATGCGTTGAGAAAGAAGATTGAGAATGAAAATTGGGCGGACTTTCACTCATTCAACGTCACAATTCCCACCGTCTCCGTTTCTCCACTTGAGAAAATATTTCAAGCCACATACACTAACTCTAAATTTAGAGAAGTTCAGAAAGAAGTAATATAATTCTGAGCCGTTAATGGTTTTTTTATGAATTGTTAGCCTCCCCAAAACACTACTGAAGCGTTGGAGTTCAATGAAACCCAACTTGGGGATATGACACAACCAAAACTTCAAAAGGATGCGACGAGGGACTGGGGATTGTAGACACGTGCAGGACTGAAGAAGTTGAAATGGAATCATTTGTTGGTTAATTTTGCTACTGAATTTCATTACATGTTTTGGAGCCAATTAGTACTTATGTTGGTGTAATTATGGGAGGTTGGGAAATTGAGTTGTATATGATAATTAATATTTATGAAGTAGGGAGTAGGTTACATGTATATGCAATGGAATCTTGTATATAATAAAGTTATATTTTGTTAAAGTGAAATCAAGGACTTGAAATTATGCTACTGAGTTGTGGAATTTTCCATGTAATTTGTGAATGGTTTCTTGGTTCCTTTTTGCTTTTTTCACATGCCATGACCTGCCTATTGATGTATTAGGATTATATCCGGTATCAACTTATTTAAAGTACTTTCATGGGGACAAATAAGGCCAAGATCACACTTCACAACTTCATACATAGATAAACATTATATACAAGAACATTGATGCACATGCATCGTTTACAAGTTAGTTTCTCAACTAGTTGCTTAAAGTTATATACAACAAAGGCCACAAAAGTATATACAAAGTTCCCTCTAGTAATACTATTTCATTGTTTACAAACGCAATACAATGAAATTAATATAAAAATAAACCAAGAGAGTCGAAGAAGTGTGCGTTCACGCCGGATGTTTGCTTGTTGCCTTTGAATATCAAGTTGGTCGTTGTGGATTCCCAACTTATACTTCACAATCTCATCATCTCTTCTTCGAAGCTCTTCCTCATTTCTTAATAACTCAATTTCTATCTTCGTAAGTTCTTTTTCTCTTTCCTCATTGTGATTTTCCCATTTGAAATAGTTGCAGTGTGGTAATCCCTGATTATAAACAAATAAAATATCAAACTTTTGTAGTCACCTAAATGCACGTCAAAGTTTGCATGAAAAATTTATACCTTTGAATTGTAGTTTGGACACCCAAAAAATGATCGACCCGGATTTCTTTGCATATTCGATGTTCTAAGTTTTGCGGGCTTCCCACAAGTGCACATTGGGTTGTTCGTCGAAATCCTTGAAGAAGCTGACGATGACATCCTGATGAAGAAACTAGCTTCAAAAACATGCACCCAAAATGTACAGCCCATAAACAATTGCAGCAAATAAACCAAAGAATACAAACACTGTGCATATAAATATACAAATTTTGCACATTACCAAAACTTTGCACATTTTGGTAAATCTGAAAATTTTTGAGTAGGTTAAGTGTGTCTATATTACCAAAACTTTGCACATTTTGGTAAATCTGAAAAATTTTAAGTAGGTTAAGTGGGTCTATATTACCAAAACTTTGCACATTTTGGTAAATCTATTACTATTTTGAATATTAAGTGTGTCTATATTACCAAAACTTTGCAAGTTGATAAAAGTTCATCGATAGGTTACTGTTTCTCCATGAGGGGAAGGTTGTCTGGCAAGGAATGAGTCATGAGTTTACAAGTTCAACAAATCCAATTTTTCTCAGCATATAATGTTTTTCATAGCTGGCAATAGAATGTCATGCATTTTATTCCTGCACAAACTTCCTCTTGGAATCTTCGAAGTCATAGGTTACTATTATAAGAGTGTTTGGTGTTTTAGGGAGACTAAGTTGATAACTAATTATCAAATGAAAAACTGAAGTAAAACTAACATTAAGTCACAAATGGAAAGCATTAAACCAAAAATGTTTGCTAACCTATGCTTCCTTTCACTAGTTTAAAAACAAAATAACACCCCCCACCTACTATTCTATTACAGTAATCTAAAAAGTAATCAAATCCACAAAACAAGATGCATTTTGGGAATTAGATTAAAAAATGCCGACCAACAATTGCAATGCATCGCAAAACAAGAGGTTGGGGTTGGTTCAGAATGCAACAAATAAACATCAACAAAATGCAGACCCATAGAACCAAACACGTGATTCGAAAGAACACATCAAATCTTATATAACAAATTTCATTTTCGTAATGCTTACTGTTGAGGGAAAAATTAGTTGATTGGCATATTCTTATGAAAATCTTTGTAAAATTGTTGTAACAAGTGTTAAAGTGTGTTTTAGTGAAAAGGAGGTCAAGTGAGCTCAACTGGCTCAAGAATAACTCATTTTGGAAGTGTGCAGGAAGTTGGCTTGACACAGCTTGACACTTCGCTCGAGCCAGATAAGTTGGCTCGACGTGGAGCTCGAGTGAAACCTTCCAGAGAGGTCCGCTCGACGTGCGCTCGACTCAACGCTCGAGTGAACTCAGGTAGAGAGGTCCGCTCGATGGTCGCTAGACTCAGCGCTCGAGCTAACTAAGACAGAGAGGTCTGCTCGATGGTCGCTCGACTCAGCGCTCGAGCGAACTCAGATGCAGGGGAAATAACTAGTATTTAGATATAAACATAGAGACATCAATAATAACAATTACCAAGCCATCCATAAACCTAAACACATAAACAACAGTTACTGCTACTTTCCAAATTTATGTATAAATCACAATTAATAATTGTTTGGTTGGGTAGATCTCTTCAAAGATGGAACCAACCTCTCTCTCATCAACTTATATCTCCAAGCAGCTTTTCTTTTATAATTCTTTTCTGTTTTGGTAAGCTCTGCAACCAAAATTAATGTTGATAACAAACTGGTAGTCTTAGTTGTGATCTGTACTTTCCATTTCCAGCGACACAAATATTAACCTATAGAATTTCAAAAGATTGAGTATGTTTTCCTCTCTTCCTGATTATAACCCATATAGCACCCACATCTTTATAAGCAGCACAATAAATTATTGTGTTTTCATTGTAAGACATACAATACAAATTTTTCAATCTAATTATCTATCTCGGGTTTATGAAAGGCCTGGTACAAGTCTTTACTTCTAAATTTTTCAATCTAATTCCCTTTTTCTTCTCCTTCTCCAGTTAAACTTCAGAACTTGGTTTTCAAATCAATTCCTAAACTCCTATTTTATACTCCTAATGATACTTTTGTTTAAAATCTAAGGTTACTACAGGGTTTTTCCTTCAGAATTCCAAGAATAATTAATCTTAGTAAAACATGTTTTCAAAACTCATTTTTCAGTATAGAAGACCAAAGTTGTTTCAATTAGTTATTTACATAATTATTTGCTATAGAGAGAGAGAGAGAGAGAGAGAGAGAGAGAGATACCGGTGGTAGCAGCTGTATTTGCGGGGAAGAGGCGCAACTAAGGCACGCAGAGCTTGATTAGGGCTCGGACCAAAAAATGGAGGTTAAACGAAAAATGGGAGCTTTTAGGTGGAAGAGCGAAGAGAATTGACAGCTAGTATATGAACCCACGCGGAGAAGAGAAGCAGAGAAGGCACGCTTGAGAAGATGGAGAAATAATGCAGAGAAGGCACGCACGCAGATGGGCAAACCAGAGAAGAGAGAGGGCACGGAGAGAAGATTTTCAAAACTGTGTATTTTGTTTCTATTTTCATTTCACTTCAGATCTCAGATCCTGCCCAAAACCTTCATCTCATTCAATTACGTACAAAAACGATTCGTTTCATTTAATTAATCCATGTTAGCACTTGGGTGCGCAAACGGCTTACGCAGGCGCTTGCATTCAGCTTTTTCCCAAAAAAAAATATATTTTATAAATAAAATGACGATGTTTTGTGTTAAAGCTCTCATCTTTAAAATAATTTTTGATAAATTCAAATATTCAGTTACAAATAACCGTATATTCAAATTTTTATAATCAGGTATCTGCTCAAATTATAACCAAGCTAATCTAGACTAGTTATAACTCGACCGCATTATAAATCTGGTTGTGAATCCAAATATAGCTGTGTATCCAAACCCTCGTTAGAGTTTGCACTCCTAAATATGTTATGGAGGGAGTTGAAAGGCCTATTATTCGCGACAGAACCTTTAAACAAAAGATTGTGTTTGGGTGTTGGAGATCACTCCACTATTATTTATTATTTTTTTATTATTTTTTATATATTTTTTATTATTATTTAATATATATATATATTTTTTTACTATTATTCACAAATCATATGAAATTATCTGAGATCATCTGAATTCAAATAATGTTATTATAAAAATTTAAGATAAGATTAATACCCAATAAGACGACGTGCCCCAACAAAAACAACATAATTGATTTTGAAAATTATTTAGGTAATAAATAGATATTGGGTTCTTGGTCCAATCTCGTATCAACTGCTGTTAAGATCGATAATATATAAACTAATCAATAACTGGAAGGCAATAATTGTAGTAATACAATTTATTTATATTCTTCTCCTGTCACACTTGGTCCAGCACTAAGTCGCCACTTTCTAATTTTATTTATTTATTTATTTTGGATTTATATGTATGAAGAGCCAAGTTAATTTTTGAGTATTTTTTTTAATATTAATTGTGGGTCCAAATTGTATTTTGGCGGATATCAAATTTTTTTTTTATGGGTTTGCTATTTTAGTAATTTTTGTAAATATATTGGGTCGGATGGAAAATCTTTTTATGGGCTGAGAAAATTTATGGAACAAGTATATTTTTAAGAATGAGTCAAGGTCCAAAATTCAAAGAAGAGCTGATTTGTTAATTTTTTTTTATTCACTACGAAACATGGGTCAAATATTTGAAATAAGCCAAAAGTCCAAGCCCATGAGATCTGGTATCGGCCCCTCACGACATGCATGTCCGTTTCTTCTGCATGCACGTTTGTTTCCACTAGGGTAAACAGTAACACTTTATATTTACATGTTACACAAGTTCATGCACAGCCTGTAACAACCAGGTCTAGCACCAAGTCGCTTTCTAATTTTTTTTTAAATGATTTTATATGTATGAAGAACCCAATTAATTTTAGAGTTCTTTCTTAATTGCAGGTCCAAATTGTATTTTGGCAGATATTGAATTTATTTTTTTAATGGGCTTGCTATTTTAGTAATTTCCTTAAATATTTTTGGATCGGATGGAAAATCTCTTATGGGCCAAGAAAATTTATAGAACAAGTATATTTTTTTAAGGATGAGTCGAAGCTCAAAACTTAGGGAAGAATCCATTTATTAATTTCTTTAAGTCATAACTACGAGACGTGGACTCAAACACTTTGAAATGGGCCCAAAGAGCCCAAGTCGTAGGAACCAAAGATAGCACTCCATGCCATGCACGTCTCCCCCTTTCCTTTCTCTAGAGTTTTACCATCACCTCTATATATACGAGTTTTGATATGTATAAGCAAATTTGCGTACCAATCTGTGTACTAATGTTATTACCTTCATATTCTAAATTCAAATTAGCACTATTTTCAATCAAATCTACTTTCTGACCAATCATATTGAATGAATACGCGTATTAGTCGCAGAATCGCTTACAACTAGATTTTTCCCTATATATACACATATATTTCTTTCCCGCATAGAAACTGCCCAACCCATGTCCATCTTCCTCAAACTGCACCGTGAGTCATCTCATGTCCATCCAACACAACCACATTTGCTCCCCAACCCCATGAAGACCACGCCACAGCATTTGGTCAATCCACATCCTAGAAGCAACCCTAGCTCTTCTCTCCACCATGGAAACAGACCAATATGCAAACCACCATCACCGTTAACCGTTTCTGCCTCACTCCACCACCGTGGGACAGTCCCACTACTACTTCAGCCCAGCCGAGGCCATGCCAAGGAGAAGCATGGTTTCACAACCAGTGCCTCCAGGTCCTGTCCAACGAGCACAGGTGCAGCAGTGGGGTCGCCACTGTCCTCAGCCATAAAACCACTGCGCAACGTCGAAAACCGCCACCATGCTACCTTGCACCTCCATGACCAACCACTGATAAGCTTGGACGTGAAGCGCTTTGTTTTTATACACCAAAATAGAGTGATTGTTTTACCCACTGTGAGCCACCAAGCCACCCTCACTCCTCCGCGCCTCAGCCATGAGCCACCCAGTTGCACCACCCTGTCGGAATCAACAACAAGAAGCGATGCTAAAAGCATCCGACCAACCCATATCTATCGCACGATTCTCTCTCGGTAGGCCCGAGTTTCTCTCTGTCCCTCTCTCCCTCACAGTTGATCTCTCTCTCTCTCTCTCTCTCTCTCTCTCTCTCTCTCTCTCTCTCTCTCTCTCTCTCAGTGTTCAACCGCCACCTCAATCATCTACGTAATCTCCGCCACCTCCCAGTTCCTCACGCTGCTCCTCCACTCTCAGTGAGTATGGACGTCTCCGTTGCATGTGTTTGGTCTCAAGTTTTTCTTTCCCTTTTTGTGTATGTTGTCCCATACAGCCCATAATTATGACTTTATTTTCTAAAATGCCCCCATATCAGGATAGTTCAGTGCGCATAAGTTTGTTTTTTAAAACTCACTTGCATAGTTTTATTTGAGGTATAAGAATATATATAGAAAATATTTAGGTTTTTAAAGCAACTAGTTTAAGTATTTTACAACCAATTTCAATTGAGAATAATAAGATTTTAATTTTATTTTAAATACTTTAAATATAATTAACTCTATTTTAATTAAATGATATTTTTGCTTTATCTACTTTAATAGATTTTGATATTATTATGTTATCCAATTTTATACTGTATAGTTGGACCTCAATAGTAGATAAGTTAGAATTTAATGCATTAGTCAGAGTGGTTAGCGATATCGATGAAACTGGAGAAGTGATGGTCTTTTTGGGTTATGAAAATTTTTGGGTTTTGATGTATTAAGATAGGTTAATTTAGCATTTTAGGCTTGCATATCAAAATACGTGGTTGATTGGAAATTTACGGAAGTTACATGACTATTTGTTATAGGTGATTGATTTTTCATTCAACTCTATTGTGAAGAAATTCTGAGAAGTTAAAAAGTCTAGGTAAGCCAGGTTCATATACTAGTTTTGCATAAAAGATATGAAATGAGGTTAACTTTGAAAATATGCACATTTGTTTTTGAAAAGAAATCTAAAAAACGACCATAGAAGTTTGTTCTGCATATGCATAAATTCTATATAAGAGAAAGTATTTTCTGTCATTACTGGTATAGACATGAGTTAATTTTATGCATTCTGTTTTCTAAACTATGCAAAAAGAACGGATATGAGATCTAAAAAGTTTTACTTTGATTAAATGAAGAAGTTTTGTTTATTTTATTCTTGAATATGTGTAATGATCTAAAGTTGTTTAGTACTTGGTTTTGATATGATGTGGTATCTGAAAACTTTGGCATAAGATTCTGAATTTTGATTCTATATCTGAATATGATTTGGTTCCGATGATGTTCTGTTTTGTTTCTGTTAAGGCTTTGCCACAGGTATAATGGTGGTTTATAATCCTATCACGGGGGTAAAACATGGTATACAGCTCAGTCACGGGTATAATTGTGGTTTATAACCCTACCACGGGGTGAAACATGGTATGCAGCCCAACTACGGGTATAATAGTGGTTTATAATCTTACCACGGAAGTTAAACATGGACTTTGTCCCAAAACAATGCTCCTATATGATATGAAGATGATGTCTCAGTTTATGATATGCCAAAAGATTTTTTTTAATAAGAAATTTTTCTGAAAATTTTGCTCTGATATTTTGATAACATATTTCTGATTCTGCATTTTGAAAGTAAAAGTTTTATTCTACATTCTGAAGCTAAAGATATTTTGTTCTGCATTCTGAATTTTGTAAATGCTCATGTTTATATACTAGTATATGTTCTCTACTTACTGAGTTGTTGATAACTCATCCCTTATCTCGACAATATTTTTCAGATATTTTGATGGTTCAGCTGAAGATCAAGATTATGAGGCATTGGGTGAGATGATTTAAATATAATGGATTAAGTATAGAAAGTTTTTATGAGTATTGGCAATTTTTATTAAGAAATTTTATTGTGTTATGATGACTTGACATTTTGAAAAATTGATTATATTAAGAAAATTAATTTGAATCAAAATTTCTATATGATATTGAGAATTTGAAGTTTATAATTATATTGTTGAAATGTGAGTTTAAGTGATAGGAAGTAACTCTCTAACCTCATGCAGTACCAAGGCGTTACACAGCCCCCACAGACTCCTTTTCATGCACGGCTTCATCACGTCTGTTTTCCACGGAATGCATGATGCATGTCTCACATGCATGTTTTCCCCTTCCTCTTTTTTTCTCCTCTAAGGTTTTCCAATTACCTAACCAATATATATTTGCACATGTATTTCTCTTCTGCACATAAAGAAACTACCCTAGTCGTAGTATACTCCCGCGCCAAAACTCCTTCACTTCACAGAGCCACCAGCCACAACAAACCACTGAGAGACCACACCCCAAACCGAAACCAGCCACTAACCAAGCTCGTCTCGGTTGATCCAACTACCATGAACCACCAAAGAGGTGTTTCACGTCCCATTCAAGCCGAACGCAACGTAGCCCTTCCCGTTCACAAACCACCATCATAGCCATGCACCACCGTGGGAAACCTCCCACTGCCCAGCCCCACGCCTCCACACCCATGGCGTTACTGCACCCTCACCGTTACGCCCCCTACTCAACCACTGTGTGATAACCATTGCACAACTCCACGCACGACAACCACCAGCATAAAGAAGTCTCTATTTTGCTTCTAAAAAACAGAGTAACTTTGGACTCCACCGTGAGCTACAAACCAGCCCCACCTCGACGCCGCCACCTGCACAGAAAGTGCCGCCAGGCACTTTATGCCACCCAAGCCACCGCCCTCTCTCTCGGTAACCCCTCTCTTCTCCCTCATGATGTACTCCCGTTCTCTTTGTTCCCTCTCGCTCATCACTCTCTCTTTCTCTCACACTCTCTCTTTCTCTCTCTCAGTGTTCTGCCATCGGGTCAGCCACCTTTCACTCACCCAGCTTTGTCGCGACTCCTTTTCTCACAGTGAGTCTCCATGGCACCTACCCTGGGTCTAGTGATGATCTCCCTACAAACTAAATGGGTTATATACTTTTTAACGTAAAGCTCCTTATACGTACAGATAGTAGGGAAGCCTAGTTTTAGTTTATTACAACTTTTCCCTATAAGTTATAAGCCAAAGTATGAGAATTTTGAGTTTTTATTTTTAGTTGGGTTTGCTTTTAGGCTGGGCCTAAGTCTCACTGTAGAAAAACTCGTGTTATTTTTTTTAAGTAGGTTCCGGTTCACTTTAAATTAGTCTAAAAAGTTGTTTAACAAAAAATATTTATGGTTTTAAATTATATAACTTGGTATTATAGTTTAATAGTTTGATTCCGGTAATAAATAAATCAGAGTTTAAATAGTCGGAGGAATTAAGTGGATATTGATGAATTTGGAAAGTGATGGTATTTTAGGGCTATGAAAATTTTAGGTTTTGAAGAATTACAATAGGTTAATTTAGTGTTTCAAGTTTGAATATCGAAGTACGTGTTTGATTGAAAATTTAAGGAAGTTACATTACTATCTTATAGGTGACAATTAATTTTCATTTGGTACTATTGTGAGAAAATTCATAAAAGTTAAAAAGTCTAAGTAAGTAGAGTTCCTATGTTAGACTCTGCATCAAAGAAATGAACTGAGGCCAATTTCAAAAAATATGCCAGTTTTGTTACCCAAAAGAAATTTAAAACAAACTCAATTATTTGTTCGGCATTACTCATGAAATTCTGTATAAGAATAAAGTATTTTCTGGCATGATTGGTGTAAACATGAGTTATTTTGACATTTTATTTCTGAATTGTGCAAAAGAGAGCGAATATGAAAATTTATGCATAAATTATATTTTTGTGATCTGAAGATGTTTTGTACTCTGATATAATATGATGTAATTTATGAAACCACTGCCATGACATTCTGTTTTTATTCCGTTTTGACCTTACCAAGGGTGTAAAATTGTAGCATCTATTCGGGTTTGTACCAACTTTTCTGTTTCCAGTGCACCCACTTTGGAAGCAAAATGGTTTTCTATATGGTCTTTCATATGTGCTCACTTGTGGCTCCGAGAATAATAAGGGAAATATTTCACATTCTGTTTCTGCTCGGTTGGCCACCGAAGTTTGCACAACCCTACAACGAGAGTTAAACATGGAATTCTGTTCTGATATGATGTTTCAGTTTATGTTATGCCAAAAGAATTTTTAATAAGAATATTTTTGAATTTTCGCTCTGATATTTTTTATGACATGTTTTGATTCTTCATCCTGAAAATAAAAATATTTTGTTCAGCATTCTGAACTATGTAAATACTCATATTTACACACTAATATATATTCTCTATTTATTAAGTTGTTGATAACTCACCCTTTATCTTCACAACATTTTTCAGATAAGTTTGACGCATCAGTTGAAAGTCAAGAATAGGAAGTACTAGCAAGTTTTGATGATCATAGAAAAATAAGTGCCATAAGGTACAATGACTTATTGGAGAGTCTTATTTGGTAGTGTTATTATTTTGAAAAATGTTGTATACAACCGCCCTGGGAAACCTTTGGGGAATCGTTCCCACGTGGAGATGAAACGCACCGTTTCATTTGATGTCTCAAAACACACCGTTGCCCAACGTCTTTTCCACGAAGCTAGCCCTTTCCCTTCATCTTCTCCACCCCCAGTTGTCTCTACGAACCCATGAAGCCACAATCGAAGACCACTTCATCATCTCTACTTAGAAACCTCTTCTCTTCTCCACTCAAATCTGACCATGCTTTTTTCTTTTTCTTTTTCTTTTTTTATTCCTTCTTACAAGAATTGAAATTTTGCTTTCTAAAAAATTGAAGACAAAATGAGAGATACAAGAGAACAAAGAAGTTAGTTGGTTTTATGCTTTAAGAAGGAAAGCAAAGTAATGGCACTCGTAGCAGACATGATCCCTTTCCTTTTTTTTTTTTTCCCGTTTCTTTTAGTTTTCTGACTATTTTAGAGGCTGCAAGACAAGGAAGGATAAAGCTAGCTTTGAAGTTGACAACGAAAAATTCAGCTACAAACAGAGGTGAAAGATCAACAAGAAATAAAGAAATGTGTTGGAAATGAGTTTTGGAAAAAATCTAAGAAATAGATTTGGTAAAAATCTGAAATGGGTTTGGGAGAAATATGTTAACGATGAAATCTAAGAGATGGGTTTTTTTTTCTTGGTGAAGAAATGCTTCACGTACTAGCTTTGGTTTGCTACTGGCCTAAAGAAGATCTCAACTTCAATACTGCTTTCAGCTTTTTGCTTTTCCGCTTTCTTCCTTCATTTTTTTTTATTTGCTTCTTCCGTTTGTATTTATGTATTCTTTATTTTTTTCTCTTCCACGTGGGCCAGTCGGTTACCCCACGTTTATGCTAGCCGGTTGTACCCAGCAGCATTATATTATTTTATATTGCTTTGGCATTTTGAGTCATGGATATTTTTGAATCTTTATAGAAAATTTAATTTATTTTATTGAAATATTTCTTTTGTGTCCATATGGGAGAACATAGATATTTGTGTTGAACAAATAAGTTAATATTTTATGAAATCTCTAAATTATTTATAAAACAAAAGAGTCGTTCTATATAGCATCCACAGTAGTAGTGCACACAATGCACACACTACGTGGATGCTTCTGGTCCATGTGTGTGTGTGTTTTTTTTTTCTTTTTGGTTTTGCACCAGACAGCTCATCCCATCGTCTCTCTCTCATCTCGACTCTCTCTCTCTCATCATCCCTCTCTCCTCAACTCTCTCTCTCTCATCAGATCTCTCTCATCGTTTCTCTCTCTCTCCTCAACTCTCTCTCATCAGATTGACTCTCTCTCATCCCTCATCGACTCTCTCTCATCTCGGGCTCTCTCTCTTATCTCGAGCTCTCTCACTCATCTCAATCTCTCTCATCAGCTCTCTCTCTCATCTCGGTCTCTCTCTCCTCGACTCTCTCTCTCTCATCTCGACCTCTCTCACTCATCTCGATCTCTCTCATCGTCACTCTCTCTCTCATCAGCTCTCTCTCTCTCTCCTCGACTGTCTCATATCCCCTCTCTCTCTCATCAGCTTTCTCAGTCCATATTAATTTCGAATTTGGGAGATGAATGTTGTAGGGAAATATTTTTCGTCATTTTACTTGTGCCACGTAAGGTGTGCAGCGGCTGCTCCCACAAGAGTGGCTTCTCCCTAGATTTTTTCAAAACAAAAATAAAAAAGTCAACATTTAACCAACCGGCTCGTGGATAAACTATAACTTTGGGACTATACTGAAAGAAATCAAAAGAAAAATCACTTCTTTCTCACCTTTCTTCCATGATGCTCCAGTATTATTCCTTGGCTCTCACCACTTCCCTCTTTCTCCTTCCTTTGATTTGGCTCTTAAAGAGATGCAAGAGATCAACCAAATTTCAGAAATTGCCCCCGGGTCCCTGGAAATTACCACTTATTGGGAACTTGCACAACTTGGTTGGATCCCTACCACACCATGCTCTCCGAGATTTGGCCAGAAAACATGGACCGCTCATGCACCTGCAACTGGGTGAAGTATCTGCAGTTGTGGCGACATCCCCCAGGATAGCCAGAGAGTTCTTAAAGACTCATGACCTCGCCTTGGGGAAGAGGCAAGAATATTTTGCAGCTAAGACTCTTACCTATGATGGCTCAGACATTGTCTTTTCTCCATTTGGTGATTATTGGAGGCAAATGCGAAAAGTTTGTGTAATGGAACTCCTGAGTGCCAAGAGGGTCCAATCCTTTTCTTCTCTTCGAGAAGATGAGGTTTGTAATCTCATCGAGTCCATCCGCTTATCTTCAGGATCACCGATCAATTTTACAGAAAAGATCTATTCTTTAACGAGTAGCATCGTGTGCAAGGCAGCTTTTGGCAGCAAATGCAAAGATCCTGATGTATTTATATCGTTGGCCAGGGAAGCAATATCTGCAGCAGGAGGCTTTGACTTGGCCGATTTGTTTCCTTCACAGAAATTTCTTCGTGTGATTACTGGAATGAAAACTAAAGTAGAGGAGATGCATCGGAAGATTGACAAGATCGTGGAGAACATCATCCGTGAGCACAAGGAGAACCAGATGAGTGCAGCAATTAGCGAGGTTGAACGGGGGCAGGAAGATCTTGTTGACGTTCTTTTGCGCCTTCAGCAAAGTAGCGGCCTTGAGGTCCCCATTACAACCAAGAACATCAAGGCTGTCATCTGGGTTAGTATATATACATACACATATATGTACGTACGTACATACATACATACATACATATATATATATATATATATCTGCCATCATGCTCGTTATAAAAGAATTGAATCCCAAGTAATTCTTGGGTTGATTCACACTTGTCATTAACATATTTCTCTTATCTTAAGAACAATATATATTAAGAACAACATAATTCTTATGTTCCATCGAAAAAAAAAAAAGAACAATATGTGAATATTTCCAACTCCATTCCAGGACATGTTTGCTGCTGGAACTGATACTTCATCAACCACGGTTGTTTGGGCTATGTTAGAAATGATGAGGAATCCTACAGTTCTGGAGAAGGCACAAGCTGAGATAAGACAAGCCTTCAGAGGGAAGAAAAAGGTAGATGAGAAAGACGTTGGGAATCTAAGTTACTTAAAGTTAGTGATCCAAGAAACTCTGAGGTTACACCCTCCTGCTCCCATGTTGGTCCCAAGAGAATGCACAGAGCCATGCAAAATTGATGGATATGAGATACCCGTCAAAACTAAAGTCATCATAAATGCATGGGCAATTGCAAGAGATCCTGCATATTGGAATCATGCTGAGAGTTTCATGCCGGAGAGGTTTGCTGGTAGTTCAACTGATTTCAAAGGGACTAGCTTTGAATATATCCCTTTCGGTGCAGGGAGGAGGATGTGCCCGGGAATATTATTAGGTCTTGCCAATGTTGAACTTCCTATCGCTCAACTGCTGTATCATTTCGATTGGGAACTCCCAGGCCGGACGAAACCAGAGGATCTGGACATGAGTGAAACCGTTGGTGCTGTTGCCGCAAGGAAAAAGCCCTTGTATTTGATTGCAACTACATTTACGCCTTCACTTCATGACGAATCCCGCGCCGCGGCTGACTTCCAGATTTAATATATACATGATGACGATCTGAAAATGAAGGAGATATTATATCAGATATTAATCCGTTTGTATCGATTTCCCTGGATTTCACCCTTCACTGTACTGTTAATTAATCACTGGACTTGAATTAGTTAATGTCATCATCTGTTCCCGATATATAGTATTATCTTCATGAAGAATCTTAGCGTTGATTGCTGGACAATTCATGATCTTTCATGCAAATTACAAGGATTGTAAAAGTGAATCATGTATCTGCATGCCTGCCTGGGCAAGGTTTTAATCTTACATCTTTTAAGATTCTTGGTACGTAGTTGGTTGCCTTCACGTTATAGTACTTCCCAACACCAAATGTCGCCTGCCCTCGATCCTCTTCTGTTTGAGAATATTATTATAATTCCCAGTTTAGCTGCAATTTTCTAGTGTACGTTATTGTATCTCCTTAGTTAATTAATTGATCATCTTCACGCATAATCATGATTCTAATTAAATAATATCACACGATTACTTAGATATATAATATAATATGGATGAATATTAGATGATTACAGTTACGCTAGGAATATAATATGATTTAGCACATGTAGCTTAGCTGTCATGATGCTATATAAGTATCACGTTAATCATGTGATCTTTAATTATCTATATAAAATCGTGTGAAAAGATCTGATCTGATCAGGCTGACCATCATGTTTAGCTTTGAAATGACCTGACACTAAACTACTCTTCAGGCCTAGGTTAAGTTATGGTTCATGACTCATGTTCATCTTGAGGAAGTATTGTACGTTTGCGGTTCCCGCCGCTACTTTAAGCCCTAGCTTTTCAGTGAATCTCAATTGATTATAGACTGTTACTATGGTCAATGTCCACTTAAAATTTAAGATATAACTTAGATAGTGCTAGTTTGCGGGCCATCCAGCAATTAACGTTGGCGGACCCTTGGTGCATTTCAATTTTCTTTTCCTTTTTTTTTAAAAAATTTTTTTTAATATTTTTTAATATCCTTAATCTTAAAAAAAAAAATACAAAATTTCATTAATAGTCATTTTCATAACCATTAAATAAAAAAAAAGTTAAAATACTCGAACAATAACTTTAAATGTAACTTTGAGAGACTTCATCAATATTTTTCACTTATAATCTCACCCATACCTTTCTCTCAAGAAAATAATCCTCAATTTATCGAGAGTACGTAATACGTACGGGACTGCATGTTCAACACCGGGGGAGGGGTGGGGTACATGGCCTCCCAACAAAATTTTTACAATAAAAAATCTCCCCTATTTTTATTTTTTTTTATCAATTAAAATTCTATACATGAAGTACATAGAATTGGCCCCAAAAAATTATAACTCTTTTGTACTCTCGAAAATTTTCTAAAATGTGTATATGCATAGAAATGTCTCTCTCCATTTTTTTCCTATATGACCAATTTTTCTTAATTTTTATATATCATGTATTTCCTATTTATGATGTTTTCCCTCCAAAATTAATTTCTTTGCTCCCAACTATTCTTTTAATTTGATGGGTAAATCCTAAAATAGAATAAAACTAAAATTAAACTTATGAGAATAATAAACTTAGTAATTAATATGGACACTAATAAAGTTCTTGATTATACAATATTAAACTTCTTAATATGGAACCCATACTAAAATAAACACTAGAAAAATCATTTAAGATTGATATCTTGTATAAAAAAAATTAGATGAAAACTCTTATCCTTCATATTTCATTAAGAAAAAAAAATGTTTGAGATCTCAGTTGTACCATTATTTACTTAATATGGTATCAAAATATCTAAATTTCCCATGAAACTTGCATAAACAAGCTTACATACTAGAATGAAATATGAGCTAATGAAAAATCGCCTATTAGTTTTTATTGAGAACATAATTTCTGAAAAATATCATGAAAAAATGATAATGAATAAATATAAGGGGATAATAAGTTGTGTTTTTTAGAATTTTTTTTTTACAATTTTTTTTTCTTCAAAATGAAACCTCTCTGTAAATTAGATAATTTTACCAAGATGTAACTTTTATATATAGTTATTATCTTACGAGTTACCATGAAATTAAACTTAATATTTTTTTTTTATCTTACATAAATGTTAAACGTTAGAAAAATTGGTCGTCCCATATAAAAATGTCTGATTCATCAATGAATATTCATAAAAACGGATCGAGAAGGAACTAACCTAATCTTCCTTTTTATGTAAAATTTAGCCTAGGAGCACCACTTGACTGACTCTTGCAGCGTATTTATCTAATGGGTCCAACCTCTAATAATCTCACAACTTAAACAAGAAAATATCCATTGAAGTGCTAGTAACCAAGCAATGCAAAACTAACTTACCAACTAACACCAAACAACCACCAGTCTAACTTGGCTAACGAGAAGCCATAACCCGAATTACAATTTTAGCATGCACAATCCCACAAAACCTCAGTTTTGAATTACATGACACAACCTCCAATCAACAATGCATGACCATTTAGCCCATCCTCCTCAGATTTACTTACCCATTCTCCAAACATGCATCAACCAAAAACTGCCCAACTCGTTTAAAAAATACTTACTCTTGCTTTATTAAACCAATAATTAATATACATTTGCCAAACATGTCTGACCGACACGTCTGACAACCTAACAGCAACACGTCAATCCCAACAACCACACAACTCACAACATATCCAACACAAATAACCCACCATATAATCCCTTCCAACACAACAGCCACACATATTGAAGCCGAACAGCCTCACAAGTCAACCCCCAAATAGCCAACGTCATTTCAAAACAACCAAACAACCACGACAATCCCAAACAGCCCAACATCACCATCATAATTCACATAATTTATTAATTCACTCATATAAAAAGTGGCAGCACAAGTCTTCCAACAGACATGAATAAAAGAGTTGCCAATATAAACAATGGCTACAAGGCTTACGTTCGTGGGTACCTTTCACAATATCGAAGTGGTGATCAACGGGTTTCGTGAGTAAACAACGCTGCATAGGACAAGATTACTACTCTGCGATCAGTATTCAACAACCTAACTAGAATTTAAATTTCAAAATTTGGAGAGATAATCACACAGTGGAACAAAACTGAAGAGGTAATATAATCGATCGGAGCATACCTTGAGGCACCTGTAGACTCCGATACGCACAACGGGGCATGATGGTTGGAACCAAAACAGAGAGGGGGGAAGTGGATACCCACAGAAGTTTTCTACGACATAGTCATTATGGAGGATTATTACAAACTTGCAAACAGATGAGAGACAGACAGACAGACAGAGCAAAAGAAATAAATAATGGAGGGTCGAACGCTGCTTACTGACGCGATGGGGGAACCTGTTAGGGACCCCGGTCAAGTCCCTAAACACTAAGTCCTCTTCGGCAATGAGCTCCTTTGGTTGACCGACTCCAAGTCCTTCACTTGCTTGGTTCACGCTCAAGATTGGCTATGGTGGCACTTTGGGCAAGGTGAGGTTAGTGTTTAGGCTAGTTGGAAGTGTATGGTAGGTGGAAAATTGGCTAAGTGTTGAGATCACAATGGAGAGTGGTGCACGGCACTAGGGTGAGCTAGGGTTGGCGCCACTTGCATTAGGGTTTAGGGTTTGAATGAGTGAGATGGATGGCTAGGGTTTGTGGAATGAGATGATTAGGGTTTGGAGCTAGGGCAAATGTGGTGGATGGCCAAGGCTTAGCCGAATGGGGTAAGTGAGTGTTTTTAGGAAAGTTTCCTAAAAACTTGGGATGTGTTTTGGATTAGGGTGATGGCCGGCCAAGGGAAATAGATAGGGTCAACTAGGGTTTCCAATATGGAAACTCAAGTATGGAAAGTGGAGTAGGCGGCTAGACTAATTCAAATAAGGCAAGGAGCCGAAATTTGAATTTGAATCTTGTATAGAAAGTGTATCTCGGCTATGGAGGGAATGGATTGGATGAAGGGTATTGTTGGGATATGATGGCCGAATAAGGCAAGTAGGGCAACAAGTGTTGGTCGATTATGTGGGGAAAATGAAGATCAAATGGACTATGGATTACACTTGTTGGCCGAATCACTCAAGAACAATTATGAACAATGAACATAAAATATCAAGATCAATAAGAATTAAATGGAAGACAAGAGAATGAATGGAAAAATACTCATAAGATTGATAGAATGAATCACACTTATTCACGAATTGCAAAGTGTGATTCTCTCCTTAGAGATTCACGAATTGCACCCCAAAGAGCCCAAGTGCTATGCACCGATAGTGATCTCAAGAACAAAGTAGTCCACAAAGGCTATTGTCAAAAGATGTGAAAGAAATGGCTAAGGGTCCTATTTATAAGGTTACAACTTGGAAACCCCCAAAAGGCCCATTTGAAATAAAAGAATTAAAATGAAATAGATAATTAAATAACATAAGTGAAGATAGTGGCATGGACCACTAGATCGTGGCATGCATGAGCCAAGGGTCGGCTAGGGTGATGCATGGTGGTCCTCGGTCTAGTCCTTGGCTAAGTGGCTCCGCATGGCTAGCTATGGTGCATGGCATGGTGCCATGCATGGGCCGGATGGTGGGCATGGCATGGTGCCATGTTCGGCCTGCTGGTGGTGGCTAGCCATGTGAGCCTGCTGCAAGGCATGAGCTGGAGCCATGCGCTGGATGGCATGCCTGGTGGGCATGCCACTGACCTGCTCTGCATGGCACGGGCTGGAGCCGTGCGCTGGATGGTATGCCTGGTGGGCATGCCACTGGCCTGCTCCGCATGGCACGGGTTGGGCCCATGCGCTGGATGGCATGCCTGGAAGGCATGCCACTAACCTTTCTGATGTGCGGCAGGAGAGCCATGCGGCTAGGGGCATGGTCGGCTGCGGGTGCTCGGGCGTGCGCATGGGTGTGCGCACGACCATGCGGTCTGGCTGGGGGCGCAGGGCTATGTGGCCTGCGTGGGCGAGCGGGGCCATGCGGCCTGCGTGGGCATGCGGGGCCGTGCGGGGCCATGCGGCTTACCCACATGCGCAGGGCCATGCGGCCTGCGTGCAGGTGCAGGGCCATGCGGCCTGCGCGCATGCGCAGGGCCGTGTGGCCTGCGTGCGCGCGCTGAGCCATGCGGCCTGCGAGCATGCGCAGGGCCGCGCGGTGCATGGGCATGCGCACGGGCGTGCGCATGCCTGGCCATGCGTTGGGCTGCGCATGGCCACTAACCTTGCTGGGGTTGAGGTGCCGCGCGCACACGGCTTGCATGCTGGGCGCCCCGTGCTTGTCAAGGCACGGGCCAAGGCATGCATGTGGCCGGTCCAAGAGCATGCTGGGCGCCTCGTGTGTGACAAGACACTGGCCAAGGCATGCTCGTGGCATGATCAAGGGGCATGTCCCGGACATGGCTAGGACATGGGCAGCTCCTTTGGAGGCGATTTTATATGGGGGTCTAACAGAACCATAACTGGCATTGGGCAACGGCGATGCAACACAGGGAGGGAAGTGCTCTGCAATGCATGAATTTATGAGTGAGAATTTGTGGGGCACAGAGAGACAGAGAAGGGACAGAGTGTGTGAAGGAGATGAGTTACCATTGTTCAACAAAGAAAAATCCAACGCGAAAGCTCGACGGCAACAAGGTTCTAAGAAGGGCCAATAAACTTGGTGCACAACGGAGTCGTGGCATAGAGAAACCACTGCAGAGTGGAAGGAGAGTGGGGAATAGAGCTCTCACTGTGAGAGAAAATGGGGAGGAAAAGAAACTACTCCCCAGGGGGAGGGGGGAATTAACGATGTTTCTACTCTTCAGGGGAGGGGCTGGGCTTCATCAGGCCTAGGCCTCGAGCCTGGGTTTTACAATCTGGAATATTTTCATCTATTTTATCATTCGATAACAAAATCATGGTAGACAGTTGATACATTGTCAAACCACGTAAATCTGGTGCTATTGATTGTTAGTTTACTTTCGCTTTTCTATTATCATTTTTTCAACGACTTGTTGTGAAAAACGATGACAATAACGTAAAAGTAAACACACACACAAGAAGTAATCACACACGACACAATGATTTACGTGATTCGACAAATTGCTTACGTCCATGGGATCTAAGAGGATTTTATTTCTTGAGGAATCACAATACAATAGTTTGTGCGACTACTATTCACTCACTGTACGGCAACAAGTCAATAACAAATCATTTTATACTTCATGCGGCAGAAATCCTAATTTGAGCAGAATTAGTGATGTTCGCTTGAGCGGCGTGTCGAGCGCTCATCGAGCGAACCTGTTCCCCGCAATAGCTTGAGCGGTTTGTCAAGCGGTTGTCGAGTGGGCTTCTCTGACTTTCCTCCGCTCGAGTAGTCTGTAGAGCAGTTGTCGAGCGAACCTCTTTGACTTGCCTTCGCTCGAGCGGCTAGAGACTTTACTCCAGCCGTAGATCAGTTTCCACAATACTCAACAATTCTCCCACTTGGAGACTGGTACATCCACAATATCGCCCTCTGCCTCAAACATGATGTCCTCCACCTCTACAGCTCACTGCCCCTGTCTGTCTTCACGCTAGAAGACCAATTGAAGTTGCGCACAACTTCAGTTTCTCAAGTGTAACACCCTTTGTCAACATATCAACAGGGTTCTTACTTCCACAAATTTTTTCAAGTAACAATTGTCTGTTATCTAACAATGACCCTATAAAGTGATACCTAATCTGAATGTGCTTAGTCTTGGAATGAAACGCTGAGTTCTTGACAAGGAATATGGCACTCTGACTATCACTGTAGAAAGTGTCATTCTGATTCCTTTTACCCAATTGTTCCAAGAGGCCCTGTAGCCAAATCATCTCATTTACAACTTTTGAAACTACAATGTACTCAGCTTCTATGGTTGACAAATAAACTATCTTCTGTAAATTGGAACCACATGAAACTGCAGTACCACCCAGGGTGTATTCAAACCCTTTGGTACTCTTTCTGCTATCAGTATCTTCGGCTAAATCAGCATCAACATAGCATTGTACCTCTAAGCCCTCTCTTGAGAAACATAAGCACGTTTCTGAGGAGTCTTTTAGGTAACTCAGAATCCACTTCACTGCTTCCCAATGTTGTTTTCCCAGGTTACTCATGTATCTACTTACAACTCCCACTGCATGGGCAATATCTGGTCTAGTGCAAACCATAGCATACATAAGTGGACCAATAGCTGGGGCCATAAGGAACCTTACTCATGTAATCTTGCTCCTCTTCTGACTTTGGTGGCTGATCCTTGCTGAGTCTGAAGTGACTGCTTAAGGGTGTGCCAACTGGTTTGGCCTTGTCCATATTGAACCTGCTGAGTACCTTTTTCACATACTCAGTCTGTGTGAATCTCAACTGCCTCTGACTCTGTCTCTGACAATTCTCATGCCAAGGATTTGCTTTGCAGCTCCCAAATCCTTCATTGCAAAATGCTCTAACATTTGCTTCTTCAAATTATAGATCTCATCAATACTAACCCCTACAACAAGCATGTCATCCACATACAACAACAAAATAATGTAAGAATTGTCAAAATGCTTGACATAGCAACAGTAAGAATTGTCAAAATGCTTGACATAGCAACAGTGATCTGCCTGACATCTGATGTACCCTGCACTATACATAAAGCTGTCAAATTTCTTGTACCACTGTCTAGGAGCTTGTTTCAGGCCATACAAGTTCTTCTTCAGTCTACAAATTGAATCTTCATTTCCCTTTACCACAAATCCCTTAGGTTGGTGCATGTAGATGTCTTCTTCAAGGTCTCCATGAAGAAAATCTGTCTTCACATCTAACTGCTCAAGAAATAGATTTTCAGTAGCAACCATAGCCAAAACTAATCTGATGGTTGTGATCTTTACCACAGGAGAAAACATTTCAAAGTAATCAATACCTTACTTCTGCTGAAAGCCTTTTACAACAAGTCTGGCCTTGTACCTCTTATTGCCATCATACTCAGTCTTCACCCAATACACCCATTTGTTGTGTAATGCCTTCTTCTTTGATGAAAGTTTTGTCAACTCTCATGTCTGACTCACTAATAAGGAATCCATCCCATCTTTTATAGCCAGCTCCCACTTGCTAAAATGTTCATCTTGTAAAGTTTTCTCATAAGTCTGCGGTTCTCCACCATCTGTCAACAGAATATAATTTAAAGTATGTGATAAACGTTGTGGAGGACGAATAGTCCTAACTGACCTGCAACTGCAGTTGTAAGAGTAGACGGCTCTAGATCTAACTGCAGAATAATAGGAGTGGATGTACTGGACCCACTCTCCCTGTCACTCACATTTCTGCACTGCACTGTGACCTCTGGTAGATCATCTAGTCTCACAAAATCAGACTCCTGAGGAGCTGCTTCAGCAACTGTACTAGTCTTGTTCTTGTACACAATCTTCTCATTGAAAATCACATTCCTGCTTCTCATAATTTTCCAACCCTGATCGTCCCAGAAACGATAGTCAAATGCCTCGTCTCCATAGTAAATGAAATAACATTTCCTTGACTTAGCCTCAAGTTTACTACGAGCATAAGAATTAATAAGAACGTAAGAAAGGCAACCAAAAGTTTTAAAGTGAGAAAATTTGACCTATTTCCCGCTCCGAACCTCCTCTGGCAATCAACAATCTAACGGAACTGATGACCCTCTGTTTATCAAGTAGATAACAGTGCTGACTGCATCTGCCCAAAAAGTAGGTGGTAACCCAACATGCAGCCTCATGCTTGTAGCACGCTCATTTATGATTCTGTTCATACGTTCAGCAACTCCATTTTGTTGTGGTGTCCTAGGAATGGTCTTCTCCATTCTGATACCCTGAGTCGTACAGTACTTCTTGAACCCACCATCAACGTACTCACCACGATTATCAGATTTTAAACATTTCAGCTTCAAGTTTGTCTGTCTCAACCATAGCCTTCCAAATTTTGAACACATTAAATACATCAAATTTATGCTTCAAAAAATAAACTCATACTTTCCTACTGTGGTCATCAATGAACGTGACATAGTAATGAGAACCTTCAAGAAATGCCACTGGGGAAGATCCCCACACATCTGTGTGCATAAAATCCAGTTTTCCTATCTTCAGTGTTCTACCATTTTTTAAAAAACTAACATTTTTTTGTTTTCCCATAATGCAACTCTCACACATACTGAGATCAACTGACTTCAGTTATGGTAGCTTGCCTCTAGACAGAAGTTCATTCATGCCCTTCTGACTCATATGGCCAAGCCTGCAATGCCACAAATCTGATATGCTCTCTACAACGGTAGTAGCAATAGTATTATTCAAACTAGTAGTCATATAGAGTGTACCAGTTTTCTTATCCCGAGCTAGTACCAATGCTCCTTTGGTGACCTTCCAGGTGCTATCTGAGAACACCATTGAATGACCACAATCATCAAGCTGCCCAATAGAAATGAGGTTCTTCTTCAACTCAGGAATGTGTCTGACCTTCTGTAAGGTCCATTTGTTCTTGTTAGGGAGTGCAATATCAACATCTCACATCCCCACTACGTTCAAAGCCTCCCTATCAGTCAGGTACACCTTCCCAAAATCACCTGCAACATAATTTTGCATTAACTCTCGATGGGAAGATATATGGAAAGAAGCCCCTAAATCCAGTACCCAGTATTCAATTGGGCTATGAACTGCAAGCAATAGCGCATCATGTACTTCTTCAGTTACCACATTAGCAATATCATTCTTGGTCTTATTGGGATTTTTGCAGTTCTTCTTTATGTGGCCAGTCTTGCCACAATTCCAGCAAGTTGTCTGCTAACCAGGCCTTGACTTGCTCTTGCCCCTGTCTCTTAATTTTGATTTGCCTCTGTTTAAGTTCTTATTTTGTGCTCTCCCCCAAGAGTCAACATTCAATGTTGAACTCGAACCTGAGGTCTCGCCTGAATCTCTCATGCATACCTCTTCAGCCAAAATCAAATCACGAATATCGTCAAAATTCAACTTTGATTTACCGGCAAAATTATTGACAGCCATTCTCATGGCTTCTCAACTATTTAGCAGTGATGCTAATAGTATCAGTGCACGTATCTCATCATCAAATTCAATTTCAACAGATGAAAATTGATTTGTGATAGTATTAAAATCATTTAGATGTTGTGCAACAGATGTACCATCTGCCATCTTCAAATTGAATAAATTTTTCATCAAATGTACTTTGTTATTCACTGACGACTTTTCATACATACCTGACAAAGCCGTCATGAGATCTGCAGTCATCTTCTCCTTGAACGTTGTGAGCAACAGATCTCGATAGGATTAGTCGAATAACCCCCAGAACCTGTCGATCCAACAGGTTCCAATCAGCAACTGTGATGCTGTCCGGCTTTGTCCCCAACAGTGGAAGATGAAGTTTCTTCTCATAGAGGCAATCCTCTATCTGCATCCTCCAATATCCATAATCCGTACCATCGAACTTCTCGATCCCTGATACCTTCACGTCCACTCTAGCCATCGTTTTTCCTTAGACCTGAACTTTGGCTCTTGACACCAATTATTGTGAAAAACGATGACAATAAAGTTAAAGTAAACACACACACAAGAAGCAATCACACACGACACAATGATTTATGTGGTTCGGCAAATTGCCTACGTCCACAGGAGTTGTAGAGGGTTTTATTTCTTGAGAAATCACAATACAATAGTTTGGGCAACTACTATTCACTCACTATACGACTACAAGTCAATAACAAATCATTTTATACTTCATGCGGCAGAAATCCTAATTTGAGCAGAATTAGTGATGTTCGCTCGAGCGGTGTGTCGAGCACACATCGAGCGAACATGTTCCCCGCAATCGTTGAGCGGTTTGTCAAGTGGACCTCTCTGACTTCCCTCCGCTCGAACGGTTTGTTGAGCGGTCCTCTCTGACTTGCCTTCGCTCGAGTGGCTAGAGACTCCGCTCGAGCCGTGGACTAGTTTCCACAATACTCAACACAACTAGTTTCTCTTCTGTATTTGATAGGGCTCCACTATTTCCATGCTCTCGTCACTTTTCTTCTCCTCCTCTCTTTGGTTTAGCAAATATCCAAAGTTCATAAATTGAGGTTGCCACAAATATGAAATATTAACCCCTCATGCACATACAAGATATAAGAGGGTGAACTTTCTGCAGCTATTATATTATACCCTACGATATTGGCCATGGAGGTCATGAAGACGCATGATACTGCCATTGTGTAGAGGCCAGAACATTTTGCCCCTAAAGTTGTGACCTTTGATTATACAAACGTTGCCTTTTCTCCATGTGGTGATTACTGGAGGCAAATGCAAAAAATAAGTACATTGGAGCTCCTTATTGCAAAGATGGTCCAGTACTCTTCGGTTTAAGAAAAAGAGGCCTGTAATCTTGATGTCTCCATTCATCATCTTCGGGATCATCAATCCACCCTACTGAAAAATCTTCCTCTTTTCTGAGTGCCATGATTTCTTGGGTATCAAACGGAAACAAATGCAAAGACCAAGAGGCATAAATATTGTTGACCAATGAAGTAAAATTCTATGACGAGTTTTTTATCATTCCCTTCACTAGTATTTCTCCACATGATTAACTGGATGAGAGAAACAGACGAGTACAAAGACTGGCAAGGGTGGACCAGGGGATGAAGATCTCGTTGATGTATTTTAGGCTTTTGGCAGAGTGGTAACCTTGAGTTCGCCATTACAACCAACAACATCGAGCTGTCATTTGGGTAACTATGCCTTCTCCAAATCAAATTGAGGTAAAAAAGAACTAAATCTTAGTTACTTGGCAATACAACCAAGTTCGGGTATAAGGTAGAAAGGAGGATGTGTCCAAGAACGTTGATAGGTCTAGCCAATGTTCCGCTTCCCCTTTCTTGATCACTATACCATTTCAACTGGCTACTCCCAGACAGAAACAAAGCCAGAGAATCTAGATATGACTGAAGCGTTGCTGCAACTGTAGGAAGGAAAAAACTACTTGTATTTGATCGCTAATCCTTGAAGTCCTTCAATTACCTCAGACGTAACAGATAAATGAAGATTGCATAGGTGACGTAAATGTCATAGCAGAGAAACAATTTAGATCCCGCTAGATTCTCACCTCTCTCTGTGAATATTTATTTTCCAAAAAGTCTATTATGGCAGTACAATATCTTCCTTCACATGCAGGGTACATACATACGCTATTTGAGAAGAACAAAGTGTTATTATTTCTTTCAGTTCAGAAGAGATTACTATTGGCTTGATCTTTACTTGGCAACACCAGAACTGGCATAGATATTAGACTGCAAAGTTTAATTTTCACAAATTTTATCAAAATGTGTATTAGCAGCCTCGGTAAAGATGTGGCAACATTAGCACGTAGTCACAACTCTATACACTCCATTTGTTTGATTAATTATGTGATGGTGACTAATCATATACTTTTTTGTTATATCTGAATTTCTTATGCATAACTCGTTAAAACATCACAAGTGTGAGATAAGATGAGGATGTAATAGATGATGTTTCTCTCAGTTGCATGAATATCCTGCAACAGTGTCATAAATACCTATGCATTCTCAACATTCTAGTTAACACCCTAAAAGAATCATTTTACAAACATTCATGAGCACTGCTGCATTATTGAAGACCAGGGCTGAATGGGAGCTATTTGGTTTTGATGGAGTCCTCCGACAGTTCCGCTGAGCAGAGGATGCTCGTTAGTCTGATTGAAGTCCCCACGGTGAATGGTGAGTTCCAATGCCACACTGCTGACAATTCGACAATTCGTGGTATGCTGCAAGAACTTGGATCTACCATTTTCTGTCCAGAAATTTAAAAGCAAAAGAAATATCTGAAAAGCATGTCCATCACAGCAACTTCTGCTTCTTTTCAGAAAAGTTTAAGAAACAGAATTTGAATTCAATACTAATGAAAACAAAAGGGGTTTGAGAAAATTGCGCTTCGTGAGCTTAAACAACTCGATTCGATTAGGGATATGCCATTTTTATGTAGATTTGACCAGTCATGGATAAGATTTTCCAATTTGCTAGAGAATATGAAGCTGTTTTTTCAGTTGGCTCTGCATCTCCAGGACCAGTGAATTATTCTCCACCAGATGGTTCTGGAATAATTTATATTTTACTCCAAATTAGCTATGACCTTATGCCTCGTTAGTCGGCCATCACCATCATGAATGAAACAACATTAAATTACCTTCGTATTATGTAGCAGGTAAACTAATTTTGACAGAGTCATTATACCAAAGATTAATGACTCATGACAAAGACGTGACAGAAAGGGATGCAAATGAAAGTATTATTGTTTTCCTTATTTAATCTCCTGCTCGTTGCAATAACATTAATAGATTATCTGTAGCAATTTACTAGTAAAAGATATATAGCCTCTCTTCGAGGGGAGGACCTCCGATAGAGTAGAGAAGAAGAAAACATGGTTGGATCCCTACAACACCATGCTCTCCGAGAACTGGCTAGAAAACATGGACCGCTCACGCACCTGCAACTAGGTGAAGTATCTGCAGTTGTGGCAACATCCCCCAGGATAGCCAGAGAGCTCATGAAGACCCATGACCTCGCCTTTGGGAAGAGGCAAGAAGTTTTTGCAGCTAAGATTTTGACCGATTGCTCAAAGCATCCTCGTTAGTTTGGTCAAATATATCTTTAAAATTTAGTCAATATCACATTTTTTTATATTTATCTATTTTATTTAAATTCAATTCATACATTAGATTAGACATTCACTCTCTATATAATAATAAAATATTATTAAATTAATAATTTTTTTATTTAATTTATTTGTATTACATTTTATAATTCTACTAATTTAATATTAACAATAATTATATTTTAATTAAATTAATATTAAAAAAATCATATTTTTTAAAATCATTTAATGCTAATAACAAAAAATATTTAATTAAACTTATCTAAATTTCTTAATTACAAATCAAATATTATTTTTATTAGAGTGAGAAATTAATATTTTAATATTTGATTAATCAATAGTAATTTTCTATCTTTGACCAACTACTGTAGCAAAAATCTATCTTTTTTTAAATTTGATCAATCTAATATAGATTATTTTTTACATCAATTATCTAAAATTTAGTTAACTTTGTCATTTAATCAGGTCAATGTTAACGCTCTCAGGCATTGCTTTTTTTCCTGTTGGTAATTATTGGAGGCAAATGCGAAAAGTTTGCGTCTCTAATGGTGCCAAGGGGGTCCAATCATTTTCTTCTCTTCGAGAAGATAAGGTATATAATCTCATCGAGTCCATCCGCTCATATATAAAGATTGCCTTGGTGACACAGATATATAAAGATTGCATAGGTGAAGGAAATATCATAGCAGAGAATCAACTTAGAAGAAAAATCTGCATCTTTCCCACCTTTCTTCCATTATGCTCCAATATTCATTGGCTCTTATCACCACTTTCCTCCTTCCTTTGATTTGTCTCCTAAGGAGATGCAGAAGATCATCCCAAGTTCAGAAATTGCCCTCGGGACCCAGGAAATTACCACTTATTGGGAACTTGCACAACTTGGCTGGATCCCTACCACACCATGCTCTACGAGAACTGGCTAGAAAATATGGACCGCTCATGCACCTGCAACTGGGTGAAGTATCTGCAGTTGTGGCGACATCCCCCAGGATAGCCAGAGAGTTCTTAAAGACTCATGACCTCGCCTTGGGGAAGAGGCACGAAGTTTTTGCTGCTAAGACTTTTAGCTATGATGGCTCAGACATTGTCTTTTCTCCATTCGGGGATTATTGGAGGCAAATGCGAAAAGTTTGCGTCATGGAACTCCTGAGTGCCAAGAGGGTCCAATCCTTTTCTTCTCTTCGAGAAGATGAGGTTTGTAATCTCATCGAGTCCATCCGCTTATCTTCAGGATCACCGATCAATTTTACAGAAAATATTTATTGTTTAACAAGTACCATCGTATGCAAGGCAGCTTTTGGTAGCAAATGCAAAGATCCTGATATATTTATATCGTTGGCTAGGGAAGCAATATCCGCAGCAGGAGGCTTTGACTTGGCCGATTTGTTTCCTTCCAAGAAATTTCTTCGTGTGATTACTGGAACGAGAACTAAAGTAGAGGAGATGCATTGGAAGCTTGACAAGATCTTGGAGAACATCATCCATGAGCACAAGGAGAACCAGAAGAGTGCAGCAATTAGCGAGGTTGAACCGGGGCAGGAAGATCTTGTTGACTTTCTTTTGCGCCTTCAGCAAAGTAGCGGCCTTGAGGTCCCCATTACAACTAAGAACATAAAGGCTATCCTCTGGGTTAGTATGTATATCTGCTATCATGCTGGAGTTGAATCCTAAGTAATTCTTGGGTTCATTCACACTTTTTGTCATTAACATAATTCTCTTTTCTTAAGAACTATCTGTGAATATTTCCAACTTCATTCCAGGACATGATTGCTGCCGGAACTGATAGTTCATCAACCACAATTGTTTGGGGTATGTCAGAAATGATGAGGAACCCTACAGTTCTGGAGAAGGCACAAGCTGAGATAAGAAAAGCCTTCAGAGGAAAGAAAAAGATCCATGAGAAAGACGTTGGGAATCTAAGTTACTTAAAGTTAGTGATTCAAGAAACTCTGAGGTTACACCCTCCTGCTCCCATGTTAATCCCAAGAGAATGCACAGAGCCATGCGAAATTGATGGATATGAGATACCCGTCAAAACTAAAGTCATCATAAATGCATGGGCAATTGCAAGAGATCCTGCATATTGGAATCATGCTGAGAGCTTCATGCCAGAAAGGTTTGCTGGTAGTTCAACTGATTTCAGAGGGAATAGCTTTGAATATATCCCTTTTGGTGCAGGGAGAAGGATTTGCCCGGGAATATCATTTGGTCTTGCCAATGTTGAACTTCCTCTTGCTCAACTGCTGTATCATTTCGATTGGGAACTCCCAGGAAGGACGAAACCAGAGGATCTGGACATGAGTGAAACCGTTGGTGCTGTTGCCGCAAGGAAAAAGCCCTTGTATTTGATTGCAACTGCTTTTACTCCTTCACTTGACGAATCCCGCGGCTGACTTCCAGGCTCACTACACGATCTGGAAAATGGAGGTATTATATCACATAATCCGTTTATATCGAACTCCCAGGATTTTACCCTTCACCACGTTAATTAATCGCTGCACTAGAAGTTGAAAGTGTATTCCAGATAGTATTTTCTTGAAGAATCTTTAGTTTTGATTGCTGGAAAATTCATCTTTCCTGAAGGATTGTAAAAGTGAATCATGTATCTGCATGCCCAGGCAAGGTTTTAATCATACATCTTTTGAGATTCATGGTAATTGGTTGCCTTCACGTTAGTTTCCCAACTCCAAATCTCGCCTGGCCTCCTATTCTGATTGTGTATTAGCAGCGTGTTATGGACCTTCTTTTATTTCAGGGTAACTTGCGGAATCTGTTGTAATGTAAAAGGATTGGGAATTGTTTGTAATGAAATAAGGATTGCTGTAGATGAAATAGAATGGATTACGGAAGGAATATTAGTTGCAGGGGAAGTGTTTGATCACCAATTATTGGATAAGACTCAAGATGATCCCTGGAGCAGTTTTTAGAATACGACTCAAAAAGTAGACGTAGTGCAGGACTCAATAATTGTCCACCCAAATATGCAAACTGCAAATGAGTTTTTTTTTTTTTTTTTTCTTTAAGTAGTTTTTAAATATTATTAACTATTAAGAAAAAATTACAAAATATATATAAATTCACTTATTGTCACTTCTTTAATTGTTAAAAAAATAAAAATAAAAATATATATGAATGGAGACATTTGGTAAACATTTAGAAGTCATACTATCAAATTTTTTTTTTTTTTTTTTACTTAATAAAAATCACAAGTGTGAGATAAGATGAGAGATATAATAGATGATGTTTCTCTCGGTTGCATTAATGTCCTGCAATAGCGTCATAAATACCTGTGCATTCTCAACGTTCTAATTACCCTAAAAGAATCATTTTTACAAACATTCATGAATCATGAGCACTGCTGCATTATTGAAGACGAAGGCTGAATGCGAGCTATTTGGTTTTGATGAAGTCCTCTGACAGTTCCGCTGAGCAGAGGGAGTCTGATTGAAGTCCCGACGGTGAATGGTGAGTTCCAAACTTCCAATGCCACACTACCGACAATTTTTGGTATGCTGCATGAACTTGGATCTACCATTTTCTGTCAAGAAATTTCAAAACAAAACAAATTAAATATTTGAAAAGCATGTCTACCACCACCACCACCACCCTTCGTTGGAAGCAGGAACCGTAGGCAACTGCCTTGCACCACCACTATCTGCCCTCTATAAACTATCGAGAGCCTATATCTAATATTACTCAGTTTTTCTTGTTTTTTCAGCCTTACCAACGAGCCATTCATGTTTATGATTAATTTCCAAAATGCCCTTGTGATTAGGATATTTCCATGTTGGGCCTATTTTTATATTAAACTTACTTTGTGCAGACTTAGTGTTAAGTATAAGTATTTATATAGAAAATATTTATGGATTCAAATTAGATTATTAAGTATTTTACAACTAATTTTGATAGTAAATAATAATATTTTAATTTTATTTTAAATACTTTAAAACTAATTTAAGTATATCTTACTAAACGAGTTTTCGTTGTTTACGTTAATTGAATTTGATATAATTATCTTATTAGGTTGTAAATTGAAAGTGTAGATAGGTTATTATAGAATTTAAATAATATTAGTATCTAATAATTTTGGTATATAACAAAATAAATATTAAAGTTATTTTCATAGTATATATCCATTTAAAAGAGAATTTTAGCACATTTTTTTAGAATTTTAGTAACGTTTGGTACTCTATATAGGTGATGGTTGATATTCGTTCGACACGGTTGTAGAAAGTTTAGAGATGTTAGAAAGTCTAAGTAAGCAGGATTCTTATGCTAGATTTTGCATAAAAAGAAATGGACTGAAGTTGATTTATGAGAAATATGCATGTATTATTATGAAAAGAAACTTGAAACGACCTTGGTTATTTAATCTGCATTACTCATGAAAAGTATTTTTTGTCATGATTGGTATAAACATGAGCAAATTTTTTACATTTTATTTTTAAATTGTACAAAAAGAGTGAATATAAAATCTGAAAATTTATGCATGGTTATGTGAAGATGCTCGAAATCCATTTTGAATATGTGAAAATTATCTGAATTTGTTTAATACTCTGTTATGATATGATGTAGGATCTAAAAACCTTTGGCATGATATTCTGATTCTGTCTCTGGTTCTGATCCAATATTTCTAATTTTGTTTTTGTGTTGGTACCAACATTTTTGTTTCTGAGGCACCCACTTTGGAAACAAAATAATTTTTTTGTGTGATCTTTCTTGTGTGCACACTGGTGCCTTCGAGAATGATAAGGAGAAGATTCACTTATGTTTCTACCCGATTTAGCCATTGAGAATATCACAACCCTACCATGAAAGTTAAACAAGGTCTCTATTTTGATATGATATTATTGTTCTGTTATGATAATATTCATCTTGCTTGTTGATTTTGGTCTTCACATATTTTCTTACATGTATGTTCATGGTCCAATCTCATTAATTCCCAACGGCTGTGCATGAGATAATATTTCAAATAATCAGGCTTTCTAATAAAAAAGCTTCCCTCTTATATATGCTGTGCATGACATAATGTTCAAGCTGCTGCTAACGTGGACGAGCTTGATCAAAACAAATATTAAAATTATCGCATCATTGTATGTTATAAAATATTTCGACTAATTCTAACATATTTTAAAATATAAAATTTACAAATATAATAGGGGACGTACATTTTCCGGAACAAAGCCTCTATTTCGTAAATATTAATGATATGTTATAAACATGTAAACTGTGGTGCCATTAATTTGCTTGCTAGGGAAAATATTTTGGAGCTGAAACTTCGTTTTGCGCGAATTAATCGAAGCTCAACGAAATTGTACGGTCTTATTTTATAATAACATAATATTTGGAATTGAAAGTGGCAAGAGTTTTTAAACGATTAAAAATCCTAATAATTCACAATAATGTCGCTTCCAGATTATACTCGGTATCCGTAAAAGGGTTTCACAATTAAAACAAAATTTTATTCTATGAATAAAGTGACAATGTTTTGTGTTTAAAGCTCTCGTCTTTAAAATAATTTTTGATAAATTCAAATATTCAGTTACAATCCAGATAACTGTATATTCGAATTTTTATATTCAGGTATGTGCTCAAATTCGCAGCAAAAGGTGCTTACATCGCAGCAAATAAGTATTCTTAGAGATTTATAAATCGCTACACATCCGTTTCATTTTGTTTACTTCTATTTTAACCCAGTGAATATCAAAAAGCACTACAAATAATTACTTTTTTTGATTTTTTTTTCTGCAAATATAAAATAAAACGCCGAAAATGAACATTTGGTTTGCCTATTAAATCGTTGGAAAAACCTATTTGTTGTGAATTATGGGAGCTGCAAATATTGGATAGATCACCGCTAACAAGGGAGGGGACCTATTTCATCGATGAAATGAAATTGTTGGGAAAGCTCATACCCGGCGGGTAATTTTCGCCGAAATTGAGTTTTTGTGGCAATATGTAATCGCCGCAAATAAGTTCAATAGAAAAAAAAAATATTTTCGATGAATTTAACTGGCCAGAAAAGGTTTTTTAAAAAATTAAAAAAAAATACCAAACATTAAAAAATATAATACATATCCAAGTTTTGCAGGTTTCACAATTTTACCTTATACTATGGATTGCACTGATATTCTTTTTACATACTCAAAAAAGATCCAAAGTTATGAGCTACTAATATGACCAAAACACATGATCTCCTTAACACAAATGACAACCCATTAGCTCCAACGGATATATATAGGATTGATTCATTTTGTGGCGGTGCAGCTGTACCCTAACACAGACATGAAGTCTTGGAACATTAGATATACTCCGTGATAGAATTTCAAAGAATATGAAATTGGGAGGTAAATAGGACACAAATCAGAATATAGCACTATCTCATGAAAATAGGCATCGACTGTGTTTTACAATATACAGTTTCTAACCAGCTAGAGAAAGCATTCTGCTTGATAGTTGTTCTCTCCAATACACACTATTTAGCATTTACCCTAATCCCCCTGTGTGATCCTGCCTTTAGAATTAGTATGCTCTATAAGACCTATTGATCTAAACCTCAATCGCTAAGACCATTACATGCTAACTGCAACTGCAATATACAACATCAAAGACAAATTTTGTAAGAAGCCATAGGAAATATAGTAATTGTATTGGGAATTCCATAAGTTGCAGGAGCTCTCACCCAAAACCACTCCAGGGTTGTGAAATTCACCCTTAAGGATCCCTATCAGGTATGTCATGCATCAAAAAGAAAAGTTTGCATTCCAAGAAAAATATGTCAAGTACAATAATAGCAAAGCAAAAATAGAATGGAAATGTACATGACCTTTCAACTCATGGAAATTTTGAGAAAAAACAGGGTACAAAAACAAAAACAAAATACTGGACTCTTATTTATTTGTACAACATAACCCCACAAAACTGGCTGCAACTCAACTTCTTTCTCTTGCCACTCTAATCAGAGACATTCATTGGTAGCAAAACCACGTGAGCAATGGACTCTTATTTATCTGTATGACTGGAGTTGGAAAAAAGAACACAACAAAATGATTGCAGTTTTTTTTTTTCATTCTATCCCCCATGGCCATCTGAAGCAGACCAAAATTAAGGATGAAGCAGAGTATCTACAACCATTCCTGGCCCATGAGGTCCAGTTACAAGCACTTACTGTAAGTGTTCACCTATAATCTAATACAAGTTATAACCCATTCCAGGATCAACTGGATGGCTATCAACAAAGAGGTCTTGCTCCACACGGCCAAAACAAGTTTCCTTTGCCAACAACCCAAATTTTACAACAAACAATTGTTCTGGATATGCCTCAAGATGACGAGACTTGAAGTAGTATGTTCAGAAAAAACAAAAAGTCCGTCAGGAAATGTATGCCAACACATGCATGAGAGAGAGAGAGAGAGAGAGATGATGGCCATTACAACCAGCAGCTGTGTAGGCTGCAGAAGATTCTTCATTAGTGCCTCCTAAACATGAGCATCTTCCCCAACTTTCTCTATTTGAGCTTGTATATGAGCAACATTCTTCATTCCGACCATTAGTCTGATCCTGCAAAATCATAACTGCAAAGTTCCAGTGAAACTATAAAGAAATGATAAAACCCAAAATCAACAGTCAGACTCCTTTTCTGCTTCATGTCATGTTTTATGGTCTCACCACAAATATTGCTTAGTATTTACTCCGTACGTATATATATATATATATTTGCTTAGATTTTTTTTTCAAAAGTTCATGAAGAAAGTTTTAATTGATGCAGCTAGCTTCTGTTTTAAATTCTCACAATTAAACATTGCAATTTGAGCTGCAGACCCCAAAGCAACAACTAAAGTTATATCCTACATTTGAGCCCAAAAGATTTCACTAATTAGATTAACAATCTTCTTGTTATTTCAAAATAATTAAATGGCACACTGGAAAATTAAAGCCAACAAGAAAATTTTAGAGCACATAGACACGAGCTTCTTAACAAACCAAAGCAGCTATCATGCACTGGAACCACAACTATCAGAAACAAAATTCGACGGCATGGTAGTAGTGTATTTTAAACAACGCCGAAATAATTAACAAACCAACCTAGAACCACTGCACAAAACAGACCCACAACACAGATGCACAAAAAAGACTCACAACTCAGATGCACAAAAAAGAACCACAATTGTCTTCTGCACTAAAAGGACGAGTACCCTAGCTTCCGCGGAAGGAAAATGAAGTGGAGGACTACATAGCTTTGTGCGTTGATGTCGAAAATGGAGATGAAGCCGTGTGAGGGTGGGTGGATTTGCAGGTTGGCGAAAATGGGAAGAACGTCGAAGTGGAGAAGGGACCTGTACTCGGGAACAAAACCGGGGGGTGGGGTGGAATAAAACGCCAATAAGGTGATTGTTTTCGCAGCAATAAGGTGATAAATCGCTGCAACTAATAAAGTGATTGGACCACCGAGTTTAAATTCAAAGTCGATGTGAATAAGCTGCAGCGATTTCATTTTCGCTGCAAATACTTACGGCGATTTTATTTGTAATAAAATGAAAATCGCAGCAAAAAGTTATTTTTCTTATAATGTATATACTATTTATTATTTTATCATTACATTTTACATACTTTTTATTATTATTCACTATTATTTAATATTTTATTATTATTTTTTCACTATTATTCATAGATCATCTATATCACCTAATTCAAATAAGTTATTATAAAAATTTAAGATAAGATTAATACCCAATAAGATGACGTGCCCCAACAAAACAACATAATTGGCTTTGAAAATTATTTAGGTAATAAATAGATATTGGGTTCTTGGTCCAATCTCGTATCAACTGCTGTTAAGATCGATATATAAGAGAAACTAACCAATAACTGGAAGGCAATAATTGTAGTAATCTAGTTTATTTATATTCTTCTACTGTAATACCCGGTCCATTTTCCTTTTTTTTTTTAGGATTTATATCTACTACTATTATAAAACAGGCTATCTCATATCTACATTATTTTTAAGGGATTCTTGCTTTCCATTCATGTCCTATATGATTCTCTTATTTACATTTGAACTACTATTTATTGATTTTTCTTTTATTCATCAGTTTTGCTTTCTTCTCTCTTTTTCCTCACCACTTTCTCACAAAACTCTCTCTCCTCACACCTCATCTTTCAAATCTCTCTCTAGCTTTCTCTCCCTCTTTTTCTTTCTATAACTGAACCACACTAACCTTCTCTCTCTCTGATTTGAGGATTGTAGGTTTTTTTTTTCATGTTTTGATCTTGGTCTGAGGATTGTAGTTTTTTTTTTTTGCAAGTTCTTTTCGTTATAGTCTTTACAAAAACATGCGCATATCGGCTATGAAAAACTCGCTGGTTAGGATCCAAGAATCCACAGTAAAATTTCTACCATTTTATTTGTTCCAGTTTTGTCATCATGTTTTAGTTGTTTTCCTTTTTTATCCAAGAGGCTATCTCATATCTACAGTATTTTTAGGAGATTTTTTATTTCCATTCATGTCCCTCTATGATTCTCTTATTTACGTTTGAATTACTATTTATCGATTTTTCTTTTATCCATCTGTTTTGCTTTCTTCTCTCATTTCCCTCACAACTTTCTCACAAAACTCTCTCCTAACACCCCATTTTTCGAATCTCTCTCTAGCTTTCTCTCCCTTTTTTTCTTTCTGTAACTAAACCACGCTATCTCTCTCTCTCTCTCTCTCTCTCTGGTTTGAGGATTGTAGGTTTTTTTTTCATGTTTTGATCTTGGTTTGAGGATTGCAGCTTTTTTTTTTTTTTTGCAGATTCTTTTCGCTGTAGTTTTCACAAAAACATGCATGAAAAACTCGCTGGTTAGGATCCAGGAATTTGCAATAAAATTTCTACCATTTTATTTGTTCCAGTTTTGCCGTCATGTTTTAGTTGTTTTCCTTTTTTATCCATCAGTTTTGCTTTCTTTTGTTCACATGTTTACATTTTGGCCCATTTGCTTTGTTTCTTTCTTAAGTTTTACGCTCTCTCTCTCTCTCTCTCTCTCTCTCTCTCTCGTTTGCATGCTCACAGTTGCTCTTCGCCTCTCTCTGTCTATTTCTTTTTTTTCCCCTCATTTTGTTGGTATTCTTTATTTATTTTTTGTTCCTACAGATCTTTTGTTGATGGGGTGGTTATGTGGTTCTTCAACAGCGTCACGCACTCGCCGTAAGGAAGACCCATCGACCTGCCAATCACCGTTTGGAGCAGATCTAGCCTTCGGTTTTGGCTCCGACCACCATGAAAGTGCTGCCGTCACCCACACAGCAAGATGCACTGTGAGATCCAGCCCCTAATGCCCTTCTCTCCTATGCAGAAATGGCCAAAATGCGAACCACTCACCAAAATGGAAGCAGCAGAAGCAGAGTTCATATGGAATAGAGAAACAGTTCCAAAGGTCTTCAAAATCGTGAGCACGAGACTGCCGCAAAGAGATCTCGTCTCTCTCCTCCTCAGCCTATGGGTTTGCCGCTCTCTTGTCTCCTATCCCTCTTATCTGTTTCGTAATTTTTTGTTTGCTCGTATTTTTTTTATTATTCTTTCTGTATAATGAAAATTATATCGATCTGTGTGCTTTGGGTTTTCATTTTACAAAGTGTAGATTTTTCTGAAATGGGTTTCTTCCGTTTCAGGACGAGAATCTAATGAAAATCTATAGCAAAATCATCAAATCCCAGTTCGAGTTCCCCCTTTGGTTTTCGTGCAAGTCGAAGCGAATGGTCTCCAAGCTCCTCGTCCCCGACCCAGATAGACGCATCATGATCCTGACCATAATGCGTGTCCCTTGGTTCCGCAAAGGGATAACTAGGCTGGTTCAACCGGTTGCTGCCATTGAGATTATCAAAGAAACAACGCAATTAGAGGTCGTGGGGTATATAATCACGATTGTGCGCCTCTGAAGACTCCAACATCATTAATCGAAATCATGGAACAAAGCTTTACAGTCGTCTCGACATAAAATACAGTACTGCAGCAGATTGATTTGGTCAAATAAGTTTGCTAGGAGTGAGATAAATGTTGTCGGTCCTTACAAAAACTTTAATTCTTGTCAATCAGCCCTTACAACAACTTTAATCCTTGGTCATCATCATTTTGTCCAAAGCGATGCATTCATAATATATTTAAATTTTAGCATCTTTCTCAATGCAATGAAAGCATCTATATTATATATTTTAATTTGCTTACTTTTTCTAAATGGAATGTACGAGATTTAAGTAAATATCATTTCTCTTTTTTAAAAAAATGCATTTAAAATAATCTCTCTCGGTGACAAAAAAATAGGAATATAATTACTTCAGAAAATCACTTAGAGCCAAAGTAATTGAGTAATTGTCTGCTTATATGTTAAAAGTTTGTATATTTTCAATTTTTCTTTTTTTGTTGGATATGGATGTCAATTTTTTTAATTAAATTCCTTGATAGACATCATTAAAAGGCTAATTGAGGCCAAAAGCTTACACTTCACTCATAAAAAAGGGTTAGGCACAGCTAATGACAAAAATGGTCATATTTAAAAATATGAAAAAAAGTAGTTTTGACATATCCATTTTTATATGAGTGTGGCCATCATTATTCAAGTTGGCCAAAGATGTTCTTGAATGGATATAAAGATTTGTCTAAACATTGAAATGATAACCAAACCTGACAGCTTGCACGGTATCCAACGTGCTCATAAGCAATTAAGAAAATGACTATTTTTTTTATGTACTATCATAATTAAATGAAAAAAAATATGTTTTATGAAATGAAAAATGATTATGATGGGCATTAATTCAATCTTAGATTTAGACATTTTAACTTATTCGATGATTAATATTTGAGATAAGCTAACTATATAGGTTTCTCCTAACTAATGTAATTAGAGGACTACTCATTTGGCTTTTGACTCACCAATACAATATATATCTCTCTTTTTTCTTCTCTTTATAAAAAGAGTTTGCATCATCATTAAAGGAGCCTAACCATGATCATTCAAGTTGCCAAAGATGTTCTGGATAGAAGATTTTTCAAAACATTGAAATGTACTATAGTTAAAATGACTGCATTTTTATGTACTATCATAATTAAATAGAAAAAGTATGTATTATGAAATGAAAAATGATACTCTCACCCAGAGTTGGGTATTAATTGGATCCCAACAAATTTTATTTTTAAAATTAAAAAATATTTATATTTATAATATTTAAATATTAAAATGAGATGAGATCGAATTGAGTTGGAATGTTTTTCCTATCCATATCAAACTTTTCGTTAATCAAAAGTCATCAAAATTCAAAGAGAAAAAAGGAAAACACAAAGGGTTTGAACAGAAGGAGGTGTACAATCATGTCAGTGGGCTTTCTCTTTTTTGACCTTTGTTTTGTTTGCTTCCTCACTTGCAAAGTGAGAATTAATGAAGATCCATCACCTGAGCTGTCACGTGCATACGTCTACGCCCCTCCAAAAATAATGATGTTTGGGGTGAATGTTTATTCATGTACTTTCAAATTTTGGTAGATACCATCTTAAACACATAATCATTGCTTTTTTTCCTTCTTTTTTTCATATCTACTGATTTTTTTTTTTTTTTTTTTGCTTTTTGTTTTTTTTTCCTTGCTTAAGAGTGGAAAAAGAAAAGTAATATTGTTGCAGAGGAATTAAGCAACTCATGAAGAGTTGTAGTTGCTTTTTTTTTTCTTTTTATAATATGGCAATATGTCTACTAAGTAGTGGACTGACACTTGAGAGGAATTAAGCCTAATCAGAGGAATTCACTCTATTCGTGACATGAACATGATAACATATTTTTATGTTAAAGTTAATCTTTTCCTTTTCATTAAAGTTGTTTTTTTCCTTTTTGTTAAAGTCGACCCAAATGTTAGATAATAAAAAAAAATATAATAATTTGTGTGAACTTTGAAATCAAACTAGGCAAAATAATCACTGCCTCTTGCTACTACTGTCTTCGTCTATATATGCTTGTACTTTTTAGGTAACAACTAATCACAAGCTAGCAAAAAATTAAATCAACACTTTGAACTCCTCAATTAATTGAAACTACGCCATTGGTACTAGATCGGCTAAGGTGGTGAATCAATTTATAGATAATTGAATTATTATAATTTTTTACCCTTCTTTTTTCTTTTAAGATTCTTATTCTTGATTCTTTTCAAGTTGGTTGCTGCTATTTATTTAGTACTATATACACATTATATAATAGTATATAATGTATGTGTTAGAGGATGTATTTTTGCTCCTTATCTTATAATTTATTGGTCTATGATCTAAGCAATAATAACAAGAAAACAAAAGGATAAATCCAGGCAGCTCCAGATTTTGCGGCATTTGTTAAGTTGCGTCATTAAACTGAATCGAGGTGTTTGATAGTGCAACAAGCGCCTCAAGTCCCTCCAAGATTCCGATAAAAACTTTAAAGTCTCGAGTCGCCAGATTCACATAAATACGTTATTTTTATCTCTACTAATAACTTCATCTCTGGTAATACTTTATTCATCATTATTTTTTATATTACTTTATTTTTTGTATCATTTTTAAACTAATAGCTGATAAAAGAAGAGTCAAATGCCCTGCTTTGTCTTTTATAATCATATTAGTCATATTCGTAAAAGCTTATGAAAATGAAGATACATATCTTTGCAACCTATGGACTTTACTGTTTACACTCATGATTACTCATAGAAAAAAGAATGTGGCCCCAACATTTAAATAATTGCAAAGGTAAGTTTTTTTAGATTTTTTTTTTTTACTTTTACTCAAATGTGACCCATTCCCCCAATATACCACTTCTTTTGCTTATGATTACGTATTGTATTTTGTCATAAAAAACATATTTATATTTTACAACAACTTGTTTTTCATTCAATCGGGCAAATGTGCCTCGCACTACTAATATATATATATATATATATATATGAAGAACCAAGTTAATTTTGGAGTATTATTATATTTTTTATATATATATTGATTGTGGGTCCAAATTATTTTGGTGGATATCGAATTTTTTTTAATGAGTTTGCTATTTTAGTAATTTTCTTAAATATTTTTAGGTCGGATGGAAAAAAATTTTATGGTCCGAGAAAATTTATGGAACAAGTATATTTTTAAGGGTGAGTCGAGGTCTAAAACTCAGAGAAGAGCCCATTTGTTAAATTTTTTTGTTCACTACGAAACATGGGCCAAATATTTGAAATAGGCCAAAGGCCCAAGCCCATAGTATCTGGTATCGGCCCCCCACGACATGCATGTTCGTTCCTTCTGAATGCACGTTTGTTCCCCACTAGGGTAAACGACAATGCTTTATATTTACATGTTACACAAGTTCATGCACAATCCCTATAGACTCCTCTCTATGCACAACTTCATCACGTCCGTTTTCCACGAAATGCATGATGCATGTCTCACATGCATGTTTTCCCCCTCCTTTTTTTCTCCTCTAGGGTTTTCCAATCACCTAACCAATATATATTTGCACATGTATTTCTCTTCTGCATATAGAGAAACTACCCAAGCCGCAACATCCTTCCGCACCAAAACTCCTTCACTTCACAAAACCTCCAGCCGCAACAAACCACCAAGGGACCACGCCCCAAACTGAAACCAGCCACCACCCAAGCTCCTCTCGGTTGATCCGACTGCCATGAACCACCAGAGAGGTGTTTCACGTCCCATGCAAGCTGAACGTAATGTAGCCCTTCCCGTTCACAAACCATCGTCATAGCCATGCACCACCGTGGGACAACTCCCACTGCCCAGCCCCACTCCTCCACACCCATGGTGTTAATGCATCCCTACCATTATGCCCCCTGCTCAGCCATCGTGTGATAGCCACTGCACAACTCCACGCACGGCAACCACCCGTATAAAGAAGTCTCTGTTTTGCTTCTAAAAATAGAGCAACTTTGGAGTCCATCGTGAGCCACAAACCAACCTCACCCTGACGGCGCCACCTGCACAGAAAGTGCCACCAGGCACCTTACGCCACCCAAGCCACCGCCCTCTCTCTACGTAACCCCTATCTTCTTCCTCACAACATACTCCCGCTCTCTCTGTTCCGTCTTGCTCATCACAAACACACACACCCTCTCTCTCTCTCTCTCTCTCTCTCTCTCACAGTGTTCCACTGTCGGGTCAACCACCTTCCACTTGCCCAGCTTCGTCGCGACTCCTTCTCTCACGGTGAGTCTCCGTCGCACCTACCCTAGGTCTAGTGATGATTTCCCTACAAACTAAAATGGGTTAGATACTTTTTAATGTAAAGCTCCTTGTACGTACTTGTATGTAGAGATAGTAGGGAAGCTAGTTTTAGTTTATTACAACTTTGTCCTCTAAGTTATAAACCAAGTATAAGAATTTGAATTTTTATTTTTAGTTGGGTTTGCTTTTAGGTTGGGCCTAAGTCTCACTGTAGAAAAATTCATGTTATTTTTTTTTGCGTAGGTTCCGGTTCACTTTAAATTAATCTAAAAAGTTGTTTGACAAAAAGTATTTACAGTTTTAAATTTATAACTTGGTATTATTTTTTAATAGTTAGATTTCGGTAATAAATAAGTCAGAGTTTAAATAGTCGGAGGAATTAAGTAGATATTGATGAATTTGGAAAGTTATGGTATTTTAGGGTTACGAAAATTTTAAGTTTTGAGGAATTACAATAGGTTAATTTAGTATTTTAAATTTGAGTATCGAAGTACGAAATGATTGAAAATTTATGGAAGTTACGTTACTATCTTATTGGTGACGATTGATATTCGTTTGGCATTGTTGTGAGAAAATTCAAATAAGTTAAAAAGTTTAGGTAAGCAGGGTTCTTATATTAGACTCTACATCAAAGAAATTAACTGAGGTCAATTTTGAAAAATATGCATGTTTTATTACCCAAAAAAAATTTGAAATAAGCTCAGCTATTTGTTTAGCATTATTCATGAAATTCTGTATACAAATAAAATAGTTTCTAGCATGACTGGTGTAGATATGAGTTATTTTGACATTTTATTTCTGAATTGTGCAAAAGAGAGTGAATATGAAAATTTGTGCATAAATTATATTTTTGTGATCTAATTCTGTTCTATTTTAAAGATGTTTTGTACTTTGATATTATATGATGTGATTTCTAAAACCTATGGCATGACATTCTGTTTCTATTCCATTCTGACCTTACCACGGATGTAAAACTGTGGCCTCTACTTGGGTTGGCACCAATTTTATCAACTTTTCTATTTCTGGTGCACCCCACTTTGGAAGCAAAGTAGTTTTCTGTGTGGTATTTTATGTTTGCACACTAATGGCTCCGAGAATAATAAGGGGAAGATTTTACATTCTGTTTCTACTCGGTTAGCCACTGAGGTCTACACAATCCTATCACGAGAGTTAAACATGGAATTCTGTTCTGATGTAATGTTTTAGTTTATGGTATGCCAAATGAATTTTTAATAAGAATATTTTTGAATTTTCGCTCTTATATTTTTGATAACATGTTCTAAATCTATATTTTGAAAATAAAAATATTTTGTTCTGCATTCTAAACTCTGTAAATGCTTATGTTTACACACTAGTTTATATTCTCCGCTTACTGAGTTGTTGATAAGCAAGCTTTGATGATCGTAAAAGAATAAGTGTCATAGGGTACAAGAACTTATTGAAGAGTTTTATTTGGTAGTGTTATTATTTTATATTACTTTGGTATTTTGAGTCATAGATATTTCTGAATCTTTGCGGAGATTTTAATTTATTTTATTGAGGTATTTCTTTTGTGTCCATATGGGAGAACATGGATATTTGTGTTAAATAAATAAGTTAATATTTTATGAAGTCTCTGGATTATTTATAAATATGTTATTAGAGATGATTTTAAGTTATTAGTGCTAACTCTCCAGCACTCAGGCGTTACATCTCCCACCTTTTGGGTGGCAATCAACTGTATCGATCTTTGCATAAAGAATAATTCTACTCTTAGATCAGTTCACTCTCCAACACCACACACTAGTAATGTGGCAAACCCGATTTCTTAAAAACGTCTAATGAATCTCTCTCCATCTTCTCCCCCCTCCCTCTGCGAATCCCTCTCCCCCCTCCCAAAACCACTACCCCGCCGACTCTGCTCTCCACCCCTCCCTCTGCCAAATCCCTCTCCCCCTCCCAAAACTGGATTTCAGTCACTCAATTGAGACAAAACGAGCCCCAAGTTTTCATTACCCAAAAAAGACGTGGAAGAATCGATTGGTTCGGGCCTTACCCAGAAAGAACACCACTGAAACTATTAGCGTAAAGTTTTCATCTTTATCATGCTTAGAGCTTTTTACTTAAAATGAAGCAGTGGGAATAGAGAAATAAATATGCTTTACCATTTGTGAGCCTCTGCTTTTCCGGCTCGTGGAGAAACTAAGGCTGCATTTGGATCCTCAACCCAACTCAACTCATCATTACAACTTTTTCAAATCTCAATACAAAATATAATAAACAATTCAAATTTTTCAAATCCCAAAACAACTTTAATATTAAAAAATAATATTCTAATAATATTTTATCATCTCAACTCAACTCAACTCAACATCCAAACTCACCCTAAAACTTTGGGCCTATACTGAAAGAAATCAGAAGAAAAATCACTTCTTTCTCACCTTTCTTCCATGATGCTCCGATATTATTCCTTGGCTCTCGTCACTTCCCTCTTTCTTCTTCCTTTGATTTGGCTCTTAAAGAGATGCATAAGATCAGCCAAAGTTCAGGAATTTCCGCCGGGTCCCTGGAAATTACCACTTATTGGGAACTTACACAACTTGGTTGGATCCCTACCACACCATGCTCTCCGAGATTTGGCTAGAAAACATGGACCGCTCATGCACCTGCAACTGGGTGAAGTATCTGCAGTTGTGGCGACATCCCCCAGGTTAGCCAAAGAGTTCATGAAGACCCATGAACTCGCCTTTAGCAAGGGGCAAGAAATTTTTGCAGCCAAGATTTTGACCTACGACGGCTTAGACATTTTCTTTTCTCCGTTTGGTGATTATTGGAGACAAATGCGAAAAGTTTGCGTAATGGAACTCCTGAGTGCCAAGAGGGTCCAATCCTTTTCTTCTCTTCGAGAAGATGAGGTTTGTAATCTCATCGAGTCCATCCGCTCATCTTCAGGATCGCCGATCAATTTTATAGAAAAGATTTATGCTTTAATGAGTACCATCATATGCAAGGCAGCTTTTGGCAGCAAATGCAAAGATCCTGATGTATTTTTATCGTTGGCCAGGGAAGCAATATCTGCAACAGGAGGCTTTGACTTGGCCGATTTGTTTCCTTCCCGGAAATTTCTTCGTGTGATTACTGGAATGAAAACTAAAGTAGAGGAGATGCATCGGAAGATTGACAAGATCGTCGAGAACATCATCCATGAGCACAAGGAGAACCAGATGAGTGCAGCAATTAGCGAGGTTGAACGGGGGCAGGAAGATCTTGTTGACACACACACACACACACACACACACATATATATATATATATATCTGCTATCACGCTCGTTATAAAAGAGTTGAATCCCAAGTAATTCCTGGGTTGATTCATACTTGTCATTTACATATTTCTCTTATCTTAAGAAACAATATGTGAATATTTCCAACTCCATTCCAGGACATGTTTGCTGCCGGAACTAATACTTCATCAACCACGGTTGTTTGGGCTATGGTAGAAATGATGAGGAATCCTACAGTTCTGGAGAAGGCACAAGCTGAGATAAGACAAGCCTTCAGAGGAAAGAAAAAGGTCGATGAGAAAGACGTTGGGAATCTAAGTTACTTAAAGTTAGTGATCCAAGAAACTCTGAGGTTACACCCTCCTGCTCCCATGTTGGTCCCAAGAGAATGCACAGAGCCATGCAAAATTGATGGATATGAGATACCCGTCAAAACTAAAGTCATCATAAATGCATGGGCAATCGCAGGAGATCCTGTATATTGGAATCATGCTGAGAGTTTCATGCCGGAGAGGTTTGCTGGTAGTTCAACTGATTTCAAAGGGACTAGCTTTGAATATATCCCTTTCGGTGCAAGGAGGAGGATGTGCCCAGGAATATTATTAGGTCTTGCCAATGTTGAACTTCCTCTTGCTCAACTGCTGTATCATTTCGATTGGGAACTCCCAGGCCGGACGAAACCAGAGGATCTGGACATGAGTGAAATCGTTGGTGCTGTTGCCGCAAGGAAAAAGCCCTTGTATTTGATTTCAACTACATTTACGCCTTCACTTCATGACGAATCCCGTGCCGCGGCTGACTTCCAGATTTAATATATCCATGATGACGATCTGAAAATGAATGAGATATTATATCAGATATTAATCAGTTTATATCAATCTCCCTGGATTTCACTCTTCACTGTACTGTTAATTAATCACTGTACTTGAATTAGTTAATGTCATGCATCATCTATTCCCGATACATAGTATTATCTTCATGAAGAATCTTAGCATTGATTGCAGGACAATTCATGATCTTTCATGTAAACAAGGATTGTAAAAGTGAATCATGTATCTGCATGCCTGCCTGGGCAAGGTTTTAATCCTACATCTTTTAAGATTCTTGGTACGTAATTGGTTGCCTTCACGTTAGTTCCCAACACAAATTAATGTCGCCTGCCCTCCTATTCTGTTTGAGAATATTATTATAATTCCCAGTTTAGCTGCAATTTTCTAGTGTACGTTATTGTATCTTTTAGTTAATTAATTGATCATCTTCACGCATAATCATTATTCTAATTGAATAATATCACACGATTACTTAGATATATAATATAATATGGATGAATATTCGATGATTACAGTTAAGCTAGGAATATAATATGATTTAGCACATGTGGCTTAGCTGTCATTTTTTTTTAATTAAACGAGGGCGACGCCTCTAGACCTTTATTGATAAACCTCACTTTTTGGTGGAGGGAAACCCTGCTTACAACATCCTATCAAGTAAGAGGAAAACAACATCCTATCAAGAAACAACATCCTGTCTCATGTAGGGGAGTCCCAAACGATCTGTTCGCAGCAGTCCTTTGAGAAGATGAAGTATGTCATTTGAGGATGGGAATCTGTACGAGCAACCTTTGGAACCCATTTGCACAAGAAAATCTGCAGGAGCATTGCCTTGTCTGAAAATATGATGGCAAGTGAATTGAATCTGCCGTAGGGTAACTTGAATCTCATCCCAGTACTCCTCCAGATACCAAACTCCACAAAAGGAAGATTTTAACCAGTTTACTACCACCAACGAGTCCATTTCTATTTCAACCATTGTGATGCATTGGTTCTTTAGAGAGCGTACCCCATGAAGGAGTGCCATGCATTCTGCGTAGTTGCAAGTGCCTTGACCCAGAGTTTCCGAAAAGGCCATAACTAGTTTTCCTTGATCATTTTGAATCACACCACCGGCCCCTAATTGTCCCAGGTTCCCTTTGGAGCTACAGTCTACATTTAGTTTAAACCACCCATGTTGCGGTCTTAGCCATCTAACTACCTAAGCAGGCTTCCTTGTTCTCGAGTCAAATGGAATTTTCATTTCAAGTACCTGTATATCTTGGCTTGACAAAGGTTTTTTTGGACTTAAGCTTTCCTGCAATTTTGGCCATCCAGTACTTCAAACTACACCAAACATCCTCAGTTGATTCCACCACATCTTCCATCCGCATTTTGCATCGCCTAGTCCAGAGTTTCCACGTTAGAATGCAAGGAATATAATACCAATAAGCTGCCCCATTGTGGACGATTTTGTTGCCTTAGTAAACCAGGCTTTGACTGTGTCCCGCCAGCTCCTAGATGGTACATGATTCATTCCTACGAAAGCCGCAAATCTTGCCCAGATGATCTAAGTTACTTCCCTTGTTGCAAGCACATGGCTTTGATCCTCATAATGCCCTTGAACGCAACAGTTGCACCATGAAACCACTGGGATTCCAACTTTCTGAATTTTGTCATCCACACTTAGAGCATTGTTCATAGCCTTTCACATGGTTGTCACCATATTTTTTGGTAGACTTGCATGCCATATCCAGGTAGCCCATGTTTGTTTTGGGAATTTAACACGAATACACTCACAGGCACTTCGCGTAGAAAATTTTCCATCCTCATTGGCAGTCCACACCAGAATGTCCTCTCCTTCCTTTCTTTTATTCAACAACTTTTCTATTTCCTCTGCTTTTGCCGAACCCACGAGGTTATTTTGCATGTCTAAATCACAACCCGATTCCAAGAAATAGTCCTTTACTTGAAGTCTGTGGGAACCGTTAATAGGTAGAAGCTTCCCTAGTGCATCCTCGCCCATCCACTTATCATTCTAGAAGGAAAATTCCCCATTTTTTACTTTCCATTTTGAGTGTTCGATGATACCTGTCATACTTCTAATAACCATTTTCCAAAATCTTGTGCCTTTTGTCAGTTTGATTTGACTTCACATATTTTGCTTTGAAGAACTGAGACCACTAGGAATTCTCCGTTAGAACCTTCCAAGCGAATTTCATGTGTAGTGCTTTCTGAGTTTCAGCGATGTTTTGAATTCCAACTCCACCTTCTTGCATAGTTTTACACATCTCATCCCAAGCTCTCCAGTATTTCTTTGGTTTACCCTCCTTCATCCCCCTAAAGAAATTTCCAAAGCATTTGTTAAGAGTTACTATAATTGAATTTGGCACTTGCAAAATAGAGAGTAGATGGATAGGAATGTTGCTAAGGACATGCTTAAGAAGAAGAAGTCTCGCGCCGTTGGATAAGAGTCTTGCCTTCCAACCATTGATTATGTCCCGAATCTTTCCAACTACTTCATCCAAGTGCACCGATTTTAGTCTACCACAAATGATTGGAGCACCCAAGTATTTAAAAGGGAGGGATCCCTCAGAGAAACCTGTAATCCGTAGCAAGGCTATTTTTCTAGCAGCTGTGACATGCTTTGAAAACAAGATAGAGGACTTATCTTTATTCACCTTCTGGCCAGACCATGTTTCATATAACTCCAGCATTCTGGCAATGGCTCTTACTGAAGCTTTGCTACCATTTGCGAAGAATAATATCATCCGCATACAAGAGGTGGGAGATCAGCGGTGCATCTCGCGGGTGGTGAAAAGGCATTATTTTTTCCTCCTTGAATTTTTTTTTTAGTAGCCTGGAGAAGACTTCTTCCATTACAATAAAGAGGTATGGGGAAATAGGATCCCCTTGACGTAGTCCCCGACCTCCTTGGAAGAAACCTTTTGGAGTTCCATTCATTACCACTGAGAACCATGGCGAATAAATACACTACTTGAAGATGGCACAGACTTGATCAAAAAAACCAAAAGCAGATAAAACATGAATCAAGAAACCCCAGTCAACACTATCGTATGCCTTAGCCATGTCTATTTTTAAAACCAGGTAACCACCCCAAACTGGTTTATTAATACTATGGATCATCTCCTGAGTAAGGCTTATGTTCTCAAATATGCTTATACCTGGAATAAACGCTCCCTATTTAGGAGAAATCATCCTGGGAAGAAAAAAGGATAGACGCCCAACAAGTATCTTCGTGCAAGCTTTATAAAAAACAAAACAGAGGCTGATGGGGCGAAATTTATCGAACTCTTTCGAGTTTTCCACCTTCAAGATTAAAACCAAGAAGGACGCAACAAAAAATTTCAGGAGTGGGGAACCTTTGAAGAAATTCGACACTGCCTCTACTACTCCCTTGCTCACAATTTCCCAAAAAAATTTATAGAATCCCGAACCAAATCCGTCCAGGCCAGGGCTACTGTCGCTTGGAATGGAGAGTAAGGCAGCTTTTACTTCTTGGGTTGAAGGGGGCTTTAGAAAGCCAAAGTTATCCTCATCTGAAATTACCTTCTCTAAAAGGTGGTTCAAGGCAGGTAGGACTCGATCGTCTTCTGATGCTAAGAAGGTTTGGAAGTAATCTACCTCTCCTTGGTGAACTTCTTCCGGTGATTTTAACCAAACCCCATCACTTTTCTTCATCTCCCGAATGACCTTATACTTCCTAGACGCTAAAGCCTTGAAAAAAGTAGAGTTGGCTTCCCCTTGTTCTAACTAGGATTATTTTGCTTGTTGGGCTAACCTGATTTCCTCTTAGCTCAACCAAGTATCTAGTTCCATTTTTGTCCCAAGAAAATCAATTTTCGTGTCTTTCGAGAACTCTTCCTGTAGCTTAGCATCTAGCAAAGTGGCCCTCTTTTCAAGCCATTTATGTGATCTGTAGTCCACCCAAACACTTCTTTGTTCCACACCCAGAGGCTGCCTTTGAGGGATTTTAATTTTGAAGCTAGCCGAACCATACCATTCCCATGAGTTTCCTTGTCCCAAGCTAAGCGCACACAGTCCATAAACGAAGGATGGCTAGTCCACATTTGTTGGAATTTAAAAGGGGGAAAGCCATATTTTGTTGAATCTTGAGCAATCGTTACAACCATAAGGGAGTGGTCTGAGCTTGTTCTAGGAAGATAAAGACTAGATGCCGTGCGAAACTCCATGTTCCATGAGGTGTTTACTAGTGATCTATCCAACTGTGCCCAACTCCGAGCAATTCCAAGGTGGCCATTACACCATGAAAGCTTATTTCCTTCACTATTCATCTCCGATAGTCCCGCATCATCAATAAAGTTATTGAATTCTTCCATAGCTGTCACTAATTTGGGTCTTCCTCCTCTGCGTTCACTATCCCTACGGATAATATTAAAGTCACCCAGAACAATCCATGGGGCTGAAACAGGATTAATTCCCAACAGATCTGACCATAAACTCCTACGTTCTCCATATAGGCATTTAGCATAAACACTAGTAATGAGCAATTGCTGAGATCCCACTTTTGCAAGAATGGAAATAGACTGATTATTAACACCTACCAGCGAAACATTTATACCTTTATCCTAGAACAACCAGAGCTTACCGCCACTCCCTTCATTAAACACACAACCTTCCAATCATAACTGACTTTGTAAACTAAGCATATGAATATCAGAACTGAAAGGTTCGACAATTACTACTATGCTTGGCTTGAATTTCCTAACCAATTTACTTAGTCTTCTCCTAGAGGTGCCGAGGCCTTTTAAATTCCAGTATAGGATAGGATTTATCATAAATTCATCCTAAGAGGCCTGCTTTTGGCCCTTGAAGAGCTTCGAATTTTAGCTCTCATTTCCCTCATAATATCATGACGATCTTCTTCAGCATTTGACAGAATTTCTTTATGCCTTTGTAAATGCTTTGGTACTGTTTCCATCTCTGGCTCTGATTGGGACCCCACGTCTTCAAGGGCAAAATCCTCATGCTCAGAAGACACTACCCTCAAACCAACCTCGGGCATAAATACTTCCTCTGTTCTCATTTTCATTCTCTCTACAAAAGTGACCTTCCTGTTAATTTGAGGAGCCTCCAACTGTTCCTCCACGCTAGCCTCTTCCTGTACCTCCCGAAATCCTCCAACATCACTCTGAAACTCTCCTTCCTCCATTTCCTTACTAGGCACAGCAGTTTCCTTATTTTCCCTCGGCTCACAAATTTTCGCTACAGCAAAATTACATTCAGGCGTAACGGTTACTTGTGTTTCTTCCTCAAATTGTGCTGCCTTTACCTCCATGTTTTTCGGAACCCATTGCTTCTTTGGTTTTTTTCCCCTTCAGCATTTTTTTTGCAAGTGAGGACATTATGCCCCTGCATTTGACAGATTCCGCAATATGCTGGTAGCGTTTCATAGGAGATTTATTGGAATCGGCTTCCTTCTTTCCTTGGAACTCCTATCCAGAACCCTTTAATAGGATCGGAGGCTGCATCCATTTCAATACACACACACGCACCATCCGTTCTACGTTCTAGTAGCACAGCGTATAGCATTATCTCGTCGAATGAATCGACCTATCGACTGAGTTAGATTTCGTAGGAAAGCTTCATGATAATAGTTTGGGGGCAAACCTGGGAGTCCAATCCAGACTGGGACCAGAGATGGTTCGTGCTCCTCATTAAAATTTGTAGTCCATTGAAACACATGGTACGGGACGCCCTCCACATCACAAGCTTCACGAGAATAAATTCCTTTGTATATCATGTATTTACTATTTATGATGTTTTCCCTCCAAAATTAATTCCTTGGCTCCCAACTATTCTTTTAATTTGATGGGTAAATCCTAAAAAAGAATAAAACTAAAATTAAATTTATGAGAATAATAAACTTATTAATTAATATGGACACTAATAAAGTTATTGATTATACAACATTAAACTTCTTAATATGAAACCCAAACTAAAATAAACACTAAAAAAATCATTTAAGATTGATATCTTGTATAGAAAATTAGTTGAAAACTCTTATCCTTCATATTTTATTAAGAAAAAAAATGTTTGAGATCTCAGTTGTACCATTATATACTTAATATGGTATCAAAATATCTAAATTTCACATGAAATTTGCAAGCTTACATACTAGAATGAAAGATGAGCTAATGAAAAATTGCCTTTTAGTTTTTACTGAGAACATAATTTCTAAAAAATATCGTTAAAAACATGATAATGAATAAATAAAAGGGGATAATAAGTTGTGTTTTTTTTAATTTTATTTTTACAATTTTTTTTCTTCAAAATGAAAGCTCTCTTTAAATTAGATGATTTTACCAAGATGTAACTTTTATATATAGTTATTATCTTACGATTTATCATGAAATTAAACTGAAGTTTTTTTTTTTTATCTTACATAAATGTTAAACGTTAGAAAAATTGGCCCTCCCATATAAAAATGTCTGATCCATCATTGGATATTCATAAAAACGGATCAAGAAGGAACTAACCTAGTCTTCCTTTTTATGCAAAATTTAGCATAAGAGCACCACTTGCCTGACTCTTGTAGCGTATTTATCTAACCCTTAGGTCCAACCTTTAATAGTACAACCAAGCAATGCAAAACTAACTTACCAACTAATTAACCAAACAACCACCAGTCTAACTTGACTAACGAGAATCCATAACCCGAATTACAATTTCAGCATGCACAATCCCACAAAACCTCAATTTTTAATTACATGACACAACCTTCAATCAACAATGCATGACCGTTTAGTCCATCCTCCTCAAATTCACTTACCCATCCAACACGTTTTAAAAATACTTACTCTCACTTTATTAAACCAATATTTAATATACATTTGCCAGACATATCTAACCAACATGTTTGACAACCTAACAGCAACACATCAATCCAGCAGTCACACAACTCGCAACATATCCAACACAAACAGCCCACCATCATAATCCCTTCCAACAGAACAGCCACGCATATTGACCCCGAACAGCCTCACACGTCAGCCCCCAAATAGCCAACGTCATTTCAAAACAACCAAACAGCCACGACAATACCAAACAGCCCAACATCACCCCCATAATTCACATAATTTATCAATTCACTCGTATAAAAAGTGGTAGCACAAGTCTTCCAACAGACATGAATAAAAGAGTTACCAACATAAACAATGGCTACGAGGCTTACGTTCGTGGGTACCTTTCACAATATCGAAGTGGTGATCAACTGGTTTCGTGAGTAAACAACGCTGCTTAGGACAAGATTACTACCCTGCGATCAGAATTTAAATTTCAACAACCTAACTAGAATTTAAATTTCAAAATTGGAGAGATAATCACACAGTGGAACGAAAACCGAAGAGGTGATATAATCGATCGGAGCATACCTTGAGGCACCCGTAGACTCCGATACGCACGACGGGGCATGATGGTTGGAATCAAAACAGAGGGGGAAGTGGATACCCACAGAAGTTTTCTACGACATAGTCATTATGGAGGATTATTACAAATTTGCAAACAGATTAGAGACAGACAGACAGACAGCAAAAGAAATAAATCAAATGGAGGGTCGAACGACTGCTTACCGACGCGATGGGGCAACCACAACTGGCGTTGGGCAACGGCAATGCAACACAGGGAGGGAAGTGCTCTGCAATGCGTGAATTTGTGAGTGAGAATTTGTGGGGCACAGAGAGACAGAGAAGGGACAGAGTGCGTGAGGGAGATGGAGTTACCATTGTTCAGCAAAGAAAAATCCAGTGCGAAAGCTCGACGGCGACAAGGATCTGAGAAGGCAATGAACTTGGCGCACAACGGAGATGAGTGATCTGTGAGAACGTTCGTTCGTGAGAATCGGAGTGGGTGTGTGTGAGAGTGAGAACAGAGAGTGAGTGACAGAAGGGCTTAAACAGAGCTCTCACTGTGAGAGAAAATGGGGGAGGAGAAGAAACTGCTCCCGCCTGGGGGGGGGTTGGGTTATCACTTGCTGAAACGGCGTTTCTGTTCTTTAGGGGAGGGGCTGGGCTTCATCAGGGCCTAGGCCTCGGGCCTGGGTTTTACATTATGTTATACTGAATTTTTTTAAAGTGTATTTTATCATTCCTTAATCCTTAAGATAACAAAATTATATGCAACTCGGTAACGTAGATACGTTGCCGAACCAGCTATTGATTGTTAGTTTACTTTTGCTTTTCTGTTAACCCCTAAATTGAGGTTAAATTGAGGTTGCCACGAATAGGAAATATTAACCCCTCATGCACATACAAGATATAAGAGGGTGAACTTTCTGCAGCTGTTATGTTATCCCCTACGATATTGGCCACGGAGGTCATGAAGACGCATGATACTGCGATTGTGTAGAGGCCAGAACATTTTGCCCCTAAAGTTGTGACCTTTGATTATACAAACATTGCCTTTTCTCCATGTGGTGATTACTGGAGGCAAATGCAAAAAATACGTGCATTGGAGCTCCTGATTGCAAAGACGGTCCAGTACTCTTCTGTTTAAGAAAAAGAGGTCTGTAATCTTCATGTCTCCATTCATCACCTTCGGGATCATCAATCCACCCTACTGAAAAATCTTCTTTTCTGAGTGCCATGATTTCTTGGGTATCAAACGGAAAAAAATGCAAAGACCAAGAGGCATAAATATTGTTGACCAATGAAGTAAAATTCTATGACAGGAGTTTTTGATTGGTCTGATTCATTCCCTTCACTAGTATTTCTCCACATGATTAACTGGATGAGGAGAAACAGACAAGTGCAAAGACTGGTGAACCAGGGGATGAATATCTCGTTGATGTATTTTTAGGCTTTTGGCAGAGTGGTAACCTTGAGTTCGCCATTACAACCAACAACATCGAGCTGTCATTTAGGAAAGCATGTCTTCTTCAAATCAAATTGAAGTAAAAAAAGAACTAAATCTTAGTTACCTGGCAGTACAACCAACTTCGGGTATATCCCTTTTAATGTAGAAAGGAGGATGTGTCCAAGAACGTTGATAGGCCCAGCCGGCATATCCTCCAGTTGAAAGTTGATAGGTCTAACCATTGTTCCGCTTCCCCTTTCTTGATCACTATACCATTTCAACTGGCTACTCCCACACAGAAACAAAGCCAGAGAATCTTGATAAGACTTAAGCGTTGCTGCAACTGTAGGAAGGAAAAACTACTTGTATTTGATAGTTAATCCTTGAAGTCCTTCAATTACCTCAGGCGTAACAGATATATGAAGATTGCATAGGTGAAGTAAATGTCATAGCAGACTAAGCAGAGAAACAATTTAGATCCCGCTAGATTCTCACCTCTCTCTGTGTAATTATTTTCCAAAAAGTCTATTATGGCAGTACAATATCTCCCTTCACATGCAGGGTACATATATACGCTATTTGAGAAGAACAAAGTGTTATTATTTCTTTCAGTTCAGAAGAGATTACCATTGGTTTGATCTTTACTTGGCAACACCGGAACTGGCATAGATATTAGACTGCAAGTTTAATTTTCACAAATTTTATCAAATTGTGTATTAGCAGCCTCGGTAAAGATGTGGCAACATTAGCAAGTAGTCACAATTCTATACACTCCATTTGTTTGATTAATTATGTGATGGTGACTAATCATATACTTTTTTGTTAGATCTGAATTTCTTACGCATAACTCAATAAAACATCACTAGTGTGAGAGAAGATGAGAGATGTAATAGATGACGTTTCTCTCAGTTGCATGAATGTCCTGCAACAGTGTCATAAATACCTATGCATTCTCAACATTCTAGTTAACACCCTAAAAGAATCATTTTACAAACATTCATGATTGAAGACCAGGGCTGAATGGGAGCTATTTGGTTTTGACGAAGTCCTCTGACAGTTCCGCTGCGCAGAAGATGCTCGTTAGTCTGATTGAAGTCGCCACGGTGAATGGTGAGTTCCAATGCCCACTGCTGATAATTTGTGGTATGCTGCAAGAACTTGGATCTACCATTTTCTGTCCAAAAATTTAAAAGCAAAACAAATATCTGAAAAGCATGTCCATCACAGCAACTTCTGCTTCTTTTTAGAAAAGTTTAAGAAACAGAATTTGAATTCAAGTCTAATGAAAACAAAAGGGGTTTGAGAAAATTGCGCTTCATGAGCTTAAACAACTCAATTTGATTAGGGATATGCCATTTTTATGTAGATTTGACAAGTCATGGACAAAATTTTCCAATTGGCTAGAGAATATGAAGCTGTTTTTTCAGTTGGCTCTGCATCTCCAGGAGCGGTGAATTATTCTTCACCAGATGGTTCTGGAATAATTTATATTTTACTCCAAATTAGCTATGACCTTATGCCTCGTTAGTCGGTCATCACCATCATGAATGAGACACAACATTAAATTACCTTCGTATTATATAGCAGGTAAACTAATTTTGACAGTCATTATACCAAAGATTAATGACTCATGACAAAGACGTGACAGAAAGGGATGCAATTGAAAATATTATTGTTTTCCTTATTTAATCTCCTGCTCGTTGCAATAACATTAATAGATTATCGAACATTGGTGTCAGATCTTGGTCAACTTAGGCGTTCATTGGTGATTGGTGTCAGATCTTTGAATTTGAAGGTCAATGATGATCGGACAGTCTGGAAATGGTAGAGATATGTGATACTGAGAGCTAGGGAGCTGAAAGGACTATTATTATGTGAAAACTAATCAGTCATTGGAATGCAATAATTGTGTTAATCCAGTGTATTATATTCTTCTCCCATCGTCCGTCTGGGTCACTGACGACTGCATTGATCGTTGCATAAAACAAAATTAAAAAAGTCAACATTTCACCAGTCGGCTTGTGGAGAAACTATAACTTTGGGACTATAGTGAAAGAAATTAGAAGAAAAATCTGCGTCTTTCCCACCTTTCTTCCATTATGCTCCAATATTCATTGGCTCTCATCACCACTTTCCTCCTCCTCCTTCCTTTGATTTGGCTCCTAAAGAGATGCAGAAGATCATCCAAAGTTCAGAAATTGCCCTCGGGACCCAGGAAATTACCACTTATTGGGAACTTGCACAACTTGGCTGGATCCCTACCACACCATGCTCTACGAGAACTGGCTAGAAAATATGGACCGCTCATGCACCTGCAACTGGGTGAAGTATCTGCAGTTGTGGCGACATCCCCCAGGATAGCCAGAGAATTCTTAAAGACTCATGACCTCGCCTTGGGGAAGAGGCAAGAAGTTTTTACAGCTAAGATTTTGACCTATGATGGCGCAGACATTGTCTTTTCTCCATTCAGTGATTATTGGAGGCAAATGCGAAAAGTTTGCGTCATGGAACTCCTGAGTGCCAAGAGGGTCCAATCCTTTTCTTCTCTTCGAGAAGATGAGGTTTGTAATCTCATCGAGTCCATCCGCTTATCTTCAGGATCACCGATCAATTTTACAGAAAAGATCTATTCTTTAACGAGTACCGTCGTGTGCAAGGCAGCTTTTGGTAGCAAATGCAAAGATCCTGATGTATTTATATCGTTGGCTAGGGAAGCAATATCCGCAGCAGGAGGCTTTGACTTGGCCGATTTGTTTCCTTCACAGAAATTTCTTCGTGTGATTACTGGAACGAGAACTAAAGTAGAGGAGATGCATCGGAAGCTTGACAAGATCTTGGAGAACATCATCCATGAGCACAAGGAGAACCAGAAGAGTGCAGCAATTAGCGAGATTGAACCGGGGCAGGAAGATCTCGTTGACTTTCTTCTGCGCCTTCAGCAAAGTAGCGGCCTTGAGGTCCCCATTACAACTAAGAACATAAAGGCAGTCATCTGGGTTAGTATGTATATCTGCTATCATGCTAGAGTTGAATCCTAAGTGATTCATGGGTTCATTCACACTTGTTGTCATTAACATATTACTCTTTTCTTAAGAACAATCTGTGAATATTTCCAACTTCATTCCAGGACATGTTTGCTGCCGGAACTGATACTTCATCAACCACAGTTGTTTGGGGTATGCTAGAAATGATGAGGAACCCTACAGTTCTGGAGAAGGCACAAGCTGAGATAAGACAAGCCTTCAGAGGAAAGAAAATGATCCATGAGAAAGACGTTGGGAATCTAAGTTACTTAAAGTTAGTGATTCAAGAAACTCTGAGGTTACACCCACCTCTTCCCGTGTTAATCCCAAGAGAATGCACAGAGCCATGCGAAATTGATGGATATGAGATACCCGTCAACACTAAAGTCATCATAAATGCATGGGCAATAGGAAGAGATCCTGCATATTGGAACCATGCTGAGAGTTTCATGCCAGAGAGGTTTGCTGGTAGTTCAACTGATTTCAGAGGGAATAGCTTTGAATATATCCCTTTTGGTGCAGGGAGGAGGATGTGCCCGGGAATATCATTTGGTCTTGCCAATGTTGAACTTCCTCTTGCTCAACTGCTGTATCATTTCGATTGGGAACTCCCAGGCAGGACGAAACCAGAGGATCTGGACATGAGTGAAACCGTTGGTATTGTTGCCGCGAGGAAAAAGCCCTTGTATTTGATTGCAACTGCTTTTACTCCTTCACTTGACGAATCCCGCGGCTGACTTCCAGGCTCACTACACGATCTGGAAAATGAAGGAGGTATTTTATCACATAATCCGTTTATATCGAACTCCCAGGATTTTACCCTTCACCACGTTAATTAATCGCTGAACTAGAAGTTAAAAGTGTATTCCAGATAGTATTTTCTTGAAGAATCTTTAGTGTTGATTGCTGAAAAATTCATCTTTCATGAAGGATTGTAAAAGTGAATCGTGTATCTGCATGCCCAGGCAAGGTTTTAACCTTGTTTCTTTCTCTCTCTCTCTTTCTTTCTTTCCTTTTTTTTTTTTTTTTTTAATTTAAGATGGAGGTCAAGCCTCATTATTATTTATCCTCATAAAAGGCTGAGGAGAAGCCGTGGTAACAAATAAAGAACCTATACCTCTAAGAAAAGACCTACAAAACCAAAGGACATAAACCAAGAAATAACCATAACAGACCTCTACACATAACAACTAATAAACGAATACAAGAACAACCCCCCTTATCCAAACGAAAGTGACCTCTGAGACGTCTAGGAAGCTCAAAACTATGCTTCCAAACCTTGCAGACCCCTGAAGCACCCAGACGAGCAAAGCCATCTGCCAAAAAATTACATTCCCTGTAAATATGCCGAAAGTGAAAACAAAGCCCATCCAACAGTTTAAGTAATTCCTCGCAGTAATCCTCCAAGTACCAGAGGCCACATCTCTTCTTTCTTAACCACTCTATTACCAACATAGAATCCATCTCAATCTCGACATTTTGCAAACCCAAAAATCGCACTATTCGTAGACCTTGAAGCAAACCCATAAATTCTGCAACATTATTTGACCGAATACCAGTAAATATTGAAAACTAGCTAGCAAATCTCCTCTATGATCACGAATCGCTCCTCCTGCACCGACCCTGGGTTCCCTAAAGAGCTTCCATCAACATTGAGTTTAAACCAATCCGTAAGAGGAGGAGACCATTTGACTATCTGAGCAGGTTTTTGTTTATGAACCTTAATAGGCAAATTCAATAACTTCAAAATATCCTCATCTCGGCGGCGTAAACCTGAAGACTTCTTTATTTTTTCACCTACAATCGCCAACCAGTATTTGATAGAACTCCAAACCGCTTGTACCGATTCTTGCTCCCCCTCCATCCTTGCCTTACACCGACACCACCAAAGTCTCCAAGTGATTATGGTACGAAGAATTTCAATCAATTGTCCACTCTGAGAATTGTTTTTAGCTCGCCTGTACCAAGATTCAATCTTTTGTTTCCAAGTTCGTCCTTCCAGCAGAGGTCTTCCCAACTGATTTAAACAAATACGCCACACCTGCTCGGCAAAATTCCCCAATGCAAGGATATGATTTTGATCCTCATAACCCCCTGAAGTACAGCAATCACATCTAGATACCAGGTTGATACCCGCTCTCCTTATGCGACCATCCACTGGTAAACATCCATGCAAAGCCTTCCACATAACTATCGACATTTTTCCCGGCAACGAAGAATGCCACACCCAGTTCATCCATGAAATTTTAGGAGAAAGAATCCGTATACACTTCCATGCACTACGGGTTGAAAAATTCCCTTGAGAATTCGGCAACCAAATAAGCATATCTTTCCCTGGTTTAATTTTTCCCAACTCATCCATGATCTGATCAGACTTTTCTACTCCCACCAAACGATCAAATACCTCAACATTCAATCCATTTTCTGTTTTACATTCAGACACTCACTAACACGATGATGTTCATTAATCGGTCCATCACTGAGCCACTTGTCTCGCCAGAATGACAATTTTCCTTCCCTCGCCCTCCACTTTGAATTTCGAGAAACAGTAGGTAAGTTACTCAAAAGCATTTTCCAAAACTTGGATCCCTTCTTAGTATCAACCATAGTAATATGCTTTTGACCAACATATTTAGCAAGAAAAAACTTAGACCAGGTCGATTTCCCTTGGATGAGGTTCCAAGTCAATTTCATATGTAAAGATGCTTGCACTTCCTGTAAATTCCGAAGACCCACACCACCCTCTAACACTGGCCTATAGAGGTCATCCCAAGCACGCCATTTTTTCTTCGGCTTTCCATCACGCACACCCTAGAAAAAGGTACTCATATATCTCTTCAATTTATCAATAACAACCTTAGGAGTTTGTAAAATCCAAAGGCAATGAATAGGGATGCTTTGCAAAACATGCCTTAATAATAATAACCGAGCACCACTGGACAGAAGACGAGTCTTCCATCCCTCTAATCAATCTCTTACTTTATTGATCAACCCTTCAAAATGCACAGCAAGTAGTCTTCCAGATATTTAGGAATACCCAAATAATTGAAAGGAATACTGCCCTCACTAAAACTAGTTAGCCAAAGTAACATGTGACGCAAAGAGGAGGTAATGTTCTTCGAAAGAAATATAGAAGATTTTGCCTGTTAACCACCTGACCCGACCATTCTTCATATTGCTTCAACACCTTCTAAACATTCCTTAACAATGCCTTTCCACCATTCAAAATCACTATGTCATCTGCATAAAGAAGAGGGGAAATAATAGGAGCCCCTCGAGGATGATAAAATGGAGTAATCTTTCCCAAACCCATCTGCCTTTTAAGCATTCTAGGTAAAACTTCCTCCACTAGACTAAATAAATAAGGGGAGAGCGGAGCATCCTATCACAAGCCTCAACCTCCTTTAAAGAAACATTTCGGAATACCATTCATGATCACTGAGTACTAAGGAGTGGTAACACACTAACTAATGAGACCACAATACTGCTAAAAAAAGCCAAAGGATCTGAAAACATGTAGAAGAAACACCCAATCGATACTACCATATGCCTTGGCCATATTAATCTTCATCACAACATTCCCTCCCCCCCCCCCCCCCGCCCCCCCGAGATTGTTTATTCAAGCCATGCATCATCTCTTGTGTTAAACTAATATTTTCAAAAATGCTAGGCCTTTAATAAAAGCACCTTGCTCTGGCAATATAATAATGGCTAAAAGCGGAGATAAACGATTAACCAAAATTTTTTAACATACCTTATAGAACACAGAGCACAAGCTTATAGGTCTAAACTTGTCCTTTCTAGATTAGGAATTTTCGGAATTAAAACCAAAAATGAGGCCGAGTAAAACCGCGGAAGCATTACTCCACTAAAAGATTCCACCACAGCATCCACTACATCCTCTTTCACAATGGGCTAACAAAACCGATAAAATCCAGAACCAAATCCATCGGGTCCCGGACTACTGTATACTGGAATAGAACAAATAGAATCATAAACTTCCTGAATCGAAGGAGCACTCCATAAGTCCATATTCTCTCCTTCCGAAATCACCTCGTGCACTAACTCAGACAGATTAGGCACACCTGGACTCGGTCGAGCTTCCAAAATTTTGTTAAAATAACTGAGAGCACCATTATGAATATGCTCAGGAGAAGATAAAATAGTACCATCCAGGAGCTTCATATCCTTTACCTGATTATGATTGCGCCTACTCACCGAGCGGAAAAAACTCGCATTCACTTCACCATTTGAAAGCCAAGTCTGCTTTGCCTGCTGAGATAACCTTAGCTCCTCTCTATCCATCCAAACTTTAAGTTCAAGCTGGGTTGTAAGGTCCAACTCATCCTCTTGAGAAAAATTGGCTTGCAAACTCTGCTCTATCCCCTCAATGTGAGCTTCAAGACGTGCAATGTGGTCTTCTGTCCACCCAAAAACTTCCTTTTTCCACACTCGCAATGTTGGTTTTAGTCTTTTAAGTTTCACAGCAAATCGAAATAAAGCAGGTCCCCTTACTTCACCCTTCCAAGTCTAAGACACACTCAAAAAGTTTGCGTCATGGACCTCTTGAGTGCCAAGAGGGTCCAATCCTTTTCTTCTCTTCTAGAAGATGAGGTTTGTAATATCATCGAGTCCATCCGCTCATCTTCAGGATCACAGATCAATTTTACAGAAAAGATTTATGCTTTAACGAGTACCATCATATGCAAGGTAGCTTTTGGCAGCAAATGCAAAGATCCTGATGTATTTATATCGTTAGCAAGGGAAGTAATATCTGCAGCAGGAGGCTTTGGCTTGGTCGATTTATTTCCTTCCCAGAAATTTCTTCGTGTGATTACTGGAATGAAAACTAAACTAGAGGAGATGCATAGGAAGATTGACAAGATCGCGGAGAGCATCATCCATGAGCACAAGGAGAACCAGATGAGTACAGCAATTAGCATGGATGAACAGGGGCAGGAAGATCCAGTTGACATTCTTTTGCACCTTCAGCAAAGTGGCGGCCTTGAGGTCCCCATTACAACCAAGAACATCAAAGTTGTCATCTAGGTTAGTATATATATCTACCATCATGCTCAGAAAAATACAGTTGAATCCCAAGTTCTTGGGTTCATTCACACTTGTTGTCATTAACATCTTTCTCTTTTTCTTAAGAACAATATATGAATATTTCCAACTCCATTGTAGGACATATTTTCTATTGGAACTGATACTTCATCAACCACAATTGTTTGGGGTATGTTAGAAATGATGAAAAACCCTACAGCTCTGGAAAAGGCACAAGCTGAGATAAACCAACCCTTCAGAGGAAAGAAAAAGGTCCATGAGAAAGATGTTGGGAATCTAAGTTACTTAAAGTTAGTGATTCAAGAAACTTTGAGGTTACACCCTCCTGCTCCCATGTTAATCCCAAGAGAATGCATAGAGCCATGCGAAATTGATGGATATGAGATATCGTCAAAACTAAAGTCATCATAAATGCATGGGCAATTGCAAGAGATCCTGCATATTGGAATCATGTTGAGAGCTTCATGCCAGAGAGGTTTGCTAGTCGTACAGCTGATTTCAAAGGGGCTGGATATATCCCTTTCGGTGCAGGGAGGAGGATGTGCCCAAGAATATAATTAGGTCTTGCCCATGTTGAACTTCCTCTCGCTCAACTGTTGTATCATTTCGATTGGGAACTCCCAGGCAGGATGAAACCAGAGGATCTGGACATGAGTGAAACCGTTGGTGTTGTTGCCGCAAGGAAAAAGCCATTGTATTTGATTGCAACTACTTTTACTCCACTTCATGACGAATCTCGCGACTGACAATTCCATGCTAAATACTCGATCATCACTGTGTTAATTCATCATCGTACTAGCAAGAAGTTAAAAGTGTATTCTACATAGTATTTTCTTGAAAATCGTAGTGTTGATTGCTGGAGAATTCATCTTTCATACAAGGATTATTGTAAGAGTGAATCATGTATCTGCATGCCTTGGCTGCAAGGTTTGAATCTTACATGATCTTTTGAGATTCATGGTAATTGGTTGCATGCCTTCAGTACTACGTTAGTTCCCAACACCGGACAAATCTCGCCCTACTAAATATATATTCTAATTGAGAATATACATATATTTCCAGGTTAGCTGCAATTTTCCAGTGTTAGTGTCTCCTAATTAATTAATTACATGATCTTCAATCATAATCATGATTCTATTTTTATTTTTTAATTTTTTTTTATGAAAAGAGTATCCTTTATTGAAAGAAGCTTGAACTAAAGCTTGGATACATCAAGTAATAACTAATGCTAAGTGCATTTCTGCTTAAGGCATGAGCTACAAAATTATTAGCTTTCACAGTATGCCTAGCAGACCATGAAGTAAAGGAATCTAAAGTAGTCCTTGTGTCATTGATCAGTGTTCCAACATAGGAGTATGTCTCTAAGCTTGATTGAAGACAGTTAACAACTTGCAGTGAGTCTCCTTCCAATATAACATCATGCCATCCTAGTAACATGCAGAAGATAGAAGCTTGTAGAGCTGCAAAAGCTTCGGCTAACAAAGGATCAGGAAATAAATCATGCTTCATTCTCATAGTAGCCTTCGCCTTCACTTCCCAATCTCGAATTACAGCACCCACTCCAACCTTACAATTAATCTTGTCAAGAGCTGCATCCCAATTTAGTTTCAATCTACCTCGAGGAGGGGCTTTCCAAGAGTTATGTGCATTCAGGCTAGGGGAGGTCTTCTTTGCTTGATGTTGAAACTGCATAACTTCCTCAAGCAACTGCTTAGCTTGTAGGATAAGAGCATTTGGATGGAGAAAAGCATTTCTGAAAACCAGATCATTCATTTTCTGCCAAATCTACTATGAGGTTATGGCAAATTCCATCATCTCCTCATCCTCTAAAATCTCAAACAGGCCCTCCACTAGGTCTCTAAAGTTCTAAAATAGAATGGTAGTCTTTTGGATCTTCCTCACACTCTGTCCCCAAACATCTCGAGCTGATGTGCAATCTCATAGTGCATGTTCAATTGTTTCTAGATATCGCTTGCAGATTGGGCAAATGCAATCTTCAAGAACCCTTCTCTTCTGCAGGTTAGCTCTAGTTGGAAGGGCATTGAGGCAAGCCCTCTACAAGTTAACAGCATTTGGTATACCCAAATACCATACCTTGGTCCAAGAGTTCTTTATTCTTGATGGTTCAAAAGGTTGGCCCAACCTTAAGCCATCCAGTTATGATTTTAGGTGGTATGCACTCTTAACACTAAATGCTCCTGAAGTTGTACATCTCCAAATTAGTCTATCAAGTTTAGGATAAGGGCTAAGAGGGTTTTTCTTGATAAGAGCTGCTTCTTCCCTCATGAAAATTGCTTCAACCAATGTTTGATTCCATTGATGTGACGTCTTATCAATGAGAGCATCAACCTTTGTATCTATTTGAAGGAATCTAATTGTACTTTGAGGTTTGAAAGTGGACTGCTAAGGAATCCACTTGTCATTCCAAATCTCAATTGATTCTCCATCACCAATTTTCCAAACCAATCACTCCTTAAGCAATGGTTTAGCTGACATGAAACTCTGCCACAAGGAAGGGAGTTGTGACCAACCTTTGCATCCAGAAAAGAGCTTCTTTTGCAATACTTCTCTTGAAGCACCTTGGCAATAAGTGAGTCTGGAGATGAAATGATTCTCTAGCACTACTTGGCTAGTAAAGCAGTGTTAAAATTCTCAAAGTCTCTTAGACCCAAGCCACCACTCCTTTTAGATTTACTCATCTTATGCCAAGGAACCTAGTGAATTTTTTGTTCTTGAGTCTGCTGCCCCCACCAATAGTTCTTCACCAGCTTATTGAGATCATGGACCAACTGCTTTGGCATCTTGAAAATCCCCATGCTATACGTGGGAATGGACTTGATTACAACTTTAATAAAGATTTCTTTTCCTGCTTGAGAAAGTAGTTTAGTCTTCCAATTGTTCAATCTTGTTTGCACCTTGTCTAGGATTCCTTTGAAAGAATGTGCCCTCGATCTGCCAATGAGTGCTGGGAGGCCCAAGTATTTTTCATAGGAGCTAGTGCCTCTAATCCCAGCTATGCTTGTGATTATCTCCCTTGTATCCTCCTTGGTATTCCTGCTGAAGTATATGGAGGTCTTCTCTTTATTTAATCTTTGACCTGAAGCTCTTTCATAAGAATCTATAAGAGAGAAAAGTTGACTCCACTCAATTGAATTTGCCTTGCAAAATAGAAGTAAGTCATCTACAAAAAATAAATAGTTAATGTCCAAATGATTCCTTCTTATTGGTAAGTCTATGATAAGACTAGTTTGCTCAGCCTTGTTGAGAAGGCAACTGAGAGCCTCTGTGCACAGAATAAAAAGATATGGGGAGAGGGGATCCCCTTGCCTAATGCCTCAAGTTGGACAGAAAAATTCTTGAGGCACCCCATTGATAATAAGAGAGTAGGATGCTGAGGTGACACATTGCATGATGAGTTCAATCCAAGTTGTTGCAAAGCCTGATTTCTACATGACTAATCTCAAAAAAACCCACTCAATTATGTCATAGGCCTTACTCATGTCAAGTTTAAGAGTCATAAACTCCTTCCTTCCTTTTAATCCGTCTTTCATGGAGTGCAAAGATTCAAATGCCACAATTATGTTGTCTGTGATGAGCCTTCCTGGTACAAAACCAGTCTGAGTTGGAGAAATAATGGCAAGCAGTATAAGCTTCAACCTATTAGCCATAGTTTTAGCAATGGTTTTATAAAAAAACATTGCATAAGCTGATTGACTTGAAATCAATGACTTGAGAGGGTGATGACTTCTTGGGAATAAGGATTATGAAAGTCTCATTCAATTTCCCAAACCACTTTTCTCCATTGAGCACCTCAAGTGTTGCCTCACACATTCTTGTTCCCACTGTTTCCTAATACTCTTGGAAGAACACTGCTGGGAATCTATTAGGCCCAAGAGAACCTAAAGGATTCATACTAAAGATGGCATCCTTCAATTCTGCAGCTATAAAAGGCTTGGTAAGAATGGAATTCATATCCTCATTGACAACCTGAGTCATGGAAGTAAGGCATTCTTCAATGTCAACTAGATTTGAGGTAGAAAACAACTCTTGAAATTTTTTTGAAACACATAGCTGATTTCTTGTGGATCTTTGATTTCCTACCCTGTGTCAGTTTTGATCCTACTAATTGTGTTGGTCTTCCTCCTTTGGCTAGCACACTTGTGAAAATATTTGGTATTTATGTCCCTATCTTTCAACCAAGCATGTTTAGCCCTTTGCTGCCACTTAGAGTTTTCTGCATCAAGGATAGAGTCTATCTCTATCTGTAAAGACTTAATTTATCATTTAGGTTGCCCTCATTTGTCTCTAGCAGAAAGTTCAGTAACTCAAGTTTGGATTTTAGAAGCTTCCCTTGATTCTTATGCCTGTTTCTGCTCCAAAGCTTCAAATCCATTTGGCAATTGTGTTACCCTTGTAAAGTCCTCTGTAAGGAATCAGGCTTACCTCTTGTGTTTTTCCATGCATTTTTAATTAAGCCCTCACACCCCTCCTGCTTACTCCAGTTTGATTCATACCTAAAGACCTTCTCTTTCTTCTATATTGGTACCTGGCCCTTTATCTGAATGAAAAGAAGTTTATGGTCTAATTGATTGGCAGATAAATGCAACACTAAATGATCTTCAAACATTTAAGCCATGCCATATTTCCAAAAGCCCTATCGAGTCTTTCCTTTGTGAAATGTCTCCCATCTCTATTGTTGGCCCATGTAAATTTATCTCCACTATGTCCAAAGTCATTAAGGTCACAATGGGCCAGTGTATTTAAGAAAAGTTTCATCTGCCTGTAAAGCCTACTAAAAGCCCCAAACTTCTCCCTTTGGTGAGTAATTTTATTGAAATCACCAAAACAAAGCCAAGGAATATTCACAGCAAGATTGAGGGCTTTAAGCAGGTTCCAACTCTCATATCTCTTAGCTGGTATAGGATAGCCATAAAAACCAGTAATCTGCCATTAGGGCCTATCTGATGAAAGCTTAAGCCTAGCAGAAACATGCCTATTTGTGTATGTCACCACTTTAACATTGACAATATCCACATTAAAGCCAAGCCCCCACTTCTTCCTCTACAGTCTACATTAAAACAGAAATCAAAACCCAATTTTACTCTTATCGTTTCCATTCTATCACGACCACACTTGGTCTCTACAAGAAAAACCAAGATGGGAGACTTTGTTTTCACCAAAAGGTGAAACTCCTGAATTGCCTGAGGGTTCCCAAGCTCTCGACGGTTCCAACTCAAGTAATTCATAATTGTTGGTGGGGCTGCTCAGTAACCTCCACCAATATGGCCTTAGTTTAGCTCCTACCAAGTTTGAGCTTTTTCTTTAATTTCTTAGTGGCATTATTGGTACTTGGATTTTGCACATCATTAACAGGTCTTTTAATGTGTGTCACCATGAGGGTCTCTAAATCTATTGGTCACATTTGTAAGGGCAGTAAACTGCCCTCTTGCTCTCCTCTTCCACATATTACCATTCAAATTCTTAATAGGAGTAGAATTAGGCAACTCATTATGCATGACATAAGTGTGAGCAGATGCAGTCTTCTTTGAATTTAGGAGCTCATTTAGTGGGATATTATCAGTCTCCACAAAATTATCATCACATTAAGGGGAATACCAGAGGATTGAGGACTTACCAAGTTGGTATTAGGAACAGAATCAGTAGGGATCTCCTCAGTTTCCATACAATAAAATATGGTTGAATTGATGATTACATGACCTAATTAAGCTAGGAATATAAAATGATTTAGTACATGATCTTGCTAGCTTAGTTGTAATGATGCTATATATATTAAGTATGCCACGTACGTTAATCATGTGATCTTTATCTATAATCATGTAAAGATCTCATGATTTGATCTTAGGTTGACAATATTTAGCACGACCTGCAAATTTGAAATGACCTAATTACACAATTAAACAAAAGGGTTAGGTCATTTAGTAAGGTTGGGACTAAAATTTAGGTCATGGTTTATGTTCATCTTGAGGAAGTGTTAATATTGTTTGTGGTTCCCGCTAGTCTTAAGCCCTGTTGAGCGACTCTCAATAGATTATAGATTGGTACTTACTATATATGCAGGTTACGTCTACTGCTTAAAATTAAGGTGACGTAGCGGAAGCCATATAAAAGAAAAAAACAGAGGAAAAGTTGTGTCCTCCAGAGATAGAGACAACTTGCTAAAGCAACACAATTTTATTATAACATCATCAATGATCCTTCACTCCTACAATGGAGGTCAATATATAAGGGCTCGAGACAGTGAAGAGATTCCTTTTAAATTGGAAAGTAATTACAAAATAAGAAGGAAATAAATCAATTTGCTGTCTAACGAAAATATGCAGAAAAATCAGCACGTAAATGGCAATTTGTGAGATTCAAGGTATAACTTTTGTCAATGCTTATCCTAGCATCTTTCATCTTCAACGATCTTCCAGGAGAAATTCAAATATGTTGCCACGTTTATTGCCTTGCCACGTTAACTCAAAGTAGCTCATGCCCTTCATCATAAGGATATTAACTTATAGCTAGTCTCTAATCCCCTGGTACGTACGTACCTTTCTCTTAAGAAATTAAATAAAACTCAAATTGAATTGCTCAATGAATCTGGATTAATCCATGCAATATATAATTGTAATGCATATATGCTCAACACAACATGTATTATATGATAATAAGCGCCTATTGCTTATAAACAGTAATGAACAGTATAATTTGTTTATTCATTTTTTTCTTTCATTTTTTTATGTCCTGCCAATTTTAGCCTTCTGTTAATTAAGTTAGTGCATGTGTCTCCGTATAGTTTAGAGATATAATTGTCTTTTAGTCATCTCAAGGGAATGGTTTTACTTGTGTTAGTGATTTTTTTTCTTTTATTCTGTTTGTGTCAGCTCCCTTATTTTTTTTCCTCTTCCCTCTCTCTCTCTCTCTCTCTCTCTATAGACCCAAAATGTCGTCCCACTGCTCCCCTCCAACTCGCACCGTCGTCGCCTCTTCACGCCATCGTCCAACCCCGGTAGGGGTAGATATATATATCTCTCTCCCAGTCGGCTTCTCACCCTCCTCTCTCCCCATCGCCGTTTGCTCTTTTGTTTTGTTTTGCTCCACCGTGCCATGCACAACCACCGAAACCACCCTCCCCCCATCACCACCTTGGCCGCGCCAACCCCTCGCCGCCATCACGCCTACCCAAGCATGATTGTTGCATGGTGACCTACACCACCAAGCCAATTGGCCACCGTTTCGGCCCTTTAGTTCCTCCATCAAAACTCACACCAGCCCCGCCACACTTCTCACGGCAACGCCACCATGAACCTCATCACAGAGTAATCCAAATGCTAAGAACCACCACTAGCAGCCACTGATTTCAACTCAACCGCCCCTTAAGCAAAAAAATTGGTTTTTCCTATCCCTCTCTCGTTGCTTTTGAAGAAAAGGGTTTTTTTTTTTTGCATGTTTGTTTTCTAAAAAAATGTATGGATTTCATTTTTTTTGGTAGCCTATTGCCAAAAAAAAAAAATACAAGTTTTACTGACTGAGACATCTTGAACTATCGAGGCTTCTAAAAAAAGTTATAAGTTTTTGGGACATAGCTCACAGAAGAGCAATTTGCCGCTCTGTTTATCAACTGTGGAATGGTAATGGAACTTTTTCTACATACGATTTTGGCATAGGGTGGTTGAGATTTTGGTCTTGAACAAGTGCTTTTATGCTTGAAGGTTGTTGACTGCCGAATATGTGGTGACCCTAATTCTATACTTCGTTTTGCCTTTATTTAGTTTACTAATAAAGTTAATGTGTAGTTATATGGTGCATAGTTAAAATTTCTTTGAGCAGTGATGAATTGTGATTATTACTCAATCAATAGCTCTATTCATTGTGCATAAAGTGGAAGGGTTGCTTTAGATTTGTTAGGGACGATGCTTGGATTCTACCCTGCGAGGGTGCTACCTTCTAAAACAGCTATTACAGTGGTTAACCCAACTTTTTTTCCTAGGGTGAGGGAGCATACCTCTTATAAAGATTGCATTTTTTGTTGATGCTTGGATAGTTGGATTACCATTTGCAAGAAATGCAATAATGGGGATAACCTATTCTTCTTCTTCTTCTTCTTCTTCTTCTTCTTCTTCTTCTTCTTCTTCTTCTTTTTTTTTAATGCAGGTTTATCGCCTGAGGCTACTAGGGCTTAGGGGACTACAACCATTCCACTCGTATCGTTTTTGTTGAGTTTGTAATGGTAATTGCTCATTTATCTTTATTACTACATGCTCAATATTTTTTGTTTTTCATGCATAGTTTTGCTTCTTCAAAGCATCAAGATTTGTAAGAAATGAAGTTTTCAAATGCCCAGTTCTTGGAAAGAAAGCTCTTATGACTGTTTTAGATCCTAGGACAAATCCTGTTAAAGTCAAGATTTTTTTTTTTTGGACAGTAAGGATTTATTGAGTAATGTGGTTGAGAAATCTGTACTTTGATAGAAGAGATTGCTACTCTTTTCTTTTCTTTTTCTTTTTTTTTTTTTATCAAAGAGCCGGTAGCCACCCTCATAGAGACCCCGTCCCAAATTTATTAAGCAGCCCTCACCGAGGTTACAAAACAAGCATCTGGGAGTTTACAAATAGGAAAATAAAAAACCACCCAAATACAAAACAAACCAAAATCAAACAAAAAACCAAAACCAGAAAGCAACTTCCCTATACAATAAAAACCACTAGACCAAGCTAAACATGCCTATTTCCTTTTACTGAAACAGTTAAATTCTAATGCTTGGAAGACCAAGCTTATCTAAGTGCAACATGCCTTTTATTTTCCTTGTTAAAGAATCAATAGAAGTAAATTTTCGATTAAGATCCTCCTCTCCCATCCGTGTAAGAAAATCCACTTAATTATTCCCTTCTCTGAATTGGTGCATAATCGAAAATTGAATATCATGTAATGCAAACATCAACTCATCCCAAAAACTCCATAAATACCAAACCGTGCACCTTTGGTTTTTTAACCAATTAACCACAAGACTAGAGTCACATTCGATCATAACCTGTGAGAAGCCCATTTCTTTACAAACTCTAACCCCCACAATCAAGGCTCGTAGTTCCGCTTCATTGTTAGTACCATGCCCAAAATGAGTAGAGAACGCACTTATAAAATTCACGTCATGGTCCCGTAAAATTCCCCCACCTCCACAATTACCCGGATTACCACGACAGCTTCTATCCACATTAAGCTTGATCCAACCCCATATAGGTTTATTCCGAGAAATAATCCTCGGACATCTTTTTGTTTGATTAATAAAAGGCACCTCGAGTGCTTTAATAATGGCCTCATCCGTAGAGGAAATGGACCATCGGTGAAGAGATTTTACTCGGCCATACCTTCACCGCTACCCACACTCCCATAGCCGATTCTTGCACTCCCTCCATTCGAGCTTTGCATCTCCTTAACCATAAACGCCAAGTGATGAGTGAAGGTATCATGCCAATTAAGCTGCCACGTTGACATGATTTTTTTGCATAACAAAACTACAGCCTTACCGTCGCCCACCATGTAGATCCCTCCAAGCTAGGAACACCAAGTGTTGTTGAGGCCAAAGTCCACACCCAGTTCGCAATATTTCTTGCCCGTAGCACGTGTTCCAGCGACTCTTCTTCCCCTGCAACACAACAATCACATCTTGAAGCCAGTGAAATGCCCAACGTTTGGACTTGGGAATCTACCGCTAGAGCACAAACCTTGGCTTTCCACATACAGATGGAGATCTTTTTGGGCAACAACGGTTGGGCAACAACGGATGCCAAATCCAGTTCATACTTGGTTGTTTCGCTCCCTTGATACGAATTAGTTCCCAAGCACTTTTAGACGAGAATGCTACTCCCTAATGCTTATTATGTTAGATTCGAATGAGATAATTCAAACTATGCTCACGGGCTTCTTTTTTCTTTTCTTTTTTTTATGTAGAACTTTTGCTGGTTTTGAAGTTGGTGTTTATATTTTAATGATAATAATCTGTGAGTAATTTGGGAGTGAATTGATAAATTCTTTTTATGGATTTAAACCTCTTTCTTTAATTATAGTTGCCTAGAATAAGGTTTGTCAACAGTTGTATTTGTGGATTGGATGTAGTTGTTGTATTTAGTAAAATAATGGAATTATATTGATAATTTTATTAAAATATTTTACATGTTAAGTATAAAATTATCTTTTATATTGAATATATTGCTATCTTAACAATAAAATTATCAATAAAATTTTATAATTTAACATATTACATAATTCAATAAAACTATATTGATAATATATAATACTAATTAATTTTAACAAAATTATCAATATATTATACTTAACATATATACACCAATCATATGGTAGTTTAGCAACAAATTCTAATTACTTTGAGTCTATACTTTGTTATCCTATCTAATTTATCCAGTTTCTACATCCACATATTTCTAAGCCCCTTATTGAATTTGAATTAATTCCTATTGGTATCAAGATTTTTGATTCTATACGTAACGTAGTCTATCAATCAGTTTTCCATCTTTTTTCTGTCTATTAATCATTGCGGAGTCCTAATATATTTTTTGTTATATTTTGATTTTACAGCAAAATTTTGTGTTTATCTTTTCTTTAAACTAGGCGGAAGACGTGCATTGCACGTTGAGCCTCGTGATTGCTATCACGAAGGTAGGTTCTATATCAAAGATTAAAGATTTTAGAGTTTATGCCTCGATGATATCAAGTGAAACTCGATATATTTGAGAGTTCATTTTATTTTAGGGTTATAATAGTTGTAGATTGTTTTTAAGGAAAAATAGGTTACTAAGTATTTTAGGTTTAAGCATTGATATCCGTGTTCGATTGGAAATTTATGGGAGTACGTGACTATTTTATAGGTGAGGATTGATTTTCGTTTAGTACTGTTGTGGAGAAATTCTAAAAAGTTAAGAAGTTCAGGTAAGCAGGGTTTCTATGCTAAACTTTACATAAAAATAAAATTGACTGAGATCAATTTTGAAAATATGCATGTTTGTTTTGAAAAGAAATCTAAAAATGACCTCAGTTATTTGTTCTGCATTACTCACGAAATTATGTATAAAAATAAAGCATTTTCTGTCATGACTAGTATAGATATGAGCTAATTTTAGACATTTTGTTTCTGAACTATACAAAAGAGAATGAATATGAAATTTTGAGGATAAATTATATTTTTGTGATATGATTATGTTCTGTACTCAAGATATTCTGTACTTTGATATGATATGATTTCAGAAAACCTCTGGCATGACATTCTATTTTTGTTTCTGTTCATTCTAACCTTACCACAGGTGTAAAATTGTGGCCTATGTTCGGGTTGGTACCAACTATTCTATTTTCAGTGCACCCATTTTAGAAGCCAAAGTGGTTTTCTGTATGGTCTTTCCTGTGTGCACACTTGGAATAATAAGGGGAAGATTTACATTTTATTTTTGCTTGGTTGGCCGTCGGAGTTTGTACAACTCTACCATGGAGGTTAAACATGATTTCTATTCTGATATGATAGGATAAGATAAAGATGTTTAGTTATGATATGCTAAAGGAATTTTGAATAAGAATATTTTTGAACTTTCACTCTGATATTTTTGGTAACATGTTCTGACTTTGCATTCTGAAAATAAAAAGAGTTTTGTTCTGCATTTTAAACTCTGTAAATACTCATATTTGCATACTAGTATATATTATCTGCTTACTGAGTTGTTGATAACTCATCCCTTATCTCCACAATATTTTTCAAATAATTTTGATAATTCGGTTGGAGAACAAGAGTATGAAGTTTTAGCAAGTTCTGATGATCGTAGATGAATAAGTGTCATTTGGTAGAAGTATTTATTGGGTCATGTTTAGTTGAGCTATTATTTTCGTTGATTTCGGTATGTTAAGTTAAGGATATTTTTGAGTTTTTGGTGAGATTTTAATTTATTTTATTGAGTATTTTCTTGGTGTCCCTTTGGAGGAACATATATTTTTGATTTTGAATAAATGAGTTAATAATTTATGAGGAATTTGGAACATATAAATTTTTTATTGGAGATGATTTTAGGTAACAAGAGTTAACTTTCCAGACCTCCGAAATCGGGGTATTACAGTTGGTATCAAAGATAAGTTTGAGATTCTGCATACTATAATAAGGAGTTCGATGAAATTTGAGATTTGAGATCCTGCAGACTTTATGGATTGAGGTTTTGGAAATTTGAGGTTTTAGATTTGATTGGCTTATTCTGTAGGCTATAGGACATTACTTGGATATGATTTAAGGTTTAGATTTTGAAGTTGACATAAGTTTGACTGAAAGCCAGGATTGAGGTTCTTTAGATTATAACATGAGGTGTTGGATATCTATGGGTTTAGGAAGAGACGTCATATTTGAGGTATAGAAATTTGAGGACTAAAAGATGATTATGTTGAAATTTAAGGTTTGAGATTTTGCAGATTTTATGATTTGAGTTTTTGGAAATCCAAGGTTTAGGGATGCTGCATATTTTAAAGAGTTCCCCTTCGGAACGGTTAGTCCATTCCTGGTGTTTTAATAGCCCCCAATAAAAATCAACCACATCAGTAATCCAACACTCCATATCACAAGACTTATCACATCAGATAAAAATAAAAAATCATGAATAAAAGCAATCTTGTCTCCATGTGACTTCTATAAATATTTTGAACAACAAGAGCAGTAGCAACAATAGAAGAAGACGACGATGAAAAACGGAATCCCTTTTATTTGTACTTTCCCTCCTCTTGCTTTTCACGGTGTTGGCCGGCATCTCCGTGCTAGCCTTCATAGCTTTTGTAGCTAGTAGGTAAAGTAATGCCCTATTCAAATAGAGAAATTTCTCTCTTTTTCTTCCAACCTAGTCCAAAAAAAAAAATAGAAAGATCATAAATACTTGTAAAAAATTCCTTGAACCAGAATACTAGATGAATCACATACATTCACTTGGAGAATAAAAGAAAACTCCATTACTGCGCGAATCTCCCAACAATCCCAAACCCATCTTCACTACTGACTTCTCCATATATTATCACTCTTTCTTCTAATTTAACAAATTAAAAATAAAACTAACCCAGAAAAAGAAAGCCAAATGAAATTCCCAAAAAGACATTACAGATTTCACACATCGCTCTGAAGCTCATTTCTCTCACAAAAATCCAGCATGAGCTCCAAAATATTAAAAAAAAAGAATGATAGAAAACCAAAGGTTTTGGCATCGTAAAATCGCGTTGCATCACGAAATTTCCATCACCTTCTTTGTCTTTCTCGACTCTGGCCTTTTTCTTCTTTCTTCCTCTCTCTAGCATCACATTTTCTGCATTCATAAACACTTGGGAATGGTTTGTTGGTGGTTTAAATGGGAGAGAAGAGAGAGGTGAGGGATCTGGGCGAAAGAGGATCATCCAGATTGTTTTTTCCCTTCCATGGGTCTGTGATTGTGTGCTGTGAGGTCCCATTGTTAGTCCCATGGGTGGGATACATGGCAAAAAATCATTGAAGGCTGTTTTTAGCCTCTTAACAATGCGACCGGTTAGAAGATTTTTCCTATTTTAAAGGTGATTTTGATGAGATTTAAGGTCTTAGAATTTTGCAGGCACCGGATATGATTTTTTATGATATGTAAGGTTTTAGCACTTGCGGACCTATGGAATATGTCCCATAAAATTTGAGGCTTTAGATTTTGCATATTTTAGGGAAACGGTTATTATGATAGTTGAGATTTTAGTTTCGATGGGCGTATGTTGTGGACTGTAGGAAATGATTCTGAAATGATTTAAGGTTCAAATTTTAGGTTGACTTGTTAGAACGAGTTTTGGTTAGGAACTTGAGGTTTAGATTTGTGATATTGAAGTTTAGGAGGCTACAAACTTCTTGTTATAATTTGTGAATTTAAATCTGGTGAGTTAAAAATGTATGGACTGGTTAAATGTGGAGGTTAGTTCTTTTTCAATGTAATTGATTGAGATACAGTGTGTTTAGGACTATAAGTTGTTAGAGTGCGCAGCGGAAGCATGGCTTTAGTGATGTGATAGTTTGAGAGGTTATTTTGCTATTTGTATGAGGTTCAAGGTTTATGTGAAGAGTTCGGAATTATTATTAGGTTTATAGTTGTTTTGTCGAGGTTTATAGTTTAGATTTGATTTAGAATTTTGGAATATTAGGTTCAACAATATGAATGGAGATTGGGATAGGCAAAGAATGGTTGTGGCAGATAAATATTTAGGATTTGCTTATGGTCTAGCAAATTTCAATGGCGAAATTTTTTTAAATGGGGAGAATGTAACACCAAGACCCAGCACCAAGTTTAGGCCAAGCTGCGTTCTATAAATTGTTTTGGGTCAATATGTATGAAAAGCCCACTTAAGTTTTAACGAGTAATTTTTTTGAGTAGGTTATAGGCCCAAAATTTGTTTTGGTAGAGTATGGATTATTTTTTAGTGATAATTAGGTTAAAATCTTATAATGGACTAAGTGGATTTTCGCCCAAAAAATTTTTGGGACAAGTGTATATATATATTTTTTTTAGGTTGGGTCAAGGCCTAAGACTTAGGGAAAAAACCCATTTATTATTTTCACATACTACCCAAAAACGTGGGCCCAATACTTGAAATGGGCCCTACCCGATCACCTAAAACCTAACCCCCTGAGAACCAACGTCGGTTAGTTTTTTAACCCCACAAGACTCCACTCCCATAGTCTCATGCACGTATGTCACTCTTTCCCTCGTCTCTAGGGTTTTTCTTCTTTGTTTTCAATCACCTATTTATACATACTTCTTGCATGAAGAAACCTCAAGCCACAACCTTCCTCTACGTTCAGGGCATCCCGAAAACCTAAGCCCCACGTGAAGCAGAAACCTTGGCTCCCTTCCATAACCATAGCCAGCCATGAGAACCACCCACTGCTTAACCACCACAGCAACGAAGCCACGCATGGAATCTCAGCCACCCAAACTCCTTAAGAGTTCACCAATCCAGTTGTGCACCATCTACCCACTACACTTCCACGTAGCTGCCTTCAACCACCACCCAATTCTTTGTTGTCCTGTAGCACCACCACCCCTACCTCACATAACAGCCTACCCAAGGCCTAGTGTACTGCTCCGTAGCCCCTCTATCGTCAACTACCATCATTGAAGCCAGAGCCCCACCATGCACCATGCAATCTCCAAGTAAACGTTGCAAAGTGTAGAAGAACAGGTCAAAGAAATCTCCAAGGATCTCTCTGCAACAATCGAAGACTCCCAACTCTCTGCTTCAACCAGAAACTCCAAGATTTCAGGAATCAAATGAAGTAGTGTAGCTGTTAATTATTCAAATTTGAACCAACAAGATTTTATCTATATAAATTTTTAATTCATGGGATGTACACGCAGATATGTAGGAGGGCAGTTAGATTTTTTTTTCTATTTAAACTCTCTGTACATACACAAGTGAATACAAGAAAACATCAAAGCATTTTTGGATTCCTTTATACAAATTGATAAATTTTACATGGTATCACAAAGCCACTAAAAGACATAAGTCTCATCCATTCCAATCCAAAATGGCCTCCTACAACTCCAATCCTCCCACTACTGCTATCCCAGCCCTCTCCAATCTTCCACTCACTATTAATGTGAAATTGAATTCCGCAAACTACCTTGTCTGGAAAGCTCAAGCTTTACCATACTTCAGAGGTCAAGATCTCATTAGCTATCTTGATGGCTCAATTCCCCCTCCACCCCAAGACATTGATGGCCATCCAAATCCCCATTATCGTCAATGGCTTCGCCAAGATTCCTTAATCCTATCCACAATTAACTCTTCACGCACTGAAGATGTCCTCACTCAAGTCATGTCCTACACAACATCTAATGAGGTATGGCTTGCACTTGAGCGCAATTTCTCCTCCCTTTCTCGTGCTAAAGCAATCCAAATTCAAACTCAATTGGAAAATGCTAGAAAAGGCGCCATGACAGCAAATGAGTATTTCCTCTCCATCAAACAAATGGCTAATGAGCTTGCACTTGCTGGACAACCTCTTAAAAATTATGATATAATCACCTATGTGCTTGCAGGACTTGGTCAGGAATACGATTCCTTGGCCTCTACCATTACCTTAAGAGTTGATCCTATCACCTTGGAGGAACTTTACTCCCTCCTTGTCATATGTGAATCACGGATAAATCACAATAATCAACCTCTGCAAGTTGCTGCTTCTGCAAATATGGCCACCAAACAACCTCAATAGCAAACTAGACAATCTAGTAACTTCCAATCATTAAATCGGAATCGAGGTGGCTATCGTGGTAGAGGATGTTCTCAATTCCATGATTCAAGTCAGAACTCTATTGTCTGTCAGGCATGCTTCAAACTAGGTCATAGTGCCCGAAAATGCTAGCATCGCTTTGATTTATCTTATCAGGACCACCAAAATTCAAACAATTAGCCACAAGCAATGCTAACGGCTAACTATCAGCATCCTGACAAAGAGTGGCATCCCGACACAGGAGCCACCCATCATTTGACAAATGACATAAACAACACTCATGTTCAAAATGAAGGCTATGATGGTCATGATCATATCCAAGTCGCTAATGGTACAGGTCTGAAAATTGTGCAAAGTGGCACTTCTACAATCTCATCTCCATCTAAATCCTTTGTTCTAAATCAAATTCTACTTGTTCTCGATATTCAAAAAAATCTTTTATCTGTTCAACGTTTTTGTTTAGATAATTATGTTTTCTTTGAGTTTCATGCATCTTTCTTCATTGTGAAGGACTACTAGGGGACTATCCTGCATCGTGTCTATACAGCTTTTCAGCTTCATTAGCACGTCTACAGCCACAAGCCTTCTCTAGTATTCATGTGTCTTCCCAAATATGGCATCATCGTCTCAGACATGCTTCATCTCCAATTATCAATAAGGCTGTTTATCTACCTATTCAAAATAAAAATTGCTCCATTTGTTCTGATTTTCAGTTGGCCAAGAGCCATGTTATACCCTTTACAAAGGTGCAGGTTAATGTCTCGAAACCTTTGGATTTAATTTATTCGGATGTTTGGGGGCCAGCCTTTACTTTATCCACTTCTGGTGCCCAATATTATATTAGTTTTCTCGATGATGCTACAAAATTCTTATGGCTATTTCCCTTAAAGTTAAAATCAGATGCATATAACACATTTCTATGTTTTCAAGCTGCTGTAGAACGCCAGTTTGATAGAAAAATAAAATCACTCCAATCTGATTGGGGAGGCGAATACCATAGCTTAAAAACATATCTACAAAATCAGGAAATTAATCATAGAATAACATGTCCATATACGCACCAACAAGCAGGTGCTATAGAGAGACGTCACAGGCAAATTGTTGAAGTTGGACTAGCTTTGCTTGCTCACTCCAACTTGCCTAAAATATTTTGGGAAGATGCATTCTTAACTGTGATGTTTATTATCAATAGATTACCAACTCCAATCTTAAACCAAAAATCACCATATGAAATGGTTCATCATCAAAAACCAGATTATAATTTTTTACATGACTTTGGGTGTGCTTGCTAGCCCTATTTACGTCCTTACAATCGACATAAACTTGATTTTCGATCCAAAAACTGCATTTTTATTGGGTATAGTATTGGTCATCGAGGTTACAAGTGTCTATATGTCTCTACCAGAAAAGTGTTTGTGTCTCGCCACGTTGTCTTCGATGAAACACTTTATCCATACACAGAAAAAAAAAAAAATTTGCTGACCCTTTACCAAAAAATTGTATCGTTGCTCTACCATCTAATTTAAATATATGTCCTGCTAGTTCTTCATTTTCTACAGGTGAGACTCTTAACTCCACTGCACCAGGCAATCTAGATATGGTCACTACATTTGGACTTCAAAATGATCATGATATTGTTTCGGGTTCTCTTGCAAGGGATATCACTCGGCCTAAGCATGGAGATAGTCCACCACAACCTCCTTTAAATTCCCCACCTACACCACAAAATAGACACCCCATGACCACAAGAAGCAAAAACAATATACACAAGCCTAAATTACCTTCTGATTCACATATCAGATATCCCATTCCCAAAGATCTTATGGCCATAATACAAACACAAGAAATGGAGCCAACTTGCTACTCAGAAGCTGTTAAAAACAGAAATTGGAGAGATGCTATGAACAAAGAATTCGATGCCCTGTTGAAAAATGGCACTTGGAATTTAGTTCCAAAACCAACTAATGCTAATTTAGTTGGTTGCAAGTGGGTGTACCAGATCAAGAGGAAAGCTAATGGTGATATTGATAGATTTAAAGCGAGACTTGCCGCCAAGGGATTCCATCAACAAGAAGGAGTTGATTTTAACGAAACATTCAGTCCTGTGGTGAAACCAACAAAAGTCCGATTGGTTCTATCCTTGGCTATTTCTCGAGGATGGCATCTTCCACAAATTGACGTCCAAAATGCTTTTCGACATGGACTCTTGCACAAGGACATTTATATGGCCCAACCTTCAGGTTTTGTTCATTCACAATTTCCACATCATATTTGCAAACTTAAAAAGTCTCTCTATGGCCTTCGCCAAGCACCAAGAGCGTGGTTTTCACGCTTAACAAATAAGCTCCGAGCCATCGGATTTAGAGGAAGTCAAGTTGATCATTCACTCTATGTATATCACCAAACCTCAACTCTTATTTATTTTTTAATTTATGTCGATGACATAATTATAACCGGAGGTAATATACATTCTATAAACAGAGTAATAAGCTTGCTGCAAGATGATTTTGCAATCAAAGACATGGGTGAACTCAGTTTCTTTCTAGGCATTAAAGCAATCCAAAGTGATCATGGTCTCTACTTGACACAACGATGCTATATTTTGGACCTTCTAATACGCAGCAAAATGGATAGAGCAAAGCTGTGTGTTACTCTAATGTCCACCTCACAGCCATTGACAAAAGATGATGGTGTTTCATTCCATGATATACACTTGTACCGAAATGTAGTTGGAGGGTTACAATAGCTTTCATTCACACAACCAGAACTTGCATTTGCAATTCATAAAGTTAGCAAATATATGCATAACCCTATGGAAGTGCATTGGACAGCAGTTAAACGCATATTGCATTATTGAAGACACACCATTTCACATTCATTACTTATACAACCAACTACCAGTGTTACTTTACAAACCTTTAGTGATGCAGATTGGGCATCCGATCAAGATGATAGACAATCCATTGGAGCTTATTGTGTTTACTTGGGCCATAATTTAATTTCTTGGAGTTGCAAGCAACAACAAACTGTAGCTCGTAGCTCGTAGTAGCACAGAAGCCGAACATAAAGTACTTGCAAATGCTGTAGCAGAAATTCAATGGATAAAATCAGTACTTAATGATCTTTGCGTTCCAGTTGTTCATTCTCCAATTCTGTGGTGCGACAACATAGGGGCCACTTACTTGACCAGCAATCCATTATTTCATGCACGTACAAAGCACATTGAAATCGATTTTCATTATGTTTGAGATCAGGTTATGCGTGGACACCTTCATGTTCGTTTTATATCTGCTAAAGATTAGTATGCAGATACTCTCACAAAGCCACTTCCTGCTCTCAGATTTCAAACTTTACGTGACAATCTCAAGGTTCGATCGCTACCCTTTCGATTGTAGGGTCATGTAGAAGAACAGGTCAAAAAAATCTCCAAGGATCTCTCTGCAACAACCGAAGACTCCCAACTCTCTGCTTCAACTAGAAACTCCAAGATTTTAGGAATCAAATGAAGTTGTGCAGCTGTTAATTATTCAAATTTGAATCAACAAGATTGTATCTATTTAAATTTTGAATTCATGGGATGTACACACAGATATGTAGGAGGGCAGTTAGATTTGTTTTCTATTTAAACTCTTTGTACATACATAAGTGAATACAAGAAAACATCAAAGCATTTTCGGATTCCTTTATACAAACTAATAAATTTTACACAAAGCAACATCCCTGCTTAGCCACTACCCAACCCACATGAACTCGTAGCCACCCACACACGGGACAACACCACCACAAGTCACCATTCCAATGTCTTTTGACCCATACACTTCAGCCGTCTAACACCAAGACATTGCCTCACACACCGCCGAAACACCCTTGTTTTTGCAGCTCAAAACAGAGCAAGCTTGTTACGTTAGATGACACCAGCCATGGCATAGTGAACTTAGCAACGTCCTCAACCCTCCACGTCATCATCGCCTGCATAGAAAGTGCTGATGAGCACCTCTCGTCACCCACGTTGTTGTTCCACTCGATAAGCCCACGACCTTTGGATGCTTCTCCTCTCTATCTCTCACCCTTTCGCTCATCGTGTTCTCTCATCATCATCATCATCATCTCTCTCTCTCTCTCTCTCTATCATTTTGTGCTCAGCCGCCAGCTTCACCCGTGTCTCTGCCACCTTGCATCTGCTCTCACGGTGAGTTTTCCATCACATGCGTATTTAAGTCCAGTGTATATGCTTCCCTGCAAACTAAGGTGGTTTGCTCTTTTCGTAAAGTTAGGGAAGATTAGATCTAGTATATTGAGATTTTGTCCCTTGAGTTACAAGCCAAAGTTTGAAGGTTTTTTTAATTATATTAGTTGGTATCAAAGATTAAAGAATTTAGAGTTTATGCCTCGATGATATCAAGTGAAACTCGATGTATTTGAGAGTTTATTATATTTTAGGGTTGTAAGAGTTGTAGATTGTTTTTAAGGAAAAATAAGTTACTTAGTATTTGAGGTTTAAGCATTGATATACGTGTTCGATTGGAAATTTATATGAGTACGTGACTATTTTATAGGTAATGATTGATTTGCATTCAGTACTACTATGGAGAAATTCTGAAAAGTTAAGAAGTTTAGGTAAGCGAGATTCCTATGCTAGACTTTGCATAAAAATAAAATGGATTGAGCTCAATTTTGAAAATATGCATATTTGTTTTGAAAAGAAATCTGAAAACAACCTTAGTTATTTTTTCTGCATTACTTATGAAATTCTATATAAGAATAAAATATTTTTTGTCATGACTAGTGTAAACATGAGCTAATTTTGGACATTTTGTTTCTAAATTGTACAAAAGAGAGCGAATATGAAATTTTGTACATAAATTATATTTTTGTGATCTAATTATGTTCTGTTCTGAAAATGTTCTGTATTCTGATATGATATAATGTGATTTCTGAAAACCTCTAGCATGACATTCTATTTTCGTTTCTGTTCCATTCTGACCGTACCACTGGTGTAAAACTGTGGCTTCTATTTGAGTTAATACCAACTTTTCTATTTCTAATGCACGCACTTTAAAAGCCAAAGTGGTTTTCTGCATGGTCTTTCCTGTGTACATACTCGAGGCTCCGAGAATAATAAGGAGAAGATTCACATTCTGTTTCTGCTCGGTTGGCCGCCGGGATTTGCACAACCTTACCACGGGGTTAAACATGGTCTATGTTCTTATATGATAAGATAATATGAAAATATTCAATTATGTTATGCCAAATGAATTTTGAATAAGAATATTTTTAAACTTTTGCTTTGATATTTTTTATAACATATTCTGACTTTGTATTCTAAAAATAAAAAGTGTTTTGTTTTACATTCTAAACTCTGTAAATGCTCATGTTTACATACTAGTATATGTTCTTTGCTTACTGAGTTGTTGATAACTCACCCTTTATCTCCACAATATTTTTCAGATAATTTTGATGATTCAGTTGGAGAACAAGAGTAGGAAGTTTTAGCAAGTTCTGATAATCGTAAAGGAATAAGTGTAATTTGGTACAAGTATTTATTGGGTCATGTTTAGTAGAGCTATTATTTTCATTTATTTTGGTATGTTAAGTTATGGATATTTTTTAATCTTTGTTGAGATTTTAATTTATTTTTATTGAGAATTTTCTTACTATCCCTATGGAGGAATATAGATTTTTGGTTTTCAATAAATGAGTTTATAATTTATGAGGAATTTGAAGTATATAAATTTGTTATTGGAGATGATTTTAGATAATAAGAGCTAACTCTCCGAACCTCCAAGATCGGGGCGTTACAGTTGCTCACATGCTCCTTCAAGAGAAAATTTTGTATTATTATTCCCGTTTGTCTTATCTGATCATCATAATATTATTTTTCTTCAAATCTCCACTCCAATTATTTTCTAATTGAAAAATGAAATGGCACAGGAATTAAACAATATTTTTGCAAGATGGAAATGCCTTGGGGAAAAGTGGGATTACGAAAGCTCAAAGGTTGGGCAAACAAAACTATCAAGTGGAAAGCTGAAAGAGACTACTGATACCAAACAGGGTGTTTAAAAAGTTTATCTGCATAATAATTTGTTGATTAAGGGGTCCTTGCCAACCATTGAGAAGGTCAAGAGGAGTTCTAATGGAAGATGTGGAAGTAAGTAATATGCTAATATTTTTCATGATTAGATATGATTTCATGATTACTCCATAATCACACTTCTTTCTCTCTTTAGCCAGCAAAAGTTCAGTTAAACAGAATATACTAGGAATACAAGGAAGCATGGAAAACAAAAAAGCAAAGACAGGTAGACAGTTGGAAGACTCCTAATAACTTTCAGAGTTTCTCATTTGACGCAGTAGTCAGAGATTCCTTCTCAGTGGCTTTAGCGGTTTGCAGAGATCATAGTGGGAAAATTTTGAAAATCTAGACAAAAAAGATTCTCACCTCCAATCCCTTAGTAGCTGAAGCAAAGGCAGCTTTCCTAGCCACGAAAATGGCCTCCTAGAGACAACAAGAACTGGCAATCTTGGAAGGAGATTCGCTGCTGGTAATATAAGCCATAGACAACAGAGAAACCTCTACTCACTGGCACATTGAGCCCATCATTGAAGATTTCATGCACATCTCCGCCCTTCGTAGGCTTTGGAATTTTGCCAAAATTTATCAATCTGCAAATCAATGTGCGCACTCTGTGGCGCAATGGACAGCAACGAACCTCATTTTTAGTTATATACCCACTAACCTTTTATCTAGATATTTGTTGTTTCTTGATAGTGAAAATGATCCACCCCAAACTTTGTAGTTATTTATGTATAATATATGCAAGCTTGCTTAAAAAAAGAAAAAAGAAAAAAATATATGATTTTCTGTGTGGACGATTGTTTTTATTCAGAAAAGATATGATTTTCTATTTGTATAAATAATAAATGATCTATAAGTGCTTATAGAAATAAATGTATAAATGAGATAGAAGTAAAATTTTTGTTGTTTAGCAAATTTGAGTCTCATGGGCTCAACTAACTAATTAATGCAACTTTTGGTGGGTAGGTTGTAGACTTGAGATTGTAATTTACTTTTTTCAGTGTTTTTGATAAGTTTTTTTATTTATTTTTCATATGAAATTTTTTTATTTTCATATCAAAATAGATTTTTTCTGCTCTTTATGAGTTTTTTATGATTCACTTCATACATAAGTCACGAAGATTGCATGTGATTGCACTCAGAAATCGTTTCAATTTGTACATGAAAGAGGTATTGCTCACCTAGATGTCAAGCCTAATAATATTTATGTGAAAAATGAAATTTATAAACTTGGTGATTTGGATGTGCAATTCTCTCGATAAGAGCTTGCCAATTGAATGGTGATTTTATATGTTGTTCAATTTATGTAAAGAATGTGCTTAATTAAGTATTGTTTAGAATTTGTCTTTGAAGAGCTTTTGTCTTGGTTTAGAATCTATTTTTATATGCATTAAATTAATAATTAATCATTTTTTTTTAAAAAATCATATAATTTTTGTTAAAAAAAATTTCACCAAATTAGCAAACGTGTACGTTGCTACACCTACCAAACATCCACGTCGGCTTACTAATAAAACGACGTAAGTGCAGTACCATATATATTGTCTTTTCTCTAATAGCATAGGGAATAATGCAGTCTAGCCATGTCGTTCTAAAGAGAGTTGAGTATAGTCTATCAAAAATTCTACTCAACTTCTTACTATTCACACAATCTCCACACATCATATTTTTTTTTATCAAATATTTAATATATAAATAATGAATAGAAAAATTAAATTAATTTAAAAAGAATAAACTCAAAAAACATTTTTAAAAAAATATTAAAAAATTTAAAAATTTAAAAAAATATGGTGTGTGGAGGTTAAGGAGGTTGTGTAGCATTTCTCATAGTCTATATATATGCCTAATTTGCATACTGAAGTCTTTCAGGTTAGAAGATATTTTATTATTATTTATTATTTTATTAATATTTTTTACTTATTTTTTTATTAATATTTATTATTTTTTTATTACTATTAACAGAATATTTAAAAATACCTCACAAATATAACTATAATCTTAATTAATTCATAACAACATTGAATGTACTAACACATGATGAGCCTCGATTCCTTGCCATTTTCCTAAAAAACTTTTATTAGATTCTTCTTGAATAAACTAATATATTCTATTATTACGAACGATCGACAGAATATACTTCCTAGCTAGTTCCACTTGCAGGTAGTTAAAAAGACACCATATTCTCCTCATGTAAAAGAAGGAAAAAAGACCAAATTAAAGGCTTGCCCCCAATCACCCCAACCCATGCATTCTTACGGGTAACGAATTTGTAAAATTACTACTATCCTAAAAGTTTAAATTTATGAGAAAATATAGATTTTATTATTTATTTTATATTTTAACACTCTCCCTTACATGTATGTCAGACTCTCTCTTAATGAGTAATCTAACACGTGAAATATTTAATTAAATGTGATAGACTATAGAGTTAGGGTTCAAACTCAAGACCTCTGCTTTGATCCAATGTGAAATCATCACTTGTCTTAAAAATTTAAGCTTGTGGAAAAAGATAAGTTTTATTACTTATTTTATATTTTAACAGAACCATCCCATTTTAAGTAAGCTTAAACCAAATGGTGTCATGACTTGTGTTTTTTTTTTTGGTACATTTTAAGTATAAAACGTTACCGTTTCACTTAAACTTAAGTGGAATGATGTATTTTTAACTACGGTATATATAAAAATATATATTTATTTAATCGACTGGTTCAACATTTTGAACCAAATTCAAACTGTAACCGAACAGGCCGACATCAGTTTTATCTATTTTATGCCATCGGCCGACCGTTCTCCACCTGTTTCGCCCAGTTCTTGACTTCGACGGCATAGGTCGGTCCGACCGATTCTTGTTCACCCCAATCATACTCTCAGAGATATTGTAAAATGGGATGCGAGTTTTGACTCCTAATAAATGTATGATTGCAAATATTGAAGCTGCAACTAAGGGTGTGCATCCGGACCAGATTTTTTTTCGGTCCGATCCGAAACCCGGAATAAGGGTGAATCAGGGTGGTTATCCGCCCGGATTAAACCCGGGCGGATAAAAACAAAATCGTACCCGCCCGGATCCGATTTTTAACCCGATTTTCCGTAACCGGCTGTTTTTTTTTTTTTTTTTAAACAAAGATCTTGATCCAGCGTCGTTTTTGCACCCTGGGATTTACCTCACCCTCGACATCGTCTCAGTCTCTCAGATTCACACTTCTCACACTCATCTCTCTATCTCTGAGTTGAAGGCCCTGGCCCCTTTCTGAAAGTGAAACCCTAGCCGTCACTGGATTGCACCCCTCTCAGTCTCTCATTTCACTCGAGTCCTCGAAGGATTGAACCTTTTTGAAAGTGAAACCCTAACCTTTCTGGAAGTGAAACCCTAGTCGTCGCCGTTTGCCCCATCTCTCTCTCTCTCTACTCCAAAACCTACGGTATGTTCATCTCTCTCGCTCGATTTGTATAGATATTTTTATGTTGTGTTTAAAGTTAGATGCACTTTGGATTTGAAGAAGTGGGTTGCTTTGCGGTGCTCATGTTGTTAATTTTTCCCTTTTTTCTTTTGCTTTTCTATACTTTGAAGAAACTCATGATTCCTGTTGGGTAGGCCGGCTTGTGCCGAGAAAATTGAATGGACGCGTGATTATTAAATTCTCGAGCTTTTACATTACTGGGTATGCATGTGATTTCTCTCGGTGATAGATCATTGTCTTACAGCAGAAATTTGAAACTGGAAAAAGAATGTGAAATTGCATTAATTTAATTTAATTTAACTTGTTCTTCACAGATTTCTCTTGTTCGTGGAACGTATATATTGTTTATCATCCATTATTTTTTTTTCTTTTGTTTTTATTTTCTTCCATATTAGAAATTAATGAACTGATTTTTTATGGTCAAGATAATTTCATTGCTAAAGAAAAAGAAATATATAAGGAGGTTGTATACACTATACAGAATATAGCCCCTTTGTTTTTGGCCAAGCTAGCATACATACAAATAATAATACTCTTATCTCAAATTGTCAGCCTTGCAAGAAAACCTTTGTTTTCTTTATTTATAGATTTAAATGATCTATAAAGTTTGGTTGTGTGGTATTCCAATATGAGACACCCTTACATGAAACTTTTAAACTCTAAAGTTGGGGCTTGACAGTATGATATAAATTGTTAATTTCTCTCAATTGTTAATTTCACTCATCAGAAAATTGTTGTTATGAAACTATAATTTTAGGTTCAGATTGTGCGCTGTTTTTTCTATCCTGTTTCTTTCTGTGTATTTGTTTTATACATCAGTTTACATTTCACTGTCCTGAAATCTTTCTATGAAAATGATGAAACATGTACATTATTTTTTTTGTTTAGAACAAATGGAAGGTAGTTTTAGTGATAGTGTTGGTGGATCAGCACCTATTTCATTGGACATGGAGGAAAACACTAGTCCTTTAGTGCCTTCCTCTATGAATACCCAAAACCCCACACCATCTCTCCCCCCAAAGTCAAAAAGAGCCAAGAAGGCTACCAACCAATCTAATGTATGGGATCATTTTACAAGGATTGAACCTGTTGATCCCATTGCACCTAAGCTCAATGCAATTATTGCTTTAAGATTTATGGATGTCATTATAAAAATGGTACTTCATCAATGTCTCACCACTTAGGATATTTTTGTTCGAACTCTCCCATTAGAGAGAATAAAAATCTTGCGAGAAGGATAAATCATCATCACACACTGGAGTTAGGATTGATGGTAAAGGATCTAGTCCTCAAGTGTTAGGACAATATGATCGCGAAAAATTAAATACGATGATTTCCAATTTGTTTATCTAGTGTGAATTGCCATTCAAGGTTATAGAGCATCCGGTATTTGTTAACCTTTTGGGTTATTTAGAGCCTAGACATACCTTACTATTCTGAACCACCTTCCAAAAAGAGTGTATTGGTTTATATAAGAAAGAGAAGCAAAAGTTGAAGGCTTTGTTGAGCAGTCAAAGAGTTTGTTTGACCACCGATGTATTGGTTTATATTTGTGTCACGTGCCACTATATTGATCAGAGTTGGGTATTACACAAAAAAAATATAATGTTTTACAAGATTCCTAATCATAGGAGTGAGACCATTGCTTGGATGTTAGAGTCTTGTTTGGCGGATTGGGAGATTAACCACCTTTGTACGATCACTGTGGATAATGCCTCCTCTAATGACGTTGCTATTGATCATGTGAGGAGGAACATAAGAGATAAGGAATTCACAATTTTGGAGGCGAGTTCATACATGTGCGATGTGCTGCACATATTTTAAACCTCATTATATGTGATGGTTTAAAAATTATTCATGATGTTGTAAATAAGATTAGAGAAGCAATAAGATTTGTGAGGTCCTCAGCGGCAAGGCTTGATATGTTTAGAACATGTGCAGATGAGCTGAATATTGTGTGTGAAAAAATGGTGTGTCTAGATGTTCCTACTAGATGGAACTCAACATACCTAATGCTTAGTATTGCTGAAAAATACGAAAGAGCTTTTGTGTTAATGAGAGTGAAGGAGTCAAAGCTTTTGGCGCCTCCGTTTGAAGATTGGCAAATGGCTTGTATTTTTATTAAGTTTCTAAAAGTTTTTTATGATGCCACTTTGAAAATCTCCGGCTCATTGTATGTGACCTCTAATTTGTTATTTCAACAAATTTGTACAATTGAGAATACTTTGAACAACATGGGTGAGAGTGATGATGGTATGTTGATGAGAATGTCATCTACTATGAAACTTAAGTTTGATAAATATTGGGGGAACACAGATAGGATGAACATGATTGCTTATGTAGCTTTTATCCTTGACCCTCGATATAAGATTACAGCCTTGTCATATTGGTTAAAAAGGTGCAAAGGGGGGGAATGCGGAGATAGAATTGAGGCCAATGTAAAATTGCTCATAAATCTTTTGATTGAGCAATACCGCAAGTTTCATGGGCTAGGTAGTGGAAGATCAAATAATACCACAAGCATTATTGGTGATGACCTGAACTGTGATGATTTTGATACAGCTTTAGATCAATATCTTGAGAAGCAAAACAGTTCGGTACTTAGCTCGGACATGGATAGGTATTTATCGGATGTGATTGAACCAAAAATTTCCGAGTTTGATATTTTGGATTGGTGGAAGAATAACTCATTTAGATATCTCATCCTTGCGAAGATCGCACGTGATGTATTGGTCATCCCTATTTCCACCGTCGCATCCGAGTCCGCATTCAGCACCAGTGGATGTGTAATAGACCCATATAGAAACTCATTAGCGCCGGAGACTGTCCAAGCATTAATCTGCACACAAAATTGGTTGACTTGTGAGCCACTTAGTTCTTGGGAGGTGGAGGAGCATATAGAAGGCGTTGATATCGAAAGTAAACACTTTTATTAGTTAATTTTGATTTTTTATTACTAATTTATCCATTTAACTTAACCTCTACATTTTTGTTTTCTGTTTAAGGTAACCCTCTTCCTTCAACTTTGGCAACTTAAGCATATGGACTCCAACTTCAGCAACTTTAGTGAGATCCTTGATCAAGGTACCATTCTAATCAATACTGATTTCAAGATTTACAAATATACACTAAACCATGTTTTATTTTTGGTACTAATACGTGAGTGGATCTTCTATGTTTTATTGTAGTAGTAGCACTTTTATTGGTAATAGTAAGGAGTCTGTTGGAACCAAATGCAGCAATGTTTTTCTAAAGTTTCCTTGAAGTTGGGAAAATTTTCTTGTAGAATGTCCTAGTAAATGAGTAGAAGATGTAATGAGGAGAAAAATGATAAAAGCATGTATTATTATTCACTAAATCATGTTTTATTTTTGGAAAAATTCATGTTTCTATGTAACCCATTAATCTTGTTTCTGCCTTGACCAAATGCAGCAGGATTAGCAGTACAACTTCATGGGAAGAATACCTGATTTTTTCAATAGTTGGAAAAAGCTTCAGAAATTGTATGTATTTTCTTCTTAGAAATTGTATGTATTTTCTTCTTCGAAGTAATATCGTTTAAATCATGTCTTCTAGTAGAATATCCTAATGAAATCTAACAAAAGAGAATTATGCTCTTAATTATAGAGAGATCCAAGCTAGTGGTCTATTCCTCCAAGCATTTCTGTCATACAACTCTTGATGAGAAAACTACCAAGTAGAATTTGGAGGATCAAGTAAGTATTTGACAATTTTGTATACATTTTTCAAATTTGAAATAAGATTCTCGGAATTTAACTATATATTTAGTTGAGATTCTAGCTGAAAAGTGAAAACACTTTAATGTTTCTCATTGAATTGTTTCTTTGTTTCTTTCTTTTTTAAGTTCCAGCTGAAAAGTGAAAACACCACAAGCCCACCTCTCAGGTACTCTCTTCTTTGCAGCCCATTTCTTTCTTTACTTTAATATTAGCAAAGTCTTAGACTTGGGTATTGGTTTGGTATCAGACGAAGTACATGGTGGATATGAAATGTGAGGGTTGTGTTGATGCTGTGAAGAATAAGTTCCAGACTGTTAGTGGTAAGTGATATATTCTGGTATTTAATTTCATACCTGGTTCTCTTTTTCCTTTCTTGTTTCGAATTTATGACAAAAATATATGTTTTTTGATCTTCTGGTGAATTAATCTAGGGGTAAAAAATGTTGCCTTTAAGATTCCAGCTGAAACTACAATGAAGGAACTGCATCAAAATTGGAGTGTTCTAAAATCTGTGTAAATGCAAGCAGGTCTTTATTTTATTTGTATATTCATTTGTATCTTTTGGCGGCTGAATTTAAGGTTTTATTGATATTCCCTTCTCTTTTTGGTAGCTTTTGGGTTTGGTTTATAAGAAATTAATGGAAAATCTCAGTGGGGAAGACTCATGGCAAAAAATATTCAACAATGTTATTTATTTTGCATTGTTATGTATTAGTTTAATTTTTTTTTCTAATTTTATGTATTAGTTTAATTAGTTGTAATGTATTATTATTTATTTTGTTCTTTGTAAATTTATTTTTTGCATGGTTGTGTATTAGTTTAATTAGTTGTGATGTCTTATTATTTATTTTGTTCTTTGTAAATTTATGTTTTGCATTGTGATGTAATAACAATATTATCTGTTTTATATTTTTATTTATTTTTTAATTTAATTTATTTTTTTATAAATTAATTTTAGAAAGTGTTTAAATTATTTTTAAAAAAAAATCTGGACAATTTAATGATATACGGACTGTGCAATTTAAATCTGGACAATTTGAAAATCGGGCTAAATCCGGTTATATCCAGACTGGGCAATTAAGCATGCAAATTTAAAAACCGAGCTAAATTCGGTTATAATCCGGACTGAATCCAGTTATAACCCAGAAATTCGGATTTAACCCGAATATCCGATTATAACCGGAAATCTGGATTGAATCTGGTTATCTGTCCGGATTAATCTGAACGAATAACTGTCTAGTTTTTTAAATCCGAATCCGGATGCACATCCTTAGCTGCAACACTTCATTTTATTTAAAAATGATGTAATTTAAAGATCACGAGGGATCAATTATAAGTGATCGTGAAGACAAGCAGCGCGCAATGCGCATCACGCGAAAAATTTGAATTAGGACGAGCGCCAAAATGGTACGAACTCAGTGCCTGCCACGTGTACCAAATCCTTTCAAAAAGCCCAGACAACCATTCTATTCTCTATTCATCTTCCTCGGAAACCCCTTAAACCACTCTCTCTCTCTCTCTGCTACATCATTATTTTCAGATCTCTCCGACGCCAAAAATGGCCTCCCTCAGACCCCACTCTCGCTACAGCACTTATGACTCTCGTTCCTCCACTTCTTCCTCTCACTTTTCCGACCCCTCCTCCTCCTTTGAGCTCAACAAGCTCAAATCTCCTTTGCCTCCTCACTCCTCATCCTCCCGTGCACTCGTCAAGTCCAAACCCTCCGATCTTTCTCGCACCAAATCCAAGCCTTCCAACCCGGGTTTGGCCACCATGGTCAAGAAATTTATGGAAAAGAAGTCCTCCTCTTCGTCGAAATCTAAGGCGGTAAACAAGATGGCGTTGGTGATTCCATCAGACGCAATCGCCGAGGACCTGAAGAAAACCGCTAGGAAGGGGGCCAGCTTCACGGGGCTACATAAAAAACTGTTCGGGAATGAGAATGGGAGTGGGAAGGGAGCAACTTCATTTGAGAAGAAGGAGGTGAAGGCGTTGAAGGAGGTAAAGGGAAACACCAGGACCTTGGCGATGGTGTTGAGAAGTGAGAGAGAGCTTCTGTGTCTGAATAAGGAGCAGGAGATTGAGATCGCTGAGCTCAAACTCATCCTTCAGAACAAGAACAGAGAGGTCAGTGAGTCTTTTACCCTTTTTCACTTTAATGGTGACTTTGCTTTCGAATTTTGTCTGATTGCAATTTTGAACATTGATATTTTGTATAATTCAATTTTATTACTCATATAATGGTAAAATGAAAGTTAACGTTTGTGTTTTTGCTAACTAAATGATCATTAAAAGTATAAAGGATATATAAATTTATAACCGTTACCCTGCCTAATTTTCAAGGGAAAGAACCATTGAATTTTTTTTTTAGTCTTAAATTTTCAAAATTTTGTTTCTAGAGCCTGAGATATGACATTTGACTGGGACAAACATTTGTTAGTCCCGCAAATTAATGGTATTATCTCCAAAACCACATTTTTTTTCCCATAATTTCCCTACCCATGAAACAATTCCTTCATTAAATCCAATATTCTTACAATGCGGTGGTTATTTGGTAGTGTACATTCCTTTGAAAAATAATGATTTACGAACTCATTAGTTACTTAGAAAGCAAACAATTCATGCATTTTAAGTCTGTTTATATGGGATTTGCAGGTTGAGAAATTGAAAGATTTATGCTTGAATCAAAGGGAAGAAATTAAGTCATTGAAGAGTGCAATACTATTCCCAGATGTTATGAATTCTCAGCTTCAAGAGCTTATGGAGAAACAAGGATCAGAGTTGAAACAAGCGAAGCAACTCATCCCGACTCTCCAAAAGCAGGTCACTTCTCTCACAGGCCAGCTACAATGCCTCGCAGAGGATCTCGCTGAGGTATGAAATTGACATCCTTTTATCTTTCTAATCATTCAATGTCAAACTAATGTGGTTGGTCTTTGAACTTGTTTGGTTCCATGCGTGATGAGATCTTTCAAACAATTGTGTTGCATAAGCTAAAGAGTAATTAGTGAAAATACTTAATCAAAAGGTTCATCAGTTGTTTTCTATTCCATATAGATGCACATTTGAGTTATTTGGACTAGTGACAAATCTGCGCAATGCGCTAACATATATTATATATATGCATTAAGAAAACTAAAAAAGATGGTTACTAAATTCAAAGATATGTTATTTTTTCATTTAATAGTTTTAACTTAATTGAATATGTTGTTTAATTTTCTCATGGTAACAGAATAGAAGACTAATGATAGTTAAATAGGAACAAAATTCCATCTAAAATTATAAGATGTAATAGATTGGGTCAAGAAAAGGCGGGTTCACAGTTGATGTAGAAGTTCTAATGATCTAATTCGTTTGTTTTTTCTCCTAGTGCTAAACTAAATCGTGTGCTATTCTCATTAACGTGAACTTCTAAGACAATTGTGAAAGTAATAATAGAATGAATTCCGGATTGTGGTGGAAACTTTTTAACTTGCCTAGTTTGAACTTTGATATATAAATGATGTTCAATAATTCTCAAGTGTAAGATGATAACGCTGGTACTTCAATTGATTGACCGATAATTAGTGCTCGGGCGATTTCCATCTAACATGAAGGGCTAGCCATATTTGTTGGGTAAGGTGAGTATGAACTCAAGTAATAAGAAATTATGCTTACTGGTAGTATTTTCTAAATATTTACTTTCATCTAAAGTTTCAGAAACTTTTCAATATTAATAGATAGTATTTTCTTTTTGAGCAGGTGAAGGCAGATAAACATTCAGAGCGGGCACATTTCCATTGTCAGGGAAGTTCACCAAGGACACCAAGATATAATAATGAACATGCCTCAAATTCTTTGGTATGCTTGCTTTAATAGAATGTATCACTAAAACTACTAGCGATAGCATTGGTTGATATATATTGCTACAACTGGCTAGTTGTTCAGGATAAGTTCTAATTTTAAAATAGCAATAAGCCTACTTGTAGCAAAGAGAAATAGGAATTTTGACCCTAGAATGGTTCTTCCCTGTAGCAATAATTTCAATGATAATCTGTTGGAAAATTTTGCAGGAGTTCAGTTCTGGTGATCCAACAACCCCTCGAAGTCCCGATGACATGTTTCTCAAGGATTTAAATCCTTGCTTAACACCCTATTACGCCTTGTCAAAATCCAAGGTATGCATGTGGCGATCCTGTATTCCTTTTCCCAATCTTAAATTATGGTGTCGGTGTGAACCAAAATTTCGCCAATGTTCAATCTCACAATTCTGTTTGCCATATTTGATATATCTTGTCATTGTTCTGTAAGAGCAGTTCTTATGAGACTTGTAATTTCTTGGCCCCTAGGGCGATTGCAAAACATGATAAATTGAGGATTTCATATTTTGCAGGAATGTGAGGCAATGGGCTACGATTCTCCAGATGATGATTTTCTATCCGAAACCAGCATGGAGATTGGTTTTGACTCTCGTATGAGGAAGATGTCCAAAAGTTCTGATTGTTGCCAGAATGTCAACACAGGGAGTGCCATGGCCCGTGCAGCTCGTAGATCAGATGAAAGCAAATTCACATATGGAAAGCAAATGCACCATAAACTTTTCTAGATAATGTCAGTCATTTGTTTTGTCTCAAGCATTTTATCTGTAGCTCCTGCTGTATCAGTATATGGAACATACAGTTTTTGTTCGCTATTCAATATACCATAACATGTCGGTATATAACTGGCATAAATGATGTTGATCTATTTAAGCAGTACATTGCTCCCCGATCCCCATTACATGACTTCCTAATCAAGCAGCATAAGAGAAGGCATGTTCTCAAACCTAAAAGGAACTGTATTTTTCATGTCAAAACCTGAAGCATTGACAGATTGTCAATCTGTCAAATCATTCATTTGGAATTGCCTTCAATTTCGGATCATTCTTCTCTGATGGCCTCTGTTCTCTCATCATCTTCGTTTGGTTCTCAAACTAAACTCATCTTATCTCACTCATTATTACAACTTTTTTAAATTTCAATATAAAATATAATAAACAATTTAACTTTTTCAAATTCTAAAATAATAATAATATTAAAAAATAATATTTTAATAATATTTTATCATCTAAACTCAACTTAACTCATTTCAACATCCAAACGCATCCTAATCTTTCATCCAAACCCTGTCTCTTCTCTCTCCCTCCCATAGGAAAGAAGCACTCTTCTATATATATATATGTGTGTGTGTGTGTGTATTTAGAGGTTTCTGTAACTAATATTTTGAATGTCAAGAAAACTGAAAGAATGAAGTATTATCTAGGGCAAGCATTTGTTATTAGAAAAGTGTTGCAGAATGCTACTGATTTATTATTAGAAAAGGACGTAAAGATGTTCTAACTTCATTTGGTAGCATAGTATTCTACTTAGTACATCCAAGACATTCATCCCAGGATGTCCATGTTATACAAACCTTCTGCAGTTTCTACATTCATCCCAAGATGTCCATGTTATACAAACCTTCTGCAGCTTCTCAGGCCATTCCACCGCTTGTAGCTGTCCTAATTATCTGAAAGAGAGCTGCCAACAAAAGGGGAAAACCAATGTATCAATTGCATGTTCAATTTTTTTTTTTAAAGAAAGTTGCAACTTAAATCACCTCTACTGAAGATTTATGATGTCCATGTGTACTAAACATTGATACTACAGTTTCGGTATATCCTGGTCCAAAATTAACTGTTCCCCACTCATTGATTCAAGGTTTGGCACCAGCATGCACTAATCACTTGGGATATGCTGGTAGCCTCAATGTATGCCAGAATTTAGAATGAAGTGAATGAAAAAAATGTTGCATTTTTAGCAGTAGCTACAGAAATTATTGAACGAATTCCTGCACCTGTGTAGACTACCATGTAATGCAAATAATATCACCATAAATGATAAACAGTATGACATGTGAAATAGTTTTATAGCTCACATCCTGTCAGAAAGACAATGGAAGAGAAGATGAACGTCACCATATTACACAGACTGCTTTTGTGATACAAATTTTCATGTTTAAAGCAATTCAAGAAACTTTTGTCACCATATTAAAGAGGGAAACCTCTGTCAAGGTATAGTAACTAAAATATGTGATAAGTAATAAAAGAGTGTCAACAATTCAGAGTCATACATGATCCAATGACAACGAAGACAAAGAAACCAAGAACGATGGGACCGACTGGGTAGTCATATCCTTTCTTAGTTGACGTTTCTGGAACCGATCCCCTCTTTGTGACATTCTTCTGAAACTTTGCCACTTTCCTCTCTGCAAGGCGCTTTGAAGTAGTCTGTCAAATCCATAAATCGATGACATACATGTTTTGGGCTGGTTTGGTTACACAACCAAACTATCTCATCTCATCTCATCATTACAACTTTTTCAAACTCCCACACAAAATATGATAAACAATTCAACTTTTTCAAATTCCAAAATAAAAATAATATTATAACAATATTTAATTCAACTTTTAACAAAACATCTCATCTCATCTGTATTGCATAACCAAACGAGGCTACCAATTATGAACCACACTGAAAGTGATAGACTGCTACATCTTTGTAAACTTCCCAAATCAAACGCAGATTACTCTAAAAATAAAACATAACCAAAGAAACTGGTCTCTGGGCATTCAAGAATCAAACCCACGGACAAAAACCATTGAGACTACCAACTGTGTCAAGAATTATGTAGCTGGATTGAGAAGTTTCAGCACCAGAGACCACATAACAAAATATATTAATAGATAATATCAAGATTCAAGCAACAATTCAACTTTCATGGGCATTTACACTGAAAAGGTGACTTAAACGCGGTTAATTGAATTAGGCAGCTTTTAACAGGGATTTCTACTTAAAAAGTAATGCGCCAAAAATGTAAGAGATTCGCAACCCCAGTTTAATTTCTTCCAAAATATAATTATTTATCGATAAGATCTGAGAACTGGAGCTTTAACGGAAAAAAATTCTGAAGAAATTGATTAAGTACATTTCTCCACAATTCAAAGGAAAACATTTCTTCAAGCATAGGTGAGAGGAAATCTACTGAGCAATAACACAAGAAAATTCGACAGAATTATCAGAATTAACATGCAAAGATGGATACTTGAAAAAACATTTGCAGAAGCAAATTCAGAAACAAGGAAAACACGACATCAATATGCCCAGAAAAGCGAAAAAACGTAAATCACAGATTAAATGGATTATAAAAGCACAATTAATTACAGATTCGAAGGCCACAAACAAAGGAGAAACGGGAAATGTAAAAGTAGATGAATTTTACAGAATTCGTACCATTTTTTGCGAAGAAGGAAACGGAGAGGGCTGTAAAGTGGGCTTTGTTTGACGGAAATCTAGGACTTTATTCCACTTGTTTCTTGTCTCTACGTGTGTGTCGGACCAGCAAAGGGACAAGTTTTTTGTCCTCTTCTTCGGGAGTTGTCTTTTTGTTTTTGAGAAGAAAAATTATACTGATATCCGTATAACACTGTGCAGGCGACAGATAACTCACCTATTATTTATTTATTTTAATAATGGATGTAAATGTCAACGGTGTCAGGTGAATTTTACTAGGACGGTGCCAGCGGGACGCGTTTCTTTTGAATTTTTTTTAAAGTAATTTTTAAATATTCTTAACCATTAAAAAAAAAATTTACTAATAATTATTTCTTTAAATATTAATTAAAAAAAAAATAAAAATAAAATGCATGCTCCACTAACACTTTTTATTCTACAATCCAGAAGATGCTACTAAGATTTAATATGTACCGATAAATATAATTTATTTACGATCTAAAACAAAGTATAGTTTTTGGTTGGAAGCGTAAAAATTCCATTTACCCCCCCCTAATCTTATAGAGCCCATTATTTCTTTCCATTTAAGAGAGCTATTGCATGATCATCCCCATCTTTACTACTTTGTCCGTTATTTCTTTCTATTTGCGTCAAAACTCGACAGCTGATTTTTTTTATACACAATTAAACTAGTGTTTTAATTTCTTCTTCTTCTTCTTTTATATATATATATATATATATATATATATATATATATATATATATATAATTATAATGAATTCCACGAATCCCACGATAAGTATTATCAAATTTACAAATAAATAGCAAAACTCAGAGCTTTCCGGACCCTTCTTCACTTGAAAATACTGCTATCCATAGGTGGATTAGGCGGCCTCGTTATTATGATTTTCTTAAGACGCATAGTTTGCAGTAATAAATGAGAACCATATCTTTGCATCTACTTTACACTTACAAAGTATAGCCTGAAAGCTTGACGAGCAATTTTTATTTTGGCTGGTGCACGTTTTTTCCATCTATAAAAAATCAGAGTCTCTTAAACTCTAATATCGATTCTCAACATCGAATAAACATCATTCTTGCGATAAATATAAGTTATGACTGTCTTAAAGGGTGCGCTTTTATATATTCTTTCTTTCGGCCTCAAGAAATGGACAGCAGATAAGCAAGCATTCAACTTGATGAGATACCCAGGCCGGCACTTTTTTGTGGTTTAGATAATTCACAAAGGCAGGACATGATTTTGAGAGCATATTAAGTAACGAGAATTGAAAATTCCCTTAGATGATAACAACAGAACTGAAATGCCAGCCATCATAGCAAAGACATGCATGCGCTCATTTCAATTGCTAGAAAAGTATAGATACCATACAGGGACGACAACTTTACTTCAGAAGCAGGCCACCATAATTATCTGGCCTCTTCAGTAATCTTATTGAGATACCAGAGTAAATGAACAAATAACTTCATAAACATACATCAATGGAGGCGATTTTGATGCGATTTTATTTGGACCTCTACACAGAAAAGAGGAAAATACAGCTAAAAAAAAAAAAAAAAAGATGGTGACATACATAAGCACATAATAATCTTTATCTAGCTAACAACATTCAAATACAAAATTTGTAGCAAAAAAGAAATCAGTTCTCTATCAAAACTGGATCCCTCCACGAATGCACTCCCCAGAACAAGTGATGGGCACACAATCTGAGGCACCCGACATATGGAGAGACAAAGTTGGGAAGTTTCAACGATATACAGGAATCAGAAGTCAGGGCAACAAAAGTTTTCACCAATTGTGCAACTGAGAAGTAATGCTTTTTACCACCGGATGATATTCTGTGTGCACGAATCTCTTAGCTTTTTCTGAGCCAGGTTTCTCGAGCCACTCATCATATAAGCTTTTCACAATGGGGTTCTTGAAAGGATCAGCTACTCGAACCTGAATGGTTTTGAAGTATATACAGATAAAAACATAGAAGCATAACCAAGAAAATGAAAAGTTCCATGGCGAAAGTAAAATAATATTAACAATGGCACGTGGTTAAGGAACGTAGCAATGTTAAGTGCGCTTTAATTACCATAGCATCTGAAGCATCATTGCTCATGTCTACGTGCTCAAAATGAAATAGATATTTTTTGCGGGGGAATGATCCCACTTAGGAGTTAGGACACCATTATCTAAAACATCCCCTTGCTAACAATCAACACCTGGCTAATCTTGGTCATGTAAAGTCAATGATTTTTTTTCTATGCAAGTCAATGATTCAATAAGGCTTGGATATGAAATCCAAACAGGTAAGGATCAGAGACAACAGTAGATGGTTTCACTAAATAATAAACTATGACATATTAAAACATTTGACTCTTGGCTTACAATAAGTAGAGTCTAGAAGCACCAGAAAATCATCTAAACTACTTCCAAAACTCCAAATAAATACTCACATTCTCCATATAACCAGCTTCTAATAATTGAATCAATTCCTTTGGAGATTGGCCAGGCTTTGGCTTGATTTGACCTCCACCATTCAGGCAACCTATTTAAATATATCAAAGAACAAATTTCACATAAAAATCAGATAAAAGGTATTAAGCCTAAAACCAGACAGTGTTGAAAATAAATTGGCAGTGGAGAAAAAGAACACACCTGCAGGACATGCCATGATCTCCAGGAAATGGTAATCACATTTTCCACTTTTAATTCTCCTGACAACATTTTGCAGGTTCCGGAAACCATAGCACAATGCAAATTTCAGAACAGTTTTCCCCTTGACCTACATTAAAGGCATCATATCTCACATATAACGAGCAGAAAAATGCAGATACATGATCCATGTAAGAATTTTACATCTATGCAGAAGTAGTCCAGTAGGGCATAAAAAAATGCACAACAAGCAGAAACGGTAAACCAAAATAGAAAGTCTAAAGCAATTGGAGCAATGTGAAAAATCTATGGCCTCCAAAAGCCCAAATTCTAAAGTACTAGTCAGCTGTTCAAATTCTAAAGCCCATATCCTGTTAAAATGTTTTGGTTATTTATACCAGTGATTGAACAACTTAATTTGTGACATTGACCTATCCATAGTCCTGAAGCTATATTAATAAATGCGACAGGACTGGGCTTACTTCCAGAGTCACTTCTTGGAAATCTGAATTTCTAATAATTCTGAAGTCCAGAGGACCATCGATTTCTCTACCGAAGAGTGTTTTAGCAGCATATTGAAAGATTGTTTCTGCATAACCTCCAGAGCTTCCATGAACCCCATAAAGATGCCCTTCTTCATTAACATTAGTCAGCCTGCAGGAAATCACAAGAAATTAGATGCAAAATGACTCTATGACACAAGGGAATCTTTAGAGGGATAATGCCGTTCTTACATTCTATCTAGTGGAGATTCTTCTAAAGCTTTAAAATCCACTGACTGTAACTGCAAACACACACCCAAGATACTTAGATAGCTGTTGTTTAGGAATATATATGACAATGAAATTGCATAGTCTCACCTGGATCAATTCTAAAACTTCCCCCGAGGTTAATACAGAGTCTACCTCCGCAGAGCTAGGACCATTTTCATGACTTCCACCTTGAGATTCCACTTGAAATACAAAGTCCTCCCTGGCAGCCTCGAGCTTCTTATCATAACAGGGCATTACAGTTACATGGTAAACATTGTCCGGCCTGATGAGTAAATTATTAAGCAATCGAGTCATAATCCAGAACAACTATCCAACCACATCTAGTTTGAATAAAAAATATTAGCACATTAGTTCCAAAAGAAGAAAAAGAGACACACTATAATTCTCTCCTTGACACTGGCAGAAAAATTATGAACCTTAACACACAATGAGGGATATGAATATGAGAATAAGTTTGCAATTTTCTTTTCTTTTTTCTTTTTCTAATAAGTAAAACTTTTATTGATTGAACTAGGCAAATGACATGCGTTTGCAACTTTATTTTCTTTTCAAGATTGATTAAGGTGTGGAGAGGAGAAGAAGCAAGTGTTGGAGATATTGATAAATAGATATTGTCTTCAGTAAAGGGAGTTTGCATGGTCCCCTTAATATGATGATAGTAGATCTGCTCAAGCCTGGATGCTACTCCATCAGAAACTCGAAAAAAACTGTAAGAATACATATATGGCTGATCTTATTATAAGTTTATAACCCCCTAATTTAAATGAGAAAATTTCATAACCAGCCTATATTATTCATAGAGATATGAGAGCCTCAAAATAGTTAAAGTAAGGCTTACATTTAAACTTCTAAAAAGGAACAAAATCTTATAAAACTACAACTCCGAAAGCAGATACGCTTCAAATGAAAATTATTATCCACATATAGGAATGATATTACTCTATAAAACTACAACTCCGAAAGCAGATACGCTTCAAATGAAAATTATTATCCAAATATAGGAATGATATTACTTTTTACACAATATATTACCATATTACCTAAGACCCAATTCTTGGCATACATGATGCTTAACAATAGATCCAATTGTCTGCTGGGGGCTCTTCACTGAAGAAATATAAGGTAGAATATAGGATCCAAGTTGTTTTTCAGCATAGCATATCCAACCTGCAAATAGGAAGACCTTAACACTTCACATAACACATCATAAGAACAATCAGATGAATTGTATCACCCTCTAACGAATTGGAAAGCCTTTGTCCTAGACTTTGTCCTGTCTCAGCTGTCTACACAACCACATATCTATTAAGATATCCGGCACATTCTTGATGAAACTGACATGGTATTTCAAAATATTCGGCCCCCCCCCCCCCCCCCCCCCCCGGGAAAAAAATAAATGTGTACGTGTCTATATGCGGGGTATTTCTTTTGACAATAGCATTTTGTCAAAATGCACACTTACAATAGCATTTTGACACAGTTACAGGCTGACATGTATACCTGGACAAGCTGATGAAATCATGGGTAGTGATGATTGACATCTTTCATCATCCATCAATTGGCTTTGTCTGTACCTCATGATGAATTCGTTACAAGATTCAATAAGAGTTAAGTCTCGACTGCAACTCGTATCAAAGACTGCCTTTACTCCCAAGGACTTGAAAAATGTTGTGAGTTTCTTGAAAACCTGAAAATTGAAAAGAGAACTTTGGCTGTTAGAAGTGACTGTTGATATGCACTTACATGCATATGAAAACAGGACTACAAAGCAAAATGGATATCCCCCACTTTGTAAATTTACCCTCATCCATGAGAAGGGTACAAGGAAAGAAGGAAAAACATACCAAAAATAATTTACGATGTTTCAGTCTCACCTGTAGAGGAGTGATGCCAAAATGAACTGCAAGGGATGCTCTTGACTGAGGAGAAACTGAAATAATGATAGCCTTCCCTTTTTTAACATTAGAAAGAAACTCATCCAAACTTTGTTTCTCCAGCATAACTGTCTCGGCTGATGTTACACAACCACTGCATGGTGAAATGAAATCATAAAAATTAAGCCTTCAATTCTTTTTATTTTTATTCTACTTTTCTGTGGGTTAGGAGGAATGTGGAGAACCTGTCAAAACCACACAAATCTACTACCTTAGAGATATCACATTCTACATCATGTAACCACAGTCCATATTGTGGCACATTCAAGGACCTAATATTGGAATTATTGGCATCCAAAGCATCCTAATCTCTAAGAAGAGTCTGTTATAAAATTACTCTTAAGAACAGGTTGGCAATTGGCCCCCTTACATTTTTTGAATTATCCCTATGGAACCTACATATACTCATCAAGCCCACAATTTGCTTAATATTTTATTTGGTTTTCTGGACATTTATAAGACTCTTTTTTAAAAGACTATTAACAACATGTCTGGCAAAAAAGTTGAGAAAATTAAGCCAAGTTTATTCATTCTTACAGTATGTACAATTGTGGCAACAGTTAGTTTTTTTTTTGATAAGTAAAAATACAACGGTAGAGTGTGGCAACAGTTAAATTCAATAGCAAATGTTATAAAAACCCCTTCCTTTTATATAAAAATACTGCAAGGTAAAATCACAAAACCTCCAGGAGAAACAAAAGTTCTACCATTCCACTTGGATGAGTCATGACCACCCAAAATTGGTGAACATACAAAAATCATTGTGATAGTTGCATATATTGAATTGAAACATAACAAACATGCCTGCAAGCAACAAAATCATTGTAAGCCTTCTGGGTAAGGCCCAAAGCTTATTCAGGGCTTAAAAAAAAATGCTATAATAAAATATATTAAAAAAATGAGAGAGATAGAGAGATGAATTACCTGCATGCTAAGCAGTCCTTGAGTGAAATTTTGACTGGGTCTGTTTGCAATTGCTTGTTAGAAGTTGAAACCTTCACCAAAGATTGAAAAATAATATATTATCAAACCCAAAAAAGAAACTTCAAAAGTCCTTGTTTACTTTAGAAAAATCTCAACCACTAATACCGTGCTTCTCTAAAGTCCAATATCCATTCAACCAAAAAAGGCCCCAAAAGAAAAAGAAAAAGAAAAACAGGAATTGCACATTCGAAAGTAAATGAGATTAGTAATAGAAGCAAAGTTTGAAGAGGAGACTAAAAAATTGTGAAAATTGGAGAAAAATACCTCAGCTTTATCAGGCTTGGATGCGTTGGACTTAAGGCCCTTAAGAGACACTATGCATGCCTGGGACGGTGCGATGAAATCGCTAAGATCTCCGATCCGAAGCGTGGCCGAGAATTTCTCCGACATGTCCGTTGACTACTTTGGAAAAATGCCGAAAGGTCAAGGAGTTGGAGAGACAGAGAGAAAGAAAGAGGGAAAGGGTGGGTTCAGGAAGAGGCGGTGAATTTAGGTACCAGGAACTGAAACATAAGAGGAAGCGCTTACTATTCTTGTGAGAGGGGGGGAACGTTCACATGTGAACCGAAAGGAAACTGAATGGTTTGCGCAACCAATGAGATGCAAGATTTCTGTGGACAATGAAAGTCAATTAGATTTTGATTTGTTCCTCCCATATAGAGCACTAGCATTGGCTTGGCCAAATGCATCTTCAAACTTTAGCCAATATCCCACCTTTTTACATTTGCCTATTCTATTTACATTCAATCTCCACATTAGATTAGCCATTTACTCTCTATATAATAATAAAATATTATTAAACTAATAATTTTTTTTATTTAATTTATTTGTATCACATTTTATAATTCTACCAATTGAATATTAATAATAATTATATTCTAATTAAATTAATATTAAAAAATTTATATTTTTAAAAGTCATTTAATGTTAATAAGAAAAAATATTAATTAAATTCATCTAAATTTTTATATAAATTTCTTAATTACAAACTAAATAGTATTTTTATTAAAGTGAGAAACTAATATTTTAATATTTTCTTGAAGGGAGAAATTAATATTTTAATATTTGGTGAATCAATAGTGATTCTCCATCTTTGGCCAATCACTATAGCAAAAGTCTATTTTATTTTAGACTTGGCTAATCCAATGTGGAGTATTTCTAGTACATATTATTTAAATTTTAGCCAATCTTTAACTTTAGCCAAGACAATACTAGTGCCTTAAGAGCATTAGTATTGGTCTATGCATATGCATATGTAAAATTACCTCTTTTATATAACCATTTAGCCATTCAAGCAAAACTCCCACATTGGCTTATGCATATTTGAGACTAAATAATAATAAAATATTATTTTTTTATTATTATTAATTTTTTTTAAAATCAAAATTTTTATATATATTTTGTAATTAACATCCACTATATACATTTGACATTAATAATACAAATGCAATAATAAAAAATATAATTTTTTTTATATATTATTAAAAATATAATAAAATGAAAAAAAAAATAATATATTATAATAATAAAATAAATGTGTATGTGAAGATTTGTTGTGTTGTTGAGGGAGGAAGAAGAAGAAAAGATTGAGAGAGAAAGAGTGGAAGGAGAGAGAAATAACAATTAAAATATGTTTGATGGAGTGAATGGATAACAACTGTTCACTGTTAGCTAAATTTATGCATATGCATAAACTAATGTAGGTGTTTTTTGAGTTATATTATATAAATATAGTTTTACATATAAAAATATATAGACCAATACTAATGCTCTAATAAATTCTATTTATCATCTCGTCACTACAAATCACACGCTGTTTCGTTGCATTTGTCAGCCGCTATGGCACATGTCGGCCATGGCCCAGCTTCTCACGTTTTAACATTAACTGATGACTAATGTGATTTATATTAGGTAGGATTTTATTTATAATTAGGGATAATCGATAAAGTCTGGTCGGTCTTGGTGGAGGGTTTTGGACCGGATCATTTTTTCGATCCACCAAAAGTCTGGACTGAATCGGACCACTTTGGTTCAGTCTTATGGAGATTCTTCGGTTAAATCTCCATTTTGGTTAAATAACTGTCCAATCAGTTATTGTAATTGAGGGTCTTAAGTACTGTTGCTTTTCAATGCAGGAAAATTACAAGCAAAAAGTCTTTCCATCTCTCTTTGCAATTTTCTTACGCAACTATTAGAGTAACCTCCCAAGTGAAATAGAAGTACAATCTCAGAGAATTATCGTTATTTGTAAAACGAGCAAATATTTAAATTTGTGAGAATTTTATTCCGCTTGAGATAATTTAAATTAAAACATATTAAAAAATCAACACTTACAATTAAAAAATATCGTGGTACCATTTCAAACACTTAAAGAATATAATATTCAATCAAGCTTAAATGAAAAAAACGAGTCGAAAAACAATTCGAACTACATGTGTACATCATTATGCGGGGAGGTCCTATTTAAATTTATGTGTAATGTATGGTATAAGAATGATGAGTACAATTATTTTTAACCAAGTTAGATAACTTCTATACCCATGCTCTTTAGCATACTACATGGCTCATGAATACCCATTTACTAACATAATAAAATTAAAATCATGTCATTTTCTTAAAAAAAAAAATAAAGGAAACTATTTATTTTAACCTATTTTACTTAATGTACTTAGATTATGTTTGGAAGTTTCATCTTCAATAAAATTCTCATCTCATCTCATCTCATCATTACAACCTTTTCAAATTCCTATATAAAATATAATAAATAATTCAACTTTTTCAAATCTCAATACAACTTTTTCAAATTTCAATTTAACTTTTTCAAATCTCAAAACTAAAAAATAATATTTTAAACTTTAAAACAAAACACAAAATTCTCATCTTACCTTCCAAACATAATCTTAGTGAGTGAATTTCGCGTAAAAGATAAAGATGAATCATTGTCTCCAATTCGGGATACAAACTTCTTTAATTCTTTGTTTGTTCTACATGGTCGGTCCACTTCGGCTGGAGACGTACATAAAATGTACTGACAAGTGACAATATTATATTAAACATTTAATGTTGTCTTTTTCATTATAAGTTGTACATATCCTCAAAATTATCAAAATTGACACATTGAAAGCTATAAGATAAAGGCAGCAGCATAATAAAAAGGCAACGCTCAATATCTTTGTGAATATGCAACCAATTCCACATCCACAATTCAAATTAGTTAGCTTTCCTTCTCTGCAGCTGGCTCACACATCAGCACTGTTATTTCCTAGTAAATGCTAAACTGGAATTTATTCTTTGATTGGCCATTGCCCAATTCAGTACACTAACACATATATATTCACTTACATATCTGGGGTTTGAATGAACCAAAGGTCCAAAACACAAGCAAGTTTTATGGAAATCCACAGCCTAAACTTATTGCTGCATGTATTGGAGGAGAGTCCAAAAGGCCTCCAAGTTACAAAACCATATTGGACAAGATCCAAAAGAGTGATAGGCAGGTCAATTTACTTACTTACATCATTGGGTTTTCAAAACCTACCACCTAGCGCTGCTCTTGCCCTTGTTCCCACCTCCATACAAGCGGAAGAGACTGAAAGCAGAGATGCAAGACAAGACCACCGTGCTAAGGCTAACTATTACTGCACTTGCTACCCCTTCTCCAACTTGGTTACAAAACTTCCCATACATATTGCATATCTTCATCCACTGCAGTTCTGGCAGTCCCAACTTCGAAATTGCCGCCGATTGTGCCGAAGCCGCCACTGCAGCCACGGTCATGTATGCCATTACCTGCCCCAACAAGTAATCACTGATGAATTGCAATAATAAGAACACATGTATTTTGCACTTCTTCCGGTGGCATGAATCCAAAAATGATCACTCCAATCTGGAGTGAACAATTTAACTATACGTACTGCATCAATTTGATAAACAAAGAGGCATTTATCATAGCTCTACTTATATGTTCTCGACACATTGAATACCATGCAAATCATTTTATGAACATGCGAACCATCCTTCCCCACTTAGCAGCACCGGTCGGGTAGTGAAAAATGCAGAAGCCCACCACATCTTGACCAGGACCCCACTTGAACAACATCTATACCTTTGAAGTTATGAGCCCCAACCAAAAATACAGCTCTACAACCATTTATAGCATCACATTCCTGATTTAGATCATGACTGAGTAATCAAATACTTGTGTGAAAATTGGACGATTTCAGGAGAAGGCCGTCCATTAGGAAAGGGTAAATTTCATGGTTTAAATTGTATTCTCTAACACCATTCAAGACCACATAGCACATGGATCCACCTATTATGAATAAAATTTGACATTTTAATTGGGATGCAGAGTATATCATAATTTGAAATCATTATATTCTCTAGGAACATAGAGAAGTTTGGTTTCCATTTATTGTTCCAAATGCGACAAAAGAAACATCTCCCTGATTCTAAGAATTAATGGACGGTTGTAATGGTGACAGAAAAAAAAGGACATGTGCATGGACACGGTCCGGGAGATAATGCAGACTGTGCTTATGGTATTGCAAAATGGCACGCATGCAGCAAATATAAACAGACAAAACATTATTTATGGACCAAGTTTCTTTTTTGGGTATATAGCTAAATGTAATGTTGTCAATATTTTATTGAAATCCAACACTAAACAGAACCTGACATTTGGCAAATCGTTAAGTACAATATGTCACTCCTACCATAAAGATCATAGATGGGTTTACTCATACTCTCAACAGGGGAAAAGGAAATAGCTAATCTCAGATACCCTTATCAAACCAACCAAGGGCCATTGGAATTATGCATATTTTCAATGCTAAGCATGTGATTTCTATTAACAAGTTAATAGGACGGATTAGTCCACCAGTTATTGAGAGCCTATTTATAATACTTGTGTTAATATCTAAGGTACAAACAAAATCAGGGGCAGTGTCCTTGAGCTTTTCATACATGCCATGGCCATGTGAAGAGTAGAAGGGTCATAAGAAGTCTGGAATATGAAGTAATGTACCTGATCACCAGAGAAGATGGCCCAAGCCAAGGGCTTGCTGAACAGAACACTGCCTCTAACCATGCTCACAACACATCTCAGGACTTGAACGAACGAATAGGCAGCAGCTATACCATTGGCTACCACCAAAAACCTACATGGTCATATGCATAATGCAAAATTGCTCACGAAATCAAGGGATGATTAGGACTATATTATGGTAACCCTAAAAGATTAACAGAGAGAGAGAGAGAGAGAGAGAGATAGGTATTTGAGAGATCTTACACAAGAGCTTTCATGTCTGTAAATCTAGCTTTCTTCTGAATTGAGAAGATTTCTTTGACCTGGGAATCAGTCACCACAAGAACGGCAGCAAGAACTCCCAGACCACAAATCAAACACCTCAGCACCAACTCTGCCACCCGCACACTCTTATCAATAAGCTTCAAATTTGTGCCATGATACACTGGGACATTCCCGGGACTAACTCCAACACCCAAATAACTCATCCTTCCCAAGATTCACTCACACTCAAAAGAGAAGATTAAGAGAGAACGGGAAAAGCCTCTGTAGGATTGCTCACAAACACCCACAAGAGAAACTCCACTACTTAAATACTCGAACACAACTTCGTTTCCTTCTCTTATTGTTTCGAGTCCTTTAATATATATTTGGAGGTTGAGCTTAGTGCCTGCCAAGTGGTCAGAGTTGAAGAGCGTAGAAATGCATGACCTGCTTAGACGGGCACCTCATCCTACAATTTAGTAGCATTTATTCATCTGTATTTGTGTAACTTTTATTTATTTATTTTTCTGAATTTAGGGACTACTAGGTCAATTTGGAAAGTGATAGCCTGAGTGCTCTTCTTTCTTTTTTCTAGGAAGAGGCAACAGTTTCTTGTCCCAAGGAGAAAGAGTCAGATAAGGTGAGGGGGAGAGGAGGGGTTAAAGCCACTGTTCTCATTGAATGAAAGATGGTGGAGGCAATTATGATGGCCCATTTCTTTTGCATACTGCACTAGGCATTTCCAGAAAGGACAAAACAAGAGAGTTTATCTAAACTTAGGTGTGAAAACATGCAATATGTTTAGACGTTGCTTGCAAGATGAAACAAAAACATTTTTTTTGGGGGGGGGGGGGGGTTGTGCAGCAAAAGCTAATCAACAGAGAATGATTAAAGTGGGTCATTTTGCGTTGATTTGCTGTTTGTGGCGGGGGCCATTCGGGGTTAGTTTTGAAGTCACTCATCAAGCCATGCGCTTTCTTAAACAGTAGTGAAGCGTAATCTGGTTAGGTGAACCGTGAGATCCCCCATCCGGTGGACGCCTAACCCAAATCCAAAAGGTGATCTGTTTGCTTACGTGATTATTGCATACCACTTCCTTTTTATGTTTTTTTTTTTGGGCACTTCCTTCCTTCATAGTTAATGAACTGGAAAGTGAGGCTTCAGTTCGACAACTTTAATGGCTCTTTCAGCAATTAATTATGGTCAGATATAAAAGATAATATATAACATTGGCGCAATCCAACACTCGCTTTATGTGATTGATGAAAAATCATTATAAATATTGATTTCATTTTTTTCTAATTTTTTTATAATTTATATTTCAGATTTTTAGAACCGATATGTTATACTCTCAGTTATTAAAAACTGATAAGTCTCATTCTTGTTTATTAGGACCAATGAAAATATAAAACAATATCATGAGATAATTTTGACGGTCGAATTGCTTAACACACATTTTGATGTTCAATCTTAATAGATTTAAGTGCAAAGTAGAAAATTCCAATAATTAAAGTTCATAATTTGAGGTATGAAAAAAGAAACCATATGGTGCCTAGCATAGCTTACCCGTTTTGAAAAACAAAGCATATGACTAAATTACCCAGTCTATTGAGAGTGGGAATTGCAGCTTGCACGTAATGTCGTAATTGGTAATGTCCGAAATAAAATAAAATAAAAAATGATAAATACACATAACTTTTTATAATACTTTACATAATAATATGTTAAAATGATAAATATTTTTGAAAAATATCTTATAAAAATAACCTAATTTTACAGAAATATCATTATTTTACAATATATATTATGAAATGTACGGTATAACTACTCAAACAAAATATCTCTCTTGATCCCATCTCCCATATTTTACTTTTTTTTGGCATTATATATCCCTTTGTTCCACTGAATTCAACAAGTGCAAGATGGGGCGTGTTGGGTTGACAGGGATAGCAAGGGACTGATAGCCGCAATGGAAAATTCACCCAACTTTGGGGGGATTGGATGGGTCACTATCACTTTGGCCATAATTTTTTGGATGAACCTAATTTGTATGTCAGCATTACGATAGTGTTACGTTTAGTGTGTATCAGTACCGCACCATAACGTACAATGGAGCCTATTTATTTATAAAATAAGTTAAAAAAATATGATCGAGTACTTTGGTATGTAAGTTGATGTGGTAGGTCGTGTACTCGGTGCAGATTTAAAGATGCGTTTGAATGTTAAAGTAAGTTGAGTTGAGTTGAGTTTAAATGATAAAATATTGTTAAAATATTATTTTTTAATATTATTATTATTTTGAAATTTAAAAAAATTGAATTATTTATTATATTTTATTTTAAAATTTAAAAAAATTATAATGATGAGTGAGATGAATTGAGTTTGATTTAGTAACTAAACAAGATTAATCTTTTATTTTTATTAATATGTGTACCTACCTAGCTGTTTTGGTTTCTGAATGGGGAATGAATGATACGTTAGATACGTACGTACGTCTTCCTAGCTTCTTTTATTGTATATAAATATGAAAATGCTAGGATCCACCGGAGCTCGCTCTATTTTTTTTGTTTTAGTTTTTTTTTTACTTAGTAAATAAAAAAGTATTATATAATAATATTGTAAATTTTTTTAAAAATATTTAAAAGTCTTAAAAAATGATGTGAAAAAAACTTAAGTTTTTTGTTATATTTTTTTTGACATAATTTTTTAACACTTTTAAATATTTAAAAAAAAATTCATAATATTATTAGATAACACTTTTTTAATTACTAAGTAAAAAAAAAATGGAGCGGGAGCTCCAGCAGGATCCCTCAACGGGAATCCTAGCATTATCCATATAAATATAAATAAGAGATCACAAGATATTGAAGGATTATTGTTTCATTAAGTAGTATGTTTGAATTATTTGGTGAAGTTGGGGGTGCAGGGCTCTACTCAAGTTTGGAGATCTCTTTTGCACGTTTCCAAGTATTTTAGAGGTTAGGTTCGTATTGATAAATTGGCATTTCCTTATTTGCGTCTTTGTTGATGTAAGTTTTTTGGGTGTTGGTTATTTTTTAAGTTTATTGTTTGTGGTTGATGGGTAATAAGTTTATTTCTTTAGAATGTCCATAATATTCTCCCGTAAAAAATGAAGGCTTATCAATAAAGACTAGAGGTATAGTCCTCTTTACAAAAAAGACAAAAGAAAAATACTATTTCTGAATTATAGTACTTGTTTATATTCATTTTATCATAATTTGCTTAATTAATTTCTCTCTTCGATTGGAGAAAATAAAAGCAGGATTGTGGGAAAAAAAATGATAAACGTATTTATAAAGAATAATAGTTAATTAATATGTCAAACTTTCTCTCAATATATAATGAACAAAAACATTAAATTGAAACGTGAAATTATTAATATAGGACCACAAGCACAGAACAAACAAATGCTATTAATTCGGGAATAAAATTTTACAATATATAAGTTATTGCCAATGATCAATTATCATAAATAGCATCAAACCAACCTAAATATTATTATTAATTATATTATGAATCACCGCAAATTTTGGATGCTTTAATTTGATCATTCATGGAAGATACTCAAACTTGCACGAATTATGACCTGTCACCAAAGATAAAAGAAAATATATTATCATGACATGATTTTCATTATACATTGATCAATTAATTAAACATATTATATAATATTGTCCATATACGCAGATCAAATTAACTAACTTCTTCAGGAAATATTGCATTTATATATATATATATATAATTAATATCTGTTGATGATCAGATATTAATTATATTTTTAGTAGGAGGCATCTTACTTGGGTCAAGATCTGTGATCATTGCAGCAGCGTTGAAATAGCAAGTAGCTCCTTTGTGCTTGAACTTCTGGTAATAGTTGTTGAACGCAAAAGAGGCATGGTCCCTTATTGTATTTGGTAAGAAACAAGGCTGGTGTGCTGCTTGTATTTTGCTGCACTCTGCACCTCCTTTTCCACAAGCCCAGTCCAGCGCCGTCTGCAGCTCATCATCTGGGGTCTGCTCGTCAGCTATGCACCATTCCACAAATTGCCCATCTAATAGTTTTAGGGGGACAAAAAAATACACACGAGTGTTAGATCATGATTTGCAATTTTTTCATCATGCTATCTATGCGAGCTTTAAGACAAACTAATAATCTGCGATTAAAAGAAGCTCAGCGCCACAGAACAAATGACCCTTCCAATGTGGTAATTCATTGTATGCATGGCATAGATCAATCGAAAGTATCTATTGATAGGACTAAAACAGGCCAGCATCTATACTAAATATTGCATATGTATCAATTAATGGGGGAAAGGCAAGGATGATTAATTTACCAGATGTTTGAAGAGCAAGGATCAAAAGGAGAAGAACAAGAAGACTTCTCTGCAAAGCAGATGACATTGATGATCTTGATTTTGAAGTTGATGCAGGAGCTTAATTCAATCAATACCCGGAAGGGCTACACATACACATTACTACAGCCAACAGTTACTCCTATATATTATACGATCGAGGTCACTTCAACATTATCATGTGAGAGGTTCTCTCAGCTTTTAAAAAAGTAGAGATGCCATTCTATGTGCGTTCCTTCGGTTTTACGTAAACATTTTGGACTTTCTATCTTTGAAACGCCCCCACATATATATTTGTCTCTAGATTGTGAAAAGACAAAAAAGAAATGGTTTATCATCAAATGATCACAGAACCTCTTCAGCTCGTTCTGACCTCACATGGAAACTACAATGGCTGAAACATATGCACTGGCATGTTCGGTGTTCCTGTGGCATTTTAATTTATCACTGTTTGTAACTTTCTCAGTAGTACTGAGTCTTGATCTTGTAGTTGATTTGGACTTTCGTACAAAAAGATCATAAGATGCTACACAAATCTATGATTTTCATAAAGCAACCGGCCCGCCAGATGACCCATTTGCCAAGGAAACTCAAAAGGGCAAAAAAGTAGGGGTCTACGATTGTAATTGTTCTATTAACACCAGTGCATATTGAATTTATCAAATATTGGAGGGTCGGTATGTATGACCAAATGGGCCTAGCAAGACCCAATGCCGGGCCCAGCCCTCTTTCTCAAAGGCATCATCTAAGCAAGTATGATTGGACATGCTATGTCCTTTCATACGAACCTAAGACGTTTTTGGCAAGAAAAAAATGGCGGACAAACACATTTAATTGAACTAAATGGGAAAGGGACACAAATTCATATAATGCAACAAGATCGAACTAGAAAGATAAGAGATGTGACGAGTACGACTTAAAGTTGCATTAAAATGTAGCTATCAAGCTAAAGGCGCCCCTAGAGAATGTCCACCGAGCGATGGCTCAAGTGCTTGCTTGGCTATAAAATATAAGGGTTTTTTATAATTTATAAACAAATTTAAGGTTCTGTTTAGATATAAAAATACTCTCAATCTATTTTATCTTATTATTACAAATTTTACAAATTTTTATATAAAATATAATAAATAATTCAACTTTTTTAAATCTCAAAATAATAATAATATTAAAATATAATATTCTAACAATATTTTATTCAACTCATCTAAAATCATCTTATTTCACTATCCAAATGAATATTTTTTATTATATTTAAACACATCAAATAAAAAATAAAAGTCAAAATAAAATTTAAAATAATATTATTTTATAACATAGTTATATACAAATTGTTATTTAGTAATAACTTTATCTTTTTTCAAATATAAATAGCCCAAATTATGAAGTAAGAATGGTCGGTCTTTCCTTTACTCTCCTACTTACTAGGTTTGGTTTCACAAACCTTTTAAACCATCTCATCTCAACATTTAAATATCATTCAAATATAAATATTTTTTAATTTTTAATTTTTAAATTTATAACTTTTTCATCTAATCATTGTCTAATTATTAGAACTTTCTCTAACTTTCAAATAAAATACAAATTTTTTTTTTAACTTTTTTCAAATCTCAAAATAAAAATAATAGTAAAAAAATATATTCTAATATTCTTTTAATTTTATAATATTTTTATTCAACTTTTTTTTTCTCATTCTCTAAAATCTCATAAAAATCTTAATTCAAATCATTTCACTACTGTAAGGAGATTTTTCCTTATTAGTCCATAGAGCAAGCCCATAAGGAATCTCTATGAGAGGGGGAGAGAGTCCAATTAGGCCCAATAACCCTCCTCTAAAATGAGTCACTGGGCATGTACTTGGCCCCATGAGCAAAATCAACTCTTGAAGTAACCCTCACTTGGAAAAAACGGATGGTAGGAGTTAGGGCTGAAAAATTGACATTTCGGTTCGGTTCTAAGGAGAAATCGAGACTGACCGAGCTATGCAAAAATGAGGCACAAACTGGTCGAAACCGATTGAGCTAGGGGCAGAACCGACTGGTTCGGTTGCCGGCCGGTTCATGGTCGGTTGATCGGTTTTTGCCGGTTCAAACCGTAGGCATGGGTCGTGGGATGCGCTGTTTATCGGAGGGACGTGGAAGGCTGGGCCACTACCTGCTGCAGATGCCGCCGCCGGAGAGTGGAGATGATCAAATGAGGGGGTTGGCCATTGTCGTTGTCTGTTGAGGGCCTGAGGTTCGAAATGGAAATGGCTCTGAAATGGAGATTGGAGTCTTGGAGATGGAAGATGACAGATGCGAGGCGAGGCAGATGAAATCAGAAGAGGGGGGGTACAGGTTGTTTAAACCCTATGAAGGAACGACGTCGTTTGTCTTATTCCAAACGGCGCCGTTCTCATTATTATTATTTTAAACTAAAGATTCAAAACGACGTCGTTTAACAATGATATATATCTTTAAGACAAGGGTCTGCTGACGTCGGCCGGTTTTTCAGTTTTTGCTGGTTCAAACCGCGAACCGAACCGGCCGACGCCGATTTTAGTAATTTACCACCGATACCCGACCAGTTCTCTGCCGGTTTCGGCCGGTTCCGAGCTCCAGCGGCCGGTCTAAGTCGGTTACAGTCAATTGGCCGGTTTTTTGTATAGCCCTAGTAGGAGCTGATAGGACTCACTACCTTGACACCCCTCCACAGGATAAAGTGCGTCGGGGAGTCATGCCGCATTAATGGCACTACTCCCCAGACTCTATGCCGTATTAATGGTGTCACCCTAAGAGCCACGCCGCATTAAAAGATTTTGACTAGGCAAACAGTTGAAGTGACATAAACTCCCTGAGGCAAGGTATGTGTTGTCCCCACCCAAAAACCTAGTATAAAAGCTGACTCCCCAAGTATGAAGAACTATCTTTGATTCCTCTAAATTTTTGCACAAACTACTAAAAAGATATATTGATTTAAGCATCAGAGACTCCCCGACCTCCATTAAAGCCCCCACTCTCTGTGTTTTCCTAAGTGTGCAGGTGCGAGGACCAAGACCCGAGTTGCTAGAACCCGACCAAAGGTGTACGAAACATGATGTTAATAGTGGCATCGTTTGTTAGACTTTACGTGTTATTCGTATGCCTGTGACAACTCGTTCTTAGACAACTCGGAGACAAGAAGAAGAAATGTCAACAAACACGGAAGCAAAGCTTGCGGCAATGGAGCAACTAGTAGGAAAGTTAACTACTGAAAGGGAGACGTTTCGAAAAGAGAACGAGACACTTGTAGTAGCAACCAACAGACCAGAAAACAATGCAGAACCAAGCAAGAGCGAGCACGTAGAATATAGAAACGCAGGAGGGGAGGTGACGCGGAGCAAGAAAGAAGAAACATGTTGAATGAGATACGTAACCTCAAAGGGAAATACAAAGAGATGGTAACAAAGATGGGCACGTCATCATCAGTAGACCAACTGCTCACTAACACAGCCTTACCCTACAATGAGGAGGTGATGGCCATGCCCCTGCCAACAAAGTTTCGAGTTATCCTCATGGACATGTATGATGGGGCTAGAGACCCCCTTAAACACTTGGAAACCTTCATATATGACCTTGCATAGTTTCTTAGGAGAAGTGGCTTGTAGAGCTTTCCCGTTAACCTTAAAGGGACTAGCAAGAGTATAGTTTGGGTCCTAGGACCCGGGTCCATGGATAGCTTTAGGGAGTTGGGCCGTCTGTTCCTCACACAGTTTATGTCGAGCAGAAGAAGAAAATGCACTGCGGCATATCTCCTTACCATCAAGTAGGGGGAAGACAAACCTTTCCAGATTCAACAAAGAGTGCATGACTACAAACAACCTAGACGAGAAGATAACTTTGGTAGTACTTTTAGGATGGGTATAGCCCCGATCCCAGTTCATGGCAGAATTGTAAGGAGAACTCCCGCCACGCTACAAGATTTTATGGATCAAGCCGACAACTTCATCAACGTCAAAGATACACTTCGAGCCCTGACCGAACCAAGGAAGAAAGAACTAGAACATGCATATAGGAAGTGGAAGGTACCAACCAAGAGCAAGGCTCGCGAGAAGCTAAAAAAAGGACCACATGACAACAGAAGATAACCGATCAACCATCCAAGAAGATGGCTACAGAAGCACTAGTCACCATTATTGCACCACTATCAGTCCAACACTCATAACACAAGATTGCATTTTCTTGAAAGAGAAAAGAGAACAGCTTGGGCGACCAAGGCAGCAGTATCCTCCCGCTTGGAGACCAGAGCAGGAGTGGAGGAAGAGATCACGAGAAAGAAGTGTAGAAAGGGCTGACATGCAAAGGAGGGAAGGGAGCCAAAGGGTAGTTGAGTGGGGACCCCCGCACAATCTCCCCCGCGCACCACATCAGGAAGGACTGCCACTGGGAGAAATCAGAATCTTCGCGGGAGGATTCGTTGGAGAGGGCGCAACCTCATCTGGTTAGAAGGCGCACACCAAGCAAGCACGATACTGAGAAATGTATTCAGCTAAGTACCACCCCACCAAATATAGGGAAAGCGAGCCGGCCCCCTTCATCTCCTTTGGTGATGACGACAATAAGGGGGTCCTCAATCCACAGGATGACGCTTGTGGTGACTATACTTGTCCCCAACTTCACCATTAAGAGGAACCTTGCTGACAAAGGCAGCTCTATAGACATCCTCTTCTATGAAGCCTTCACCCGGATGGAGATAGATACCGCCCAACTCCAACCAGATCTCATGCCACTGAAAGGCTTCTTTGGGGACATGGTCCAGCTAGTTGGCACCATCACATTGTCTATCTCGGCAGGCAGAACCCCCTGTATGGCTTCCGTCATGGTCGACTTCTTAGTGGTAAAAGCTCCATCATCCTACAACGCCATACTTGGCAGACCTACCTTTAAAAACTTAAGGGCGGTGATGTCGACCTACCACTTGAAGATGAAGTTTCTGACCCCCAGGAAATGAGCAAAATTCAGGAAGAGTAGGTCTTGGCACAGGAGCGTTACGTGTAGGCATTGAAGCCAATGGATGGTGGGGTACATGTGGTCCACAACCTAGACAATGACCATGTTTTCTTGCCCCGCCCGAACACACCACAACAGATGGAGAGATCCAAGATGAACAAACACTCAGGAAAGTGGAGCCGAATGAGTCCTAGAGTTAATCCCCTGGAACCCAAGTCACTCGGAAGCCACGACCAAGATTGGCAGTGGGATGACTCTCAAAATGAGGTGTGCCATGCAATAGCTTTTCATGGAATACCAGGATCTCTTCACTTGGAATCATAAGGACATGCCTGGAATCGACCTAGAAATCATGCAACACTAACTGAGCGTGGACCTAAAAGCCAGGGGAGTAAGGCAGAAACGTCTAAACTTTAGCCCCGAGAAGAATACTGCAATGCCGCAAAAGTCGACTGATTACTTGCGGCGGGCTTCATATGGGAGGCATATTACCTAGACTGGTTGTCCAACATGGTGTTGGTGAAGAAGAAAAATAGAAAGTAAAGAATGTGTGTTAATTTCACTGACTTAAATAAGGCTTGCCCAAAAGATAGCTTCCCGCTACCCCTCATTGATCTGATCGTCGACTTCACGACGGGTCATTACATGCTTAGCTTTATGGATGCCTACTTTGAGTACAATCAAATCTGCATGAACACATATGATGAGGAGAAGACTTTGTTCATCACCGATTGAGGATTATACTGTTACTCTGTCATGCCGTTTGGGTTAAAAAAATGCAAGGGCCACCTACTAGTGGTGACCACCCGACGACTCCGCTCGTATTTCCAGGCTCACCTAGTAAGGGTCCTCACCGAGACCCCCTGAAGAAAATCCTACAAAGACCGGACGCCTTAGGCTGCCTTACAAACTGTGCCGTTGAATTGAGCGAGTTCGAGATCAAGTACACACCTTGAAATTCTATTAAAGGGCAAGTGTTGACAAATTTTGTGACAAAATTCATTGTCTTCCTAGACAAACATGCATCTCCCATGAAGCCCTGACGGATATTTGTTGACGGCTCGTCTTGCCAAGCTAGAGAGGGAGTGGGGGTGCATATTGTTATAGATGAGGTCGAAGAGCATGATTATGCTATTAAGTTAGCATTTAAAACTACGAACAATGAGGTATAGTATGAGGCACTATTCTCTGGTTTGGTGATTGTTAGGTTCTTGGGCACTAAAGAAGTAAAGGTGCGAGCTAATTCTCAGGTAGTAGTCAATCAAGTACGAAGGGAGTTCGCTGTGAAGAGTGAAAAATTAAAAAAATATCTAACATTGATAGAAGACGAACACGTCCATTTTAGATACTTTCAGATCCAACAAGTACCAAGAGCCGAAAATCAAAAGGCATATAAGTTGGCGCGAGTGGCGTATGGATAAGAAGATTCTCCTTTGCCAGAACAAATGGTAATCAGGATTGTCGAGATACCCACCATAGGAATTGAAGTTATAGAAGTAAAGTCGGGAGCTCCGGAATGAGCATTGGATATTATCAAGTACATAAATGCCAACGAGCTACCCGACAACAAATGAGAAGCTAGAAAGATTAGGAAGAGAGCAGTACGTTACACTCTACTCAAGGAGATCTTATATAGAAGGGGGTACTTCACACCTCTCCCGAGGTGTGTCTCATTCGAAGAAATCCAATATGTGCTAGTAGAAGTACACGAGAGAATTTGTGGTTACCACTCCGGAGGAAAGGTGCTACCCGGCAAAGTAATGAGGGTGAGATACTATTGGCCTCACGCCCTCAAGGATGCTAATGAGTATGCACAGAAATGTAGAAAATGCCATGAATACTCCAAAGTGTCTCATTTCCCATCGGAGGAGTTGACGTCGATCACTTCACCATGACCCTTTGCTCAGTGGACCCTACCCCCAAGCAAATGAGGGATAAGATTTGTAGTAGTGGTGGTGGACTACTTCATTAAGTGGGTAGAGGCCGAGGCATTGACAACAATCATGGCAAGCAACATCACATGTTTCTTATGGATGATTGTCATCTGCAAATTTGGCATCCCTCGTATCATCATATCGAATAATGGAAGGCAATTCAACTCTGACCACTACCGAGATTGGTGTTGGGACTTGGGGATCAAGTTCCAATACTCGTCTCCAGGACATCTTCAGTCCATCGAGCGGGTGAAGGCGACCATTGATGGGTATACTAAAAAAGAAGCTTAGCGACAAAAAGGGTACTTGGGCAGTGGTACTTTCTGGAGTTTTATGGGTATACCAAATCACGGTAAGGACCTTAATGGGAGGAACCCCCTTCACTCTCACTTGCGGACATGAGGTGATACCATCGATCGAGGTCGGGATTCCTACCTACAGGGTATAACATTTCGAGTAAAACTCCAACAACGAATGACTAGAAGAACAACTTGACTTGTTGGAGGAGGTTAGGTTTGAAGAAAAGTAAGGACAACCATCAACAAGAGGAGAACAGAACGATATTCAACAAATGGGTATGCCCAAGGGCATTTGAGATGCGGGACCTCATGCAAAAACAAATGGGGATGACTACCCGAGACAAAGGGAAACTAGGCCCTCAGTGGGAAGGCCCTTACGTGGTCACCGCCAGTAACCGTCCTGGCTCATATTGGCTCTGAGACTCCCAAGGGAACAAGCTACCACACTTCTGGAACACCGGGCATTTGCGAAAGTTTTATTATTAAAAAATTTTATGACTTGTAATTTATATTACCATGCCAACGGTGTTAACTCTATTAATAAAAGTGTGGCTTTTCAAGAATAAATAACATCTCACCTAATGACATCTCACCTAACGACATCTCAACTCCTTACTCCAGTAACGTAATCTCTATCTACTTACCTCCCTGCGAGGCTCCAAAAGGATGAGTGACGCCTAAATGATGCTTTATCCCTTTCGCGGTGGAGACCGGGCCAGCCTCGACTGCCCGACATTTACCTTCCTAGTGAGCGTCAACAGGCAAGAGCGGGTCCAGACTTCCAATCCCAAACTACTCGGTAACTTACGTCACCGCAGGGCCCTAACGGATGAGATACGCCTTAAGGACATCTTATCCCTCCCGCGACGAAGAGTGGGTTCAGTCCTTCAGCTACTTAGCAACTTACCTCAACCTCCGTCATGACGAAGAGTGGGACCAGCACTAGCTTGACCCAACACTTACCTTCCCTGTGATGTCAACAGGCGGGTGTGAGTCCAGTCTCAAACTGCGGGGCAACTTACCTCCCCGTGAGAGTTAATAGATGGGTAGGCAACTCAACCTCCCTCACGTGGGAGAGTGGGTCTAGCCTCTTAGCTACCCAACAACTTACCCCGACCCCTATCACAGTGAAGAGCAGACCGGTTGCTCAGTTGTCCGACACTTACCTCCCTACAAGGCCCTAAAGGGATGAGTTACATCTAAAGATTGCTTTATCCCTCTTGTAGTAGAGAGTAAGCCAGTCCTCGGATGCCCGACATTTACATTCATCGTGAGCATCAACAGGAGGGAGCAGGTCTAGTTCCAAACTATCCAATAACTTACCTTCCTGCAAGGCCTTAAAGGGCGAGATGCGCCTTAAGCCCATCTTTTACCTCTCGTGATGGAGAGCGGGTACAACCTCTAGGCTGCCTGGAAACTTATCCCAACCTCCGCCTCGGCAAAGAGTAGGATCAATATCAGCCTAACCCAATACTTACCTTCCCCGTGATGTCAACGGGCGGGAGTGAATTCAGTCTCAAACTACTTGAAAACTTACTTCCCCTTGAGAGTCAACAAGCAGGTTTAACCCCTTGGTGGCCCGACCTCACTCATGGAGAAGAGCGGGTCTAGACTCTCGGCTGCCCGACAACTTATCCCGCTCCCATCACGGTGATTAGCGGATCAGCTTATGTCGAACCAGTAACACCTCAGATCCTTGCCGCGCTCTACCTTCACCAAATGAGATGTCAAAAGAATAATGCCCCGCATCTCTAGCAAAAAAGCTCAGATTTGCAAATTTCACACTCGTAGTTGGAGATGAGTTACATTAATTTTTTTAGTTTTTCCAGCATTATTGAAAATCTCCTACTTGCCTAATGGTAAAGAGCGAGACAACTTCGCAACTTCCCGGCGACTCACCCTCCCCCCCCTCCCACTCCCCCGAGGAGACCAAAGAAAGGGAGGGCTTAGCCTAAGGCATCCTGACCTCTCTCCCTGTGGAATATGGACTCAATCCATTCACTATTCAGTATTAACTCCCGAGGAGATCCACCCCCAAACTGACGACAACGAATCAAGACAATCCAGGTTTATGATTAAGATAATGAATAAGTTCTACACCTTTCGTCCGGTTCACTCCCCAAAGCACATGAATGAAAAGCTAAAAGTAGGAAAAAAACACACACACAAGAAGAAAGAAAATTATGTATAGGGAATTCCATTAATGTCATTTACGAAGTACAAACACAAACGAAGAAAAATGAAAATACATAGATACAAGAGGAAAGTATTCAGCTGGCGAGGTTGTCTGAGAGTACACTTGAGATCAGCTTCTTTCCTATCGAGGCACCTCGCTTCAACACCGCTGACTCTGGAGGAAGTTCTTGCACTTTCAATGCCCCCAAATTGCTGGGGGGGGGGAGTTTAGAAGCACATGGTCCCTCATTCTCTCCAAGTAGCAGTAAGACCAGGCGTCATCACGAACCAAACAGATGTGTGACAACTCCTCGCTCTGCCAGGGGACGACATCTTCCGCATTATCTAGAGAGACCGCAGGTCCTGGATAATTGCTTTGTGGGCAGCTATCACACGGTCTGCCTTGGTAAGCCAGGTCTCCAACCCTGCCGCTCGACTCTTCTTACTACACTCCCCAACACGAGCCAAGGCAATCTTGGCCTCCAAGTCCTTCACTCTCTAGGATTTGGCCTTGAGAGAATCTTTCTTTGCCGTGGGAGACTGGGAAGGCTCCTTGTACCTTCCCCCATGCCACTTGTACGCCCAAGCATCTAAAAGCATGCTGCTTCCCTAACTGCAAATTCACGACTCAAAATTTTCCAACTCCTCCTGCTGGCTATCAAAGGATTCCTAAAGGTTGTTCCTCGCTTCCTTAGTGAGGGCTGCTTCAAGGTGACAAGAAACGACCTCCTCTTGGGACCTCGCCAAGTCAGACTTAAGTTGGTCCTTTCGTTGATGAAGCTAGAGTATCCTTTTCTGCCTTGTCACCGGCTGAATTGCACCTTAACGAAGGTTTCCTCTAACTCCTATTTTCTTTCCCTTTCTTCCTAGGTATGACGCAAGGTCAACCATGCCAAAGATCAGAGTGCCCGGTTCTCACCTTCCAACCCCTCCCGGTTGTCTACGATGAAGGCCGCTAATCGCTCCACGCCTTGCTATGAAAGTTTCAAGTTAGTATCAAAGGAAAATGGGCAAGAAAGCTTAAAAAGGAATGTAACGAGTTGATAGCTAGTCACAAAAAAGAACCCCCTGAGCTTACTGACCATTTCTTGGACAGGGTCAAGACATGCCTCGCCTACCGCCAACCTCAGAGCAGCATCCCCCTTCTCCTTAGAAGGATTCTCGTTCATGATCTCATCGCCCCTCAATGCTTCAACGCCCCCTTTGAACTTCGCCAGGGATCAACCTCTCTGACTTTTGCCCCGACCTTCACCTTCTGTGGTGTGCTTATGAACCTCACCAACTGCTAGCGCATCAGTGCCAGGATTAAGGAGGGCTCCTTAGTCTCCTTCGGCACTCTCATCCCTTCCTCGACACCAGTCCTAGTCGACACCAAGCCTGAGATGGTGTCAGTGAAGGACAATGATGCCCCAACATCTACAAAAATAGTCGGGACCTCACCAACCCCCACCAATGCTATTCCAACTAAAGTTTTGAAAATTGTTTCGGTTAAGGCATTTGAACGAAATATTTTGATACCGATATCGTTTTGGGATAGTCTATATATAAATAAATAAATTATATATGTATAAATTATATTTCAAAATAATATCAATGTAAGTCTTAAAAAGTTAAAACACATATTTATAAAACTTAATAATACTTCTAAGTTCTCAATCCAATTATTAAAAAAAATAATCATTCATCTTCATCATGAAAATGATAGTAGGAATTTGATTTTCAGTCCACGAGAAAAAAGGAATTAAAAAAAGTTAAGAAAATAGTCTTCAGAAGTGAGAATTATACGACTGATATTTGACCCGGTACGAAACACATACTTTTTTTGTACCAGTCACTATCCCGACATAGTAAATATCGGCCGATATGACATAGTATTTAAAACTTTGATTCCAACCTCAATTTTGACTCTCGCTAAGGCCAAGGCCGGGATGGTGCAAGTGAAGGGCAATGGAGCCCTAGTATCGGCAAAAACAGTCAAAGTTTCGTTGACCTCCACTGACACCGCTGCAACCTCAGCTGTGGTACATCCACAAAATCCCTTACAGCCCACGACACTGCCCTCGCTATTTCCTTCTCATACACAATGTTGTCACCTCTACCTCCCTCCGAAATGGCCCTAGACGAGACAACCTCCACTCCAGGAGAATAAGCGATGAGAGATTCCGGGATAGAAACCCGGGCAAGAAAGTCCTCACCCCCAGTTGGGTGCTCCTCAAACAACGGTGAGGGACCCTCTTGATGTCAATCTCAGGGGACGGGACCACTACCTGAGACTCTCGAATAAGACAGTCCAAAAGGACCCTGTAAAACCTCAAAGAGAGCAACTCCTATCCAGGTGAGAGTTCCATAATCCCTGCATTGCCCAGTGGGGTTGGAGAAGAAATTCTTGGAGTGATTAGGAGAGTCCCCTTTTGGGCTATGTAACATCGGCCATCGGGGGGTCGGCCTAGACTTGTTGAAAGGAATCAGCACAGCCCACCTCTCATGGAGAAGGAGAAGAAGACGCAATGTTAGGGGACGATACGATCTTCCGCCCCTCTTCGATGATGGCTTTTGCCGCTGAACGAGCACCGAAACAGAAGACTGTCTCGGGGGGGGGGGGAGGGGGGAAGGAAGGTGCCAAGTTAGAACTGCTTTTGGCAGGAGATTCCCTCATGGGCTTCTTCCCTTCCCCCTCCACCTGTGGGCTAGCGGAATGCCTACGGACCTGGGGAATGGTCACCTATATCGATATGGTCAGATCAACAAAACGCATGTCGATCGGGAGAGCCAAGTATCGCTGAAGGCTACCCTCATCTAATAAGGCCTCGAAAATATAGCATTCGAGTGGGCTTTCACCCAGGCACGAACGGTCTCAATCCGACTCACTTCCTCGGGAGTCACCGAAGACTTGAAACTCTTGTCCTCGCCAACAACCCCCTAGATGGCGAGAACGGGGTAGTCACACTAGTTGACCTACTCAACCGGGAACTCCCACCCTTTGCCTGACAAAAAAAGAAGCGCTGACTCCACCCTTCACCTTGTTATAATGTGGCTCTAAACGAGCCAACGTCTGGATAGACCGAAAGCTGCATGTGTTGCCACTTTGCTTCGAGAGATTATGTGTAAGGAGGAACTCACGAGCCATGAGACCAAGGCACTCGGAACCTACCTCCTCCAATGCCCGTCACCAGGTGACGCAACATGACACCAAGATACTCCACGCATTTGGGTGGAGTTGAGCAGGTGTCTAATGAAGGTAATCCAGCACATCGTGAACTGGAGGATAGAAAGGCAGCCTAAGGTCACTGTAAAACATGCTAGGGTATAAAGCCACCTTCGAGATGTACCATTCAGAATATATGGCGCATTGGTTGGGGATAGAACTTCAAACTCAACGATGCCAGGCACCTTAAAGTTCAATTTTAGCAACTCCAACTCACCAAGAGTCACCATCGATAACCAGGAGAACCCGTCGAATCTTTGTGACTCAGTACGGCCTCAAGAGGATCTAGGCCCCCCTGAGTTTGTGAGGAACAAGGAGGTTTGGCGTGCTTGGGGCTTTTAAGATCAAGGGTGAAGGGTTCTTAGGAGCTATATGAATGGAAATGTGGAAGAAGGGGAGGCAAGATACAAAAAGGGAGGATTCGAAGAGAAGGAAGGGAAGCATGAATGACTAAGAAAGAATGAGAAAGCAAAGTGGGTTCCAAACGACAATGATGTGAAATTTAAATGAAATCATTCTTGATATAAATGAAATCAATGTTAAGATATGATTTAAATGATTAGAAAATTCATTTATTACAATTGGTTCAACCTTTGAGATAACGGATGATTTAACATATAACATAGCACGTTAGAATGAATATATCATTATAATCTAAAAGAATAAACTTGAAGATTAACGGTACCCGACAATACGTTTCGGGATTATTGGAAAAACAAAAGAAAAAAAGAAATGGTAACAAATTAAAAGAACTAAACAGAAAAAACCAAAAAAGAAACTAAAATCAATGACACACAAAAGGACTCCATCAGTATTTATATTTATATGTTTGGCCACAAATGCCTACGTCCTTTCCAGGAATAAGATCAAATGAAAAAAAGTTTACTAACAAAAGGGAATACAAAGGGTACTGTTGAGACAAGGAGAGAGGTTTCAGTACTAGTGTTCTGTCTCTTGGTAGGAGTTTGTACCGTCTAGTCTGTACTCTGGAACAGCAATTTGTACAGTTGGTGCTTTTTGTTGATGGAGAAATAACTCTCTTTTTATGCCAAGAAAATAAAAGAAAAAGAAATAAATAATGTTTTCTATCCCTTTTTTAATCAAACATCATGCTGTATCTTACACAATACATATGTACATGACGGACATTCTAAACCATGTTTTTGTCACCTGGTCGATCTATAGCATTTTTTTCTTTCATTTAGTAGTTAACAGTGTTATTACAATTTATTCTGATTAAAATTTAATTATTAATGACTATAGCTTTAACTTATTCAAGAAATCATCATTCGAGCTTAGACTATAAAAAGCTATGGGGATTTTTCCCTCAAGGTCCTACCAAGCCCGGTCCAGGACAGAAAGCCACGAACCCGGCCCACTAGAAGAATTCTTTGTACATGATCTGTAAGAGGGATGGTGCTGCAGGAGATGAGACTCATCGATTTAAGGCCTCTTCGGATAGTGTCCAGTTATCAGGTGCCTGCTTACATGGCAGACGTGACATACAGAGAGTCGTTAATCTACTAACAAAGAATGCATGAATGGACTAGGAGAAAGGCAGACTAAGAAGAGAAAGGTGGAGAACCACGCCGCATTAATGGCTCTACCACCCGGACATCACACCACATTAATGAGGCCGTCATAGAGTCACGCCGCATTTAAGACATCGTTTGTTTTCGAAAATGAGATGAGATGAGTTGAGATTAAAATTAAAAAGTTAAATAAAATATTATTAGAATATATTTTTTAATATTATTTTTGTTTTGAAATTTGAAAAAGTTAAATTGTTTATTTTATTTTGTATGAAAATTTAGAAAAGTTGTAATGATTAGATTAGATAAAATGAGATGGATTTAAAAAAGTTGAATTATTTATTTTATTTTATATTAAAATTTGAGAAAGTGTAATGATGAAATTGAAATGAGATGAGATGTTTTTTGAAAAAAAACTAGGCCTTAAAGATTCTGGCAAAAGAAACAATAAGGAAACCCCGGGCTTCATGAATGCAGGTATGATTTGCTCTTCAGTCTTGTAGTATAAATAGCTGATCCTATGTACGAGGATACTCTCTCTGATTTCTAAACTCTCTTACTTATTTATTACACTCCAAGAATATTTACTAACTTTGGTATCAGAGGTTCTCTGGCCCCAAGACTACCTTATCAAAGCTGCAGTACTTTCTATCTTGTGCAGGGCTCGTTTATGAATACCTGAATTATCAAAACTTGACCCAAATGTGTGCGAAATAAGAAGTTAACAGATACATTAAAACTTGAAGGTACAATTTAGATAGTGAGTTGAGATGAGATGAATTGAGATAAAAATTGAAAGTTAAATAAAATATTATTAGAATATTATTTTTTAATATTATTATTTTGAGATTTAGAAAATTTGAATTGTTTATTATATTTTAAGTAAAAATTTAAAGTTTTAATAATAAGATGAAATAAAATATTTTCATTATCCATATAATTTTTAATAGTCCTGTAATATAGATTTATTCGTACGATAACGTGTAATTAATGCACGCATCCTAGGGGACACATATATATTTATATGGAAAATGATTAAATGAATAATAGTTTTGTAAAATTAGACTTTATTTTTAATGAAATAATATGCTGTGTTGATTAATTGTAAAATAAGTCGTGGCATATCATTACTTATGGCATGTTTGGAGTTGCGGTAGAAGTCTTAACAAATATTTAATTAGTTTTAAAAACTTTTTCATAAAAAAAATAAGTTGTTTGGGTATTATATATTAAAACATTTTTAATCTCAAATAAGTTAAAAAACACGTTTGAAGAAATGCGTTTTTCTAAATAATGCAGAACATAATTCGAAATTTAAAAAGATTATCGATGGACGAAAATACTCATACAATTTTTAGATAATTACAACAAATTGAAAATTTTAAGGATATGACTATAATCTTTAAAAATTCAAATAATCATAATTTCTACATGAGATTTTTTTTTTTTTAATTTGTTTCTATACAAACGTAATATGTTTGAAAGTATTTTCAATATATAATTACCAAACAATACTAAAGGACTTTTTAATAATAGAATTTACTATTTAAATTGTAAGCTATAAATCTTAAAATGGTAAGTATATTTCCTATTACTATTCCAAACATACACTTGGTTACGTTAGTAACAGTCAAAGAAATTGATTCTTTCATTCCGGACATGAAATGCATGTAAGTTTGTTGGCGGCATATATAGCACGAGCTTGTAACGATCGAGGAAAGGTACTAACTTCGAAGTTAAACGACTTATTGTCGTTTTGGCTGGATCACCCCATGCGACAAAGAGTGTTATAAACTTATATTAACATGGTGAACTATCGGGGCCTAAACGACGTCATCGATCCCAGATTTCAATCAAGTTCTAACGTTCTGACCTTGAAATAATTGTCTGCTATTATTATCGAAATACGAGCTGCTGCAACCAAAATGCCAGACTGCTAAAGCAATGAAAGTTTAATTTATATATATTTTCCTGAGATTCTTTGAAATTTAATTGGACATGCAACAGATTGGATCTAGTTAACGTATATAAATTCTACTGATCTCACGTACGTATTTACTGCAACAGCATGATTCCTTTGGTTCAGAAACCACCATCTCCGATAATCTCAATACAGCTACATGCAAATTTACGAGGCTTGATTTGACATCGTCTGGTTTCATCCATTACAATGATACGAAGAGTGATGAACTGATCAAATCTTGGATCGATCGCTTAATGAAAAATACGATTAAGATAAGCATATGTCATATATATATATATTCATAGTACTGATCATTATAAGGTAACTCATTATCAATATTACACCACCGGAGAGAACTAGTATATATATAGGTTACAGATGAAGAGAAGTGTCAACATCTGAGTCAGAATCAGAATCCTTGAATTTATTCAAGGAAGTGAGAACAGAGGCAGTTGTATGATCAGAAGGCCGCCACGACGATTTCATCATGAGAGGGGCCTCGGCGCCGGCGTTCCCAGTAGTGTAGCCGGCATGTTTGCTCTGAGACGGCGGCCAAATATAGAGGGAAGCTTGGGGAGGTGACGACCTCGGTGGAAAGTCCAACTCGGAGTGGATAGACAGCCTCGATGGCTGCTGATCGTAATGCACACTGGTGGTGGGATTGAACAGATTGAGATGTACATGATGTTCATGATGTTTAGGTTTGGCGACCATTCTCATGAGCTCTCTTTGCTCTCTCATTTCCTTCACTCTTTCCAGCTGTCTGAATCTCTCCTGCAATAGAGCAATGGAGGAACGATTAATGACGGTACTGGAATCCTGCTCTTCCCTACCCATTTGAGAGAGAGAGAGTTTAATCACTCCTTCTTAGTCTTCTCGAGCTTCTGAAAGTTGGGCTGGTGCGTGCAGGTGGAGTGACCTCTTCTATTTATGTAAGGAGTCTTGAATAGGTTTTACAACATATATATAGGGACTCGGTATTGTTAAGATCGTTCCCTTTTAAATTAAATGTAAGCAAGTTTAGTCGTCCAATGAGATTTTAAATGATTTCGAAAAGGACTAAGAATCGGCAACTATGCTGCAAAGTCCAAGAAGAAGAGGTTGGGTAGCCAAATCTAAGGGGGGTTGTTTTGCTTGTACGTGAGGAGAGAGGCAACAACTTTGCTAAAGAAGAAAAGGGTTTGAAGGAAAGTCCAAAAGAATGTTGAAAACTAGCGCATGGAACGATGTGTTGGGAGGAATAATAGGTGATGCTCTGTCAGCTTGTCCCAAAAAAAGCTCTCCTTAGCTTTGGAGGTGATGGGGCTTAGATATGTAGCTTATTTTTGTTGCCTTTAGGTGCATGCAATTGCAGGATATCAATCCTTTTTTCAAAATTATTATTTCCTTTTCTTACAAATCCCCCACCCTCAGGAAATAAAATGCTTCGCTTTCTTTATTGCAGCAGAATAGGTGAGGATGGTCCGAGAGGATAAAGACAATAATTAGAAGAGGGAATAATCTTGAGAATTCATTATGCTTTCATTGAACAATAATGTATGACAGAGACAAACATACCAACATTCTCTCTCTCTCTCTCTCTCTCTCACAACATAGGTTTTGTCTTGGAGTTTTTGGCTGGGAATGGCATGCAGAAATGAAGGCTGCAGGATGTACTGGAGCTGAATTGGGATGCTTTTTTGTGAAGCCCAAGCGCGCGCGCCCCCCACCTCTATTATTTTCTTTGGAACTTCGATGTTCGAAGGACAGTTTGAGAAGACAGTATAAAGTGATAGATAGAGAAAGGCGTGCCATTTAAAAATCTCCATTATATCCATTTGCATTGGGCTTACAAATGCCTGTACATGTAAAGGGACTAGCTAGGGAGCGGTTCATATGACGAAATGCTTGGCCTACCAAAACATAGAAGAGCGATAATAGTACACACACGTCATTTCTTTTATCAATCTATTTTAAATAAAAAATAATTATGTAAAAATTTAAATTTAAAATACAACATTTTAATATAATTTTGTGAGGCAATAATTCTATAAATAGGAAAAGTTTTCAACACAAGTACTCCATGCCTGCATGATATCATAGATGATCAAGAAATGTCTTATATTTGAGTAATAATAAAAGTAATGTTAGATATAATTATTGGGTATATAAGCTTTATGTATTTTTTTTAAAAACTTTTTTTTTCCATATAGATATTAGATTTATTTACTTTTTATATTTTAAGACTGTAAATATCATTTCGCTAATGCAAAAGAGGGCATATGCCTTGTTGCAGTCTTGAAAACTTATAATTATAAAGAGAGAATAAATGTTGTGACAAATGGAGATTTTAGGATGGTCAAGAAGTAGAAAAAGAGATAATAAATAAATTCCAACAGTCACACAAGATATTAAAATTGAAGTGGTTGGACTTGAAAAATAGACAGAGATAATCTTAAAGAAATTCACTAATACAAAATAGAATATAATAGGGCAATAACAAATAACTCTAACTTAAAACTCCAATACACCCAAGCCTCGCAACCTCATCAAAGAGAAAATACTCAATTGACTATTCGTATATCTCTTGAACTCTCTTCTAACGTCTCTCAATTTTCAGATGTATGCTCTTATAGACGCGAGTTGCACACTTTTTGACGTGAGGATAGACAAATTAAGCATGACAAACTTTAAGTTAGGTAAACAAATAAGTCTTGCACCTAGGAGCCATAGGTTTCTCTTTTAGAATGCAAAGCATGCTTGCATTTAATGCTTGCAAAGGAAAATGACTCTCTTTTTTTTTTTGAAAAAGAGGAACACCATCCATTCAATAATCGGACATACAAGATTGACTTAAACAAGTCAATTACAAACTTTAACAGCTTCCCAACACACAACCGTGGTTGACATGGTCTAGTCCAGTACATCTCTTCAGATCAAAGTCTAAGAGAATGCACACCTCTGTCCAAGACAGAGGAAACCGAAAACCCACTAAACACCCCGCCAACTCCGCTACGCGGAGGGGGGAGAAACACCATTCCGGACCACGTCCGAATGGGAAACAGAAAGGGAAATAAATAACTAGACAATAAAACAAAATAAAGCGAAATACATTGTGAAAACACTGAACACGGAAAACCAGTGCACAAAAACCATAGGAGGAGAGAAACCAAAGGTCGAGCTATGAAGATCCAGAGATGCCTGCTCGGGAACTGCCGCGCGTTTCCGCAACAGAGAGTTCCCTGGTGGCGCGTGAGGCCCACTCGCCGACGAGCTCCGAGATCTTCAACACGCGCGTGCGGGCTACGCGCCGCACCGGAGGAGGCCGCATTCGGAGGTTAAGCAGATCGGCGACAGGTAGAGCTCCTGGTGGGGCGCGTGTAGGACGCCGATGACCGGAGAAGCTCGAATCGGCTACTCTCCCTTATTCGGCCGAAATCTGAAAAAAACACAAAAAAACCAAAACAAGCCACCGGAGACAAAGGGCCGGCGAGGAGAGGGAGGAGAGGAAGGGGAAGAGGGAGCCGAAGCTCCCCTTCCCCCCAACTGGATTCGGACGAGAGGGTTTTTAGAGAGAGAGGGTCTGGGTTTTTAGAGAGAGAGCTTGGATGTAAAATATTAATCGGAAAATGACTCTCTTGACCTAGGAAGTCAAGCTCACTTTTCCTACAATAATTACGAAGAAGGGATCATCATATGCTTGCATAGCACCCAGAATGAAGTGATAGACATTTTGACAGCGTGGCTTCAGTTTAAGTTGTAAATGATTTTGGTTTATATAGCATGTTTACAATTAGTCAGATTTTAAAGGTTTTTTAACAACTTGATTTTTAATTTTTTTTTTTGTAACTCAATGTTTTTTAATTGTTACCCTAATGATTTCCATCTCTATTTATTGAAGGTTTATTGATAAAATTATGAGATTTCATTCTCTTTGCAAGCCCAATAGATTTTTTTCGATGTAGGCTTATTGCTGGGTGCGTGTTTCAACTTTTTCGATGGATAAAGGAGTTTGATTTTTGGAAGGAATCCATCCTTACACCTCAATAGATTTTTTTCCCTGGTTTTGACAACCCGATTTAGTAGATTTTTGGGTACTGATAATGCAATGTTACATCATATGAGGGCTTCGGGGGTTCGTATGTGTGTGGAAATAGATCTTACGGACGAACCAGTGTAATGGTTTCCCATTGTGGTTTCTGCTAATAGGAAATTTTGGTAGGAGGTTCGAATACGAAAAACAAGGTTTTTACTGCATGAAGTGTTGTTGACAGGGTCATACCTTAGTGGTTTGTAGGCTTGGTGAGAGTGTGCAGCATAAAAATCATGACAAGAAAGAAGAGGCCAGGGGGGTGTGAAGAGAGTTTGGCAAGAGAAATAGAGATCTGGTTTATTAAATGGTGCACAAGATGATCCTGCTCATATTGAGGGGTTGATCCTAAAAGAAAATAGTGGGATCTCAAGGGATACTAAGGTTGTAATGTCAGGCGAGCCATTGGTAGTGCAAGAAACCGTGTTGGTGGGGGATGATGCTATGAAGGAAGCAGGTGGGGATAAGGAGGATGAAGACGTGAATGGGAAGGAAGGGCGAGAATGTGAGGTGAATAATGACGAGTTGCCTTGATCCAAATAGTGGCTGTCCTAGTTGATTCAACAGGGAAGATTCATTCGAGTAAGGGAGAAGAGATGGGGTCAAATCATGTGGGGACGAAGGTATTAGTTGGGGAAGGCTCTAGTTTGAAGGTTGGTGGTGCAGTGAAAATTCAAAAGAAGCACAAGTAGTGCATGGTTCGAAGAATAGAGAAATACTGATCTCCTTTCTGGAAGATGATCATGAAAGAGTTCTGCATGGTTTAAAACGAGAAGAGGATGAGAGTTTTTTTGAGTTAGCAAAACAAAAAGGGTACGAGTCGGATGTTAATCTGATCTTGTATGTGAAACAGAATGCAAAAAATCAAGATGATTCAGGGTGTGCATCATTCTAGCAAGTGTACACTCGCACTGTTAAATTGAATTTATGATGAACGGATTACTTGCATGGAATATAAGGGGATTGGGAAGATCTCGATGTAGGCTGCGCAATTTGATAAATAAGAAGTCTATTTCTGTTGTTGCTCTTTTTGAGCCTTTTGCTAGAGAAAATAAATTGCCTCAATTAGTAAGTTTTCTGGGTTTTACTAGTTTTTGCTGTAATGAAGGGATGTGGGAAAAATATAGCTTTTGTGGAAGGAGCAGTATGATTTTGAGGTTCTGAATTTTTCTAATCAGATGATATCTGGTTGGGTCTCTTTGGACAATACTAGAACTCTTGTTAGGTTTGTTTATGCAAAATGCACACAGTCGGAAAAAAGGGAGCTTTGGGATGATTTGGTGTATTTTCAGGTGGAGACTCATCCTCGGCTTATTATGGGGGATTTTAATATTATTAGAGAGGATAGTGAAAGAATTGGAGGTTGTCCGAGGGCCTCCCAGGCAATGAATGATTTTAATGAATGTATGGATGCTTGTGGTCTTGTAGAGCTAAGGTGCCATGGTAACAATATGTCATGGTGCAATGGTCAAGAGGGTATTGCAATAAGGTGGGCAAGGTTGGATAGGGCCTTAGCAAATGTGTCTTTCTCAATCAGGTTTGATTCGGCGAGCTTGGAGTATCTCAAGCGAAAATCTTTGGATCACAGTCCTATGATAATTTGGTTATCTGAGATGGGGAAGAGGTATGCGTCGCCTTTTCGCTTTCAGAATCTGTGGTGTTCCTAAGAGTCTTTCTTCAATTTTGTGAAAGGAGTTTGGAAGCAGCCGACACATGGTTCGGGCTTAGTGAAGTTGGCGGCAAAACTCAAAAGGACCAAGGTGGAGGTTTGGAATTGGAACATGATGGTTTTTGGTTGTGTAGATCTGAATATTAAGAACCTTGAGGATAGACTTGAGGCGCTTGAGCTTCAATTGCAATATGAGATCTCACAAGAGGTTGAAGATGAGTACCTCCTTACATGACTTGAATTGGATGTGTGGGAAAAAATATAAGAGGTACGGTTGTCACAAATAGCAAAAAAAAGCAGTGGACTCAAGAGGGGGATCAGAATTCTTGATTTTTGCATGCAGTTGTGAATCATCATCGAAAGGCTTCAATTATTTCCCACATGAGGCTTGAAGATGGTTCTTTGTTGGAAAGTCCAAAAGAAGTGCATCAGGGGGCAGCATCTTATTTTCAGCATTTTCTTTCTTCGGTTTCGAAGGTTGAACATGCTTATATCTCTTCTTTATTGGGTAAATTGGAAACTAAAGAAGAAAACTTGGACTTATGTAAAGCTCCCAAGGAGGATGAAGTTAAGGAGACTGTGTTTTCTATTTCGCGGCAAAGCAGTCCAGGGCCGGATGGATTTGGATCCTCCTTCTATATCTCTCTTGTTGGGATTTTGTCAAAGATGATGTTGTGGAGGCGGCTCAAGAGTTATTTAGTAGGACTGAGTTACCGAGGTATTATTATTCTTCTTATATTGTTCTCATCCCAAAGGTTCCTGAACCTAAAAGGTTTGACAAGTTCAGGCCAATTAGTCTATGCTCAGTGGCTTACAAATTTTTTTTGAAGATTAGTGTGAAAAGATTGACTAGTTTGTTACCTCCTTTGATTTCCTCCGAGTAAGGTGCTTTCATCCCTGGGTGTAGTATCTTTGAGAACATTTCTCTAGATTAGGAAATTGTTTATTCCATTAATAAGAAGGTCCAATGTGGTAATGTTATGGGAGCTCCTAGTATATGAGGTAATGAATGAAGTGTAACTTAGCTTGAGGCCTCCTAGTAAGTGAGCAATAAGATCTTGATCATCCATTGGCTTGTTAGCAGCTGCCAATTGATCAACGAGAGCTTTAACTTCATCAATATAAGCAGATAGGTTTTATTACCTTGAGAGAAAGTTTGAATCTATCTCTTAAGTAATGCAACCCGTAACCTTGAAGCAAATGTAATGCGAGTGTGAAGAGAATCCCAACCCTGCTTAGTAGTCTTAATTTTAAAGAAAAGTAACCAATTTCTCTAAAATGGAAGCAAGAATCCAGCATTTAACACAATTGTCCTTCCGGAACCATATTGCATAAGATGGATTGGGTGCATCCTGAATGGTTTCTTCAAGAGCCTTAATTGTGCCATCAATATGGCCAACAAGATCATGGCTATTAAGAAAGACCATGAACTACATGCTCCATGCCGTAAAATTGGTACCAGTTAGCTTCTCAGTAACAGGTTGAGAAGTGGCATGAATGTTTGGATTGGGGTGGGACATATTTTCAGTGTTACTTGAACTGGGAGACATTAAGAAGATTGGAAAGTTGCGAAAAGTAATGGATCAGGCGTGAGCCATATGATTGGTTGATACCATGTAAGATAAAACATAAAATATGATGGAGTAGGTTTTGATACCTTACTCACTAAAATGGTTTGTATATTTTTAGAGTTGTATCAACCTGTTTGTTACAAAAGGAATTCAAATTTACAAGAGTATGTAAAATACTATCTTAATAAACTAATTTAAAATTCAAAAACCAGTTGTTTACAATTTTGTTTTCACAGTGTTGTAGATTCAGAATCTTCTATTTTCTCTGCATACTTAGAGCATCCTCATTGGTTTGGCCAAATGAGAAGGTTGGCTAAAATTTACATAATTGATGTAAAAAAATTCCACATTGAATTGGGCAAATCTAAAATAATTTGACTTTTGCTACAATAGTTAGCCAAAGATGGAGAACCACAATTGATTTACCAAACATTAAAATACTAATTTCTCACTCCAAGCAAACATTAAAATATTAGTTTCTCACTCGAAGCAAAAATAATATTTGGTTTCTAATTAAGAAATTTAGATAGAAATTTAGATGAGATTAATAAAATAAAATATTTTTTGTTATTAGCAATAAATAACTTTTGAAAATATGATGTTTTTAATATTAATTTAATTAAAATATAATTATTATTAACATTTAATTGGTAGAGTTACAAAATGTGATAAAAATAAATTAAATAAAAAAATTATTAAATTAATAATATTTTATTATTATATAGAATGTGAATAACTAATCTAATGTGAGAATTGAATTTAAATGAAATAGACAAATGTAAAAAAGTGTGATATTAGTTAAATTTTAATGTGAGATGCTATATGTACTTAAAAAGAACAAGAAAAACAAGAGTACCGTTTAATTTGTTAAAGACATTGGTTGGTTTAGATTGTTGTTTACTTGACGCTTTATTTTTATGAATAAGGCAATATAAGATGAAGCAGAAATAAAGATTTTGCCTCCTTATAAGTAACTCATGATCATGAGGTAGCTCCAAATGAAACCTGTAGAAAAATCTTAGGAATTATGGTTTGGAGATAAGTGCGGCACCTAACCCAAATTATATGCATATATATTAGAGGAAAAATGAGATAGTGTGAAGAAATCTATACTATGAAATTTCAAAAACCCCATAAAACATTCAAATCTAGAATGGCAACCAAGATTCACAAACCAAATGGTTATGGAGTCAAACAAAAATAAAATCCCAGATCTAATCTATCCATATCTACATTTAAAAAGCGAGAGATGCTCACATGGATATGGACTCAAATAAAAACATAAACCCAGATCTAATCTATCCATAAAATCAAAAATATCACACAAACGTTTTCCAACCCCAATCTTAAAATGTTACTCAACAGAGCAAAATAACAGCATCCAATGGTAAAAAAAGAAACAATCTCGAATCCATATCATTCAAACTCTCCCAGCAACCAAACACAAAGGGAGTTAGAGCTTAAACTTGGGGAATAACGAGAATAGGCTTTTGGGTTCTTTTGGGTCTTCTTTACTGCTTGCGATTTGGGTGTTTTCAGCCATTTTCTTGTCAGTCAAAATCGATTTTGGATTAGCATGTGGGGTTGGTTTGGAGGTGGCAGTGAAAACAGTGCAAGTAAAAATGAGGGGTTTCGAGTTTATATATATATATATATATATATATATATATAAATTTGCAAAATCAGATCTTGTCTTCTCGTCTAGGTTACAAAATTTGCAAATAAACAACAAAAAATATTTTTAGTAGAAAAAACAAAACAAACACAGATACAAATCCAAACCCAAAGGGAGGAACAAAAAAGAAACATAGATAAGCCGACAGATTTGAGATTGAACAAATACGAGTACCATACCAACATAAACTTAGATCTACAAGTACAGGAACTTAGATTACAAACCTAAAAACTTAGATCTACAAAATTTAGTGTTGCGAGCATGTAGATCTACAAACATGTTTTTGCTGGAAGATTTTAAAAATAAAGAAACCCAAAAAGCAGATCTACAAATACAGAATCTCAGATCTACAAACACAAACTTAGATCTACAAACTTAGAGAGAGAAAGAGAGAGAGGAAGCTACCGAGTAGAGAGAAGAAAGTGATGTTAACGGACAACGGCCACTACTAGTCACTGGCGGCGATGGATTTGGTGAAGGATGCTTGGGTTTCGTCGGAGAGAGAGAGAGAGAGAGAGAGAGATCGAGAAGTGAGGATCTGAGATGAGAGGTGCCGACTGCCGAAGGAAATGAAATTTTCATACAGTAAATTTTACTTTTTGACCTTTTGACCGTTTATTTTGGGGAAGGCCTATGGGTTTGGGCAGCTTTATCCATTTTAAGTTTAGTTAAAGTCGGTTACGGATATAACCGGTTAAATACCAGATCCGTAATCGATCTGGGTGGATTGTAATATTTTTGTATCCGTCCGAATCTAATCCTGGTGGTTATCCGCCTAGATCATCCGGATTTCTAGATTTTAAACCGGATCGAAAAAAAATCCGGTCCGGATGCACACCCTTAGTGCCCGATGTGGTGTCTGGGAATGGCTAGCACCTCAACGTGTGGAGCTTGGGATTTCTCTTGTACGTGGACATATAATCAAAGGGTGGACTTAAAGCAAATAGTTTGGAGGACGCTACGGCTTGTAGTTCTACGATCTTGGGGCTGTTTCAAACCTTGGAAATGGTGAAGGTGCACTATTTCTTTATAGTTATGCTATACATAGTCGTCTCATGTAGATGCTGTGCAGTCGGCTGACGTCAGAGATGAATTTGTCTAAACTTACTTTCACTCTTTCACCATAAGAATTGAGTTTTCCATAAAAGCACCGAATGAGGTAAAAAAAAGAGATTCTGGGTTTCGTTAGGGGAGGTGGATTTTCTCTGCTGCTTTTTCTTCAACACCTTCGTAGAAGAGGAGAGAGATTCTAGTCATTATCATTGGCTTCATCTAATTCTATTTGCTCTTGTCTGCATTCTTCACTACAGAATGGTGTGTCCCCTTTGCATATGGTTAACCCAAAATTCCCATTATTCAGATGAACATCATTTGTGGGATAATTTTTTTTTTAAAATATACAACAGTAACAACACTAAACTCTTATCAAAACGATAATATATTATGAAAAGTTATGAACTTGACAACTTTTTAGGGCGGTTGAGTAAGAAATTTGGAGAGTTTCCATTCTTAATTTTCATATTTGCCAAGAGGTAGCTTCTCTTCCGCCAAATAAGGACTGCTCAAACAACATTCTCTATAAAACACGCACTTTTTTTTAAGAAAAATGGTTAATGGTTATACAACAGAGCATAGTGCAAAAGGAAAGTGGCTAACCTGTACATGAAGATGTCTTTGTACATGAAGATGTCTTTTGATGCCGTGAGGATGGACGCAAGGAGAAACACAGAGAGGTCTCGGGGATGGAGAAACACATAAGAAGGGTCGAAACTTAGAGAGAAGGAGGGAGGGCTGGGGAGAAAAAAAAAAGCAAACTTAATAAGACGACGTCGTTTTGTTTTGTCCACATTAGCGCCGTTTGCTCCGCGCTTGCATCAGTCGACTACATCTATCATTTTTTATATCTTTAAGATGTCCCAAGGACTGTACGCAGCCATGGTTTGGGGTATTGAGTGTATTTCTTTTCTTTTTTTTTTTGAAATAGATACTGCTTCTCATTAAAAGGTAAAAGAAGTATTACATATGCATGTCAGTCCACAGGACTGGTAGAACACAATCGGGAACAGACTCTCACCATACAAAAGTTTTTGGGACATTCTTTGAAAATCTAGCTAGTTTGTGAGCAGCCTGGTTTGCTTCTCTATTGATATGGTTAATAGAACAACTAAAGCACCTGCCCTTTAGCTCTTGGATATCAGAGATGATGTTACCGTAGCTGGTATTAGAGGGATTAGAGCTAGAAAGCTCTTTAGGATTAGTACTTGAGTACTTGAGTTTAGAAATAATACAGAAATGGTTTAAAGAAAAAAAAACAGAGAGAAACCGTCTTATATTGTGGTTTTTTTTATCGATAGTTCATAAAATGTTAATGAGAAATTAAAAAAAATGGTAGATAAATTAGAGTTAATATTCTGTTAAAAAAATACAAATCATAAACGCACAGTAGTTTTAAAAGGTTTGAATTTATCCTCCCATATGTTTTCCCTTTTCCCTAAAAATCATCATCTTAAATAAATAAATAAATAATCAAACAAGAAATTAAGCACAAAAATAAGGGCTCTTAAGATCAGATTTTCTGGTAATCAGATTTTTTTAGTAGTAAATTAGTAATAGTATCCATTCATTGACGGTCCTTACAAATTTAGGCAAGTTGTCGAACTTGTGAACGAGTTTTTAAAACCGACTTCCCCTTTATAGGGTCGATTTATGTTGCGTTAATAACTGTGTGGCGCACGTTTAGCCGAAGTCAATGGTACAAGTCTTCTCTGTCTTCTTCAACCGAAGTCAATGCTCTGCTAATCTTCGGGGAGAGAGAGCGAGAGAGATGTTGCGATTGAAGCCTTTCAACATTTTCCCAGTGACTCAGTGAGTCAATTGAACGGTCCTTCGATCACTAACCCTCCGGTAATGCAGTGTGTATGCTCTGCTTCACTTTGATCCATTGTTGGCTAGTACATGAATCTTTGGTGGTTTCTTACATTTCTGAACAGTTTCCTTCAATGGGTTCTTACATTTTCCATGTTTCAATCACTTTCATGTTTGATCTCTCTCTCTGTCTCTCAGTGTGTGTAATGTTATGTTGTCTATGCTGATATTTTAGTTCAACGCCATATGCTTTCTCTTTGTTTAGTTAGATATTTTTTTGGTTAGCACAGTTAAAGGTTTTTTAATTGGCAAAACATTGGCACCATATTGGCCTCTTGCTGGTATTGCCTGATGCTAAGTTGCTCTTTCTTACTGTACGATACCCATTTCACAAATTTTGCTTTGTTATATCTTTCGTTTCAACGATAATAAAGATCCATCTGGTTCTCTATAAGCACTTTATCTGCACGCAAATTAGTGAAATATCTTGAAATAGAATGCAGAAAACTGCAGGGTTCGGTGTGTCACTAATTGTTTTAGCAGTTTCTTGTTCCAAACGATTGTTAATTGACTAAAGTGAAATTAGAACTTGGTATATTTCCCTTTTATCATGTCATTATACGGTAAACTTAAATGAGTTCATGGTGCTTAGGCGGGATTAACATCGTTCTTATCTGCACAATGTTTCTGGTTTGAGAACAGGAAAAAGACATGGAGATTAGTGTTGGCGTGAGTTGATCAAATTAGTTGAGCCACAATGTTTGTGTCAAATGTTGTAGGCTACCAAATAATGTTAGGTATTAGGTAGTGTTAGGAAATTCATCTATATATATATGTAGCAAACTAGTTGAGAAAAAAACATGAAATTATATAATTCTTCAAACTCTTGCATTTCTTAACATGATATCAGAGCAAGCCGATCTTAGGCCCTCTGTTATCATCGTCCCTTGACCATTTTTTTTTCTTATCTCATCATTCTCTGTGGCGGACATCGGCGACAAAGATAAATCCGATGAACCAGAATCTATTCTCATAGAATTGACTACCTGAATGGCTGAAGCTTTGACCAAAATTTAGACCACGACCCAGACCATTGAAACTTCCGCTGCTCCGATTGGTAGCAAGTTGGACGGTACCAACTATGCTTTCTGGTCCCAAGTTGTTGAGATGTACATCTCCGGCAAAAAAAATTTGGGATATATTAATGGTGATGTTGCCAGAAATGATGGGGGAGCGGGTAAAGCTGCAGTGGCTCTTGCAGATCCACACCTCTCTCTCACACCACCCATTGAGCTTTCCCAGGAAATTTCTTCTCTTTCTGAACTAGGTACCTATGGCAACATCCTCCTTAGTTCTCATAGAGATCCAGATAGTGGTGCCTGGATGCTTGACTTCGGGGCCACTGACCACATGATATTTGATAGTACCGAATTCTCACAGACCTCCCCACCATGGAGAACAAGTATTGCAAATGCCAATGGGGTTGCCTTTTTGGTAACCAGGGCTGGCACTGTGACCTTGTCACATTCTCTCTCATTATCTAATACTTTACTTGTTCCTTCTCTTTCCCATAAATTGCTCTCTATCAATCAAGTTACCATGGACCTGAACTGTGTTGTGCTCTTTTATCCCACTTTTTGTCTTCTTCAGGATATTCTCACCAAGGAGATCATTGGGCGTGGTACTAAAAGGGGGGGATTATACTACATGGATAATTTTAGCATGGGGCGGGCATATCACATGCATCATACGAATGGTATAAAAGTAGCAACAAATTTGGTTGTGGCATCGTCGTTTGGGACACCCATCGTTTGGGTATATGAAACATTTATTTCTTGATTTGTTTTCACATATACCGATGGTTGATTTTAAATGTGATGCCTGCATTTTAGCTAAAAGTCATAGAGCTACTTACCCCTTGAGCATGACTAAAAGTGATGTTCCATTTGCGTTAATTCATTCTGATGTATGGGGTCCTTCCCCAGTTTCTACTACATCCGGTATCCGTTGGTTTGTTATATTTGTTGATGACTGTACCCGCATGACTTGGCTATACTTTCTGAAACATAAAGATGAAGTACTGAGTGTGTTTCAATCCTTTCATGTAATGGTTCAGACTTAATTTTCTGTTAGAATTCAGATTCTCAGATCTGATAATGGTGGCGAGTATGTTAACCAACGGTTTCAAGAATATTTCCAACATCATGGACTTATTCATGAAACCTCTTGCCCACAGACTCCTCAGCAAAATGGTGTTGTTGAGAGGAAGAACCGGCATATTCTTGAAACTGCACGTGCTCTTTTACTTGGAACTCACATGCCCAACCGGTATTGGGCCGATGTAATTTCCACTACCGTGCATCTCCTCAATCGTATGCCTTCCTAAATTTTAAAATCCCATTACATGTTCTTTCTACTTATGTGTCCTTACCCACAGTATTAATGATTCCTCCCCAAATTTTTGGATGGATTGCTTTTGTGCATCTTCATAAGAACCAACGAACAAAACTTGATCCATGTGTCATCCGCTGCTTTTTCTTGGGATACACCGTACATCAAAAAGGGTACTGGTGTTATGATCTGACTACCAAATGCACCTATGTGACTATGGATGTTATTTTTCTATAATTTGACACTTTCTTTTCCCTTAAGTATCAAATTCTTCTCTTCAAGGGGAGATACGAAACGAAGAGCCGAATTGGTTGAGGTTTGACTGGTTGGTCTTTAATGACACAGGGGCGGTGTTCTCAGAAGTTGATGTTGATATGACTCCTAGAGTGGCACCTATGCCTTCTGAAGCTGAAATAGAATTTCCCCAAGCTGAAATAGAATTTCCCCACTCTTTAGTGTCTGAAGACCCGTCTCCTGAGAATATTCCTGAGGTAAGCTCTTTCACTACACCTCCAAATACTAATGATATGGATAAATCTGCTGGCTATACTTTACCTCTCAGGCATAATCGTGGTAAGCCACCAAATAGAGATTCTCTAGATATTGAGGAATGGAGGATGAAGTATCCAATTGCCAACTATGTGTCCACACAGAGGCTATCCGAACCCCTTAAGACATTTGTGCATGAACTTTCGTATTGTCATGTTTCCACTGGTGTTTAGGAAGTCTTAACAGATCCAAAGTGGACTCAGGCTATAAAGGAAGAAATGGAGGCACTGTTGAAGAATGAAACATGGACTCTTGCTCCATTACCTGGGGGAAAAAAGACGGTGGGATGTAAATGGGTGTTCTCAATCAAACACAAGGCAGATGGATCTATTGAACGATACAAAGCGAGGCTTGTTGCAAAGGGCTATACACAGACATATGGTGTAGATTATCAAGAAACTCTCTCACTAGTGGCCAAGTTGAACACAGTGAGAGTTTTGTTATCTCTTGCAACAAACCTCGATTGGCTGTTGCACCAGTTTGATGTAAAGAATGCCTTCCTCCATGGCGACCTCGAGGAGGAAGTCTACATGGATGTTCCACCAGGCTACACAACAACTTCAAGGACCTAGGTGGTGTGCAAACTACAACGAGCACTGTATGGATTGAAGCAATCACCTCGAGCATGGTTTGGGCGGATTTAGCTTGGCAATGAAGAAATATGGCTTACAACAAAGCAACTCAAATCATACACTATTCCTAAATCATCAACGGGGCAAGGTAACAACATTGATAGTTTATGTAGATGACATGATTATTACAGGGGATGACACAGAAGAAATATCGAGACTCCAAAAGCAATTGGCAACCGAATTTGAGATGAAGAATCTAGGAGGACTTAAATATTTTCTGGGGATTGAAGTTGCTAGATCAAAACAAAGTATATTTCTTTCCCAACGAAAATATGTACTAGACCTACTATCAGAGGTGGGATTGCTGGAGTGTAAGCTTGCAGACACTCTAATTGTTCAAAACCACAAACTTGGCGAATATCCAGACCAGGTGCCGACGGATAAGGAAAGATACCAACAATTGGTTGGTAAGCTCATTTATCTCTCATATACTAGCCTAGATATTACTTATGATGTAAGTGTAGTGAGTCAGTTCATGCACTGTCCTAGAAAAGATCACATGGATGCAGTGATCCAGATTCTTTGATATCTAAAGTTCTCTCTTGGAAAAGGACTTATGTTTGCAAAGAATAATCATCTAAGGGTGGACGGCTTTACAGATGCAGATTGGGCAGGGAATATCTCATACAGAAAGTCCACTTCGGGTTACTTCATGTTTGTTGGCGGGAACCTTGTTACATGGAAAAGTAAGAAGCAAAAAGTAGTGGCCTTATCGAGTGCTGAAGCTGAGTTCCAGGGAATGGTCAGGGGTCTTTGTGAGCTTCTCTGGCTTAAAAGACTACTAACAGAAATTGGCTTTGCTCCTAACTCCGAGATGAATTTGTTTTGTGACAATAAGGCTGCTATTGATATTTCTCACAACCCAGTCCAACATGATCGAACGAAACACGTAGAGGTAGATCGACATTTCATCAAACAAAATCTCGAAGCCAAGATAATTTGGTTCCCTTTTGTTAAGTCTGAAGACCAGTAGTAGACACACTCACAAAGGTTGTATCAAGCAAAAATTTTCACAACTCACTTAACAAGTTGCGCATCAGAGATCTGTATGCATCAACTTGAGGGGGAGTGTTGGCATGAGTTGATCAAATAAATTGAGCTACAATATTGTAGGCTACTAAATATTGTAGGCTACCAAATAATGTTAGGTATTAGGTAGTGTTAGGAAATTCATATATATATATGTAGCAAACTCATTATGAAAAAACCATGAAATTATATAATTCTTCAAACTCTCTTGCATTTCTTAACAATTAGTAAATGTTGTTGTCCAGCAACCAGAATATAAAGCTCCCAAACATTGGTGGGGAGACATATTATACGGTTGGGGAATGTTATTTGTACGTGCCCTTTCTTTATATACAAGAAGTGGAAATCGGCATAAACTAAGATGAAACAGGTGTGGAGTTTTCGATGATGAGTGGCAACTCAAGATTAGAAGTCGGTTCTGAGGGAGCAGAGGGTGTCATAGTGTTGGCTCCCATATGTGAGCTAATTGGTGCAATCAACCAATCCCCGATGCAGCCTGATGTGAACTTTGTAGTGCAATCGATGGTCCATGAAACCGCACCAATTAGAAGACAAACTAACCACTGCACCAAATTCAATCTTGCACAGCCTGAAACTCTATGTGCAATCTCAATAAAAGCCACCTGGAGTACCAGAGTGACACCCACTGCCACCCAAAACAAGATGTTTCGATGAATGCCCCTAAATGCGTTCTTCTTCTCCAGTTCTCTTGCATTGACTTGGTTGAATACTTGACAAAGAACAAAGCTATTGAAGATAATGGTTTTACTAACCTTCTCTTTGATGTGCAGGATAGCTTGCCCTTTGAATTGGAAGGCCATTAAGATGGCTACCTGATATAGAACTTGACTGACAAGATTTCTCCTCATAGGCTTGGTGATAAGTGGTTCAGTTCTTCTCGGTGTCAGCATCTCCGTTAGTGTCCCTGTTGGTGGCTCAGTCAGTAGTGCAAGGCCACCAAGAAGGGCTACAACAAAGTTTGCCAAGAGCAACTGGACTGATGTTATTGAAGAATATCCAAAACATATCGTTGTTAGCAAGGTTGTCAACAGCCCTGCAGCATTCATGGTGAGTACAAGTAGGATATATTTCCTTATGTTGTCATAAGTACATTTTCCGCACCTTACAATGGTGAACAAGAAATTGAAATTTACATCCCTGATGATGATGTCAGCACTTTTTCTGGCCATTTCACTGCTACAAGTCTCTATCACGATCCCCACATCAGCTTCTTTTAGTACTGGAATCTCATTTGTTTTGACCCCAATCATTGCTACTTTATGGCCTTTTTTCTTCAAACACTGCACCAGAAGGAGCCTATCAGAAGGGAAAGAGCTTCTCATCACAGTGATTTTATCTACAATATTCATCCTCTCTTCTGGGCTGTGATTGAGAAAATTTTCACCTTCGAGGACCATCCTATTTGAGTCTGGAAGCAGTCCACCCTCGCAAACTTCCAACCCTGACACATTATCTTCTGATACCAATATGATGTTAAATCCAGCATTTCTCCCAGCTTCGATTTCTTTTAGCATCTCTGTGCAGCACATATCAACTGCCATTGGATTTAGTGTTAGCCAACCAGATTTATCAAGACAGATAGTTGTGACTGAAGCCATGGTAAGACAAGCCAAAGGTTCTTGAGCAACGGCCTTGTCGGAGAGCATCTTCTTATTCCAATAAGTGATGGCTAGTGTGATTACAAAAGGAATTCCTTCCATTAATCCAACCAAAGACATAACAAGTGAAGTTGTCAGGGTACTGATCTTCCCATTTGGTTTCAGAACAATTCTCTTGATTGCATTTATTATCTCCTCAAATGAGATTGGTTTCCCCTTCAGGTCTGGAAGGCTAGAGTCAGCATCTTCTTCCCTTTCAAGCTTAAAACGGAGAAACAACACTACTAGGATGAGGATTGAGATTGAAAGCCCAGTAATTTGTATGCCAATATTCACCTTGTCAAGTTCTGCTGGTAAAGGGGTATTTTTGGGGGCATGGGTACCCTGCTCCATCAAATGACCCCATGTTGTGTCCATGCCTACAGCTGTAACAAGCATGCGACCAGTTCCTTCCGTCACCTTTGCACCATAGAACATAAAAGGGTTATTTTTATCAACAATGAACTCTGAACCATCATTTAGTTTTAGGAATGCACCAGATATGAACAAACCATCAGCTGGGACCAGATATTCCCTCTCCAGGCATACTATGTCACCCGGCAAAACATTAAAGACGGATACTTTCTGTTGGCATCCACCCCGGCAGACATCAACATTTTCCCACATTTCTAATGCTTTCTGATTTCCTGTACATGTCATTGTCTGGGAATGCTTGACCCAGATGTCACGAAGCGCAGGAACAACTACAAGTACAACAATGGCAAGAAGTATTATGAACCCTTCGTACCAACCGGTCCTGTGTCCTTCCTCCTTGATCCCAAAGCCAAGTGACAGCACTGCAGACACGAAGAGAAGGAAAATGATGTAACTATTGCATGATTCCAGGAGGATTTGGAGGAAGCTTCGTGCAGGAGTTTGGGTTGTGGCCGAGAGTGTGCTGGTTATGCGTCGTCGAGAACGTAGATCTTCCTCATCACCAGGTATTCCATTCTCTAAACTCGTATCCAGAGCCTCTGCAATTCCTTGAATGCCTCCAAACTTCTGTAAGGAATCCGTGTCCTTATCCTTTACCATCTTTGAAATGTTTTCTTGCTGGAGTTTTCCGTCTCTGCTTATACGATTACCATTTTCACCGTCCAAACTTACATTCATGGAAACTTGAGGTGATGCAGATGATATTTCCACGCCTGTAATTTGTGGATCCTGCAAAATATCAATTACAACATATATGTCAGAGTGATGACTATAATCTTAAACTTAAGTCAGTAGTCTTCAGGGCAGATGTAAAGCTCATCCTTAATATATATAGCTATAGTCCATACGAAACTTGGTGTTTTCACAATGTAACCATACTGTATGTGTAGCAAACTTTATCCAAAAGAAGTAACTATATATACACACACATCAATTATATATATTATTGTATTATTGCTAAATAAAAATAATATGTCATTACGTTAAAACTTTTTATATGAAATGTTAATATATCTAAGTAAATATAAGTAAAATCTTATTTAGAATTAAACTTCTTTTTCCTCATGCGTGCCTTTATGGTTTTCTCTAGTTATAGTTTTTAAGTTTCGTAATCAGTTAATTCATAAATTTTATTGAAATTAATAAGAAGTTAAAGAGGCCAGGGCCATCAGTTATGACTTTGATGACCAAGATTATTTTGACACAGCATATAATTGAGAGCTATTGGTCTCTCTCACTTAAGCAAAGTTTATGGATTAAGGTTCTTTCCGCTAACATAGAAACAAAGGAAACTAAGAAGAGAATATCAAAATTATTCAAAAAAAAAAAAAAAAGGATATTAAAGTGCTAAATGCTAACATGCATCGACACTTTTAAAGTTCTATCTATTGTATAACGACTCAAGGTATGTTAACTTTAGTTTTCATCTAATAAATTTCAATTTTCTAATTTATGAGCTTGTGAAGTTCTTCACATGCCTTTGATTCGCTTAGAGGTTACATTGTACCTAATATATTATGAAAGCTAAGTACGAAATTGTTTCAGCTAAAATATGAATATTAGTTTATAATCTCTACTTTATTCAAGTTCCCCTTCTGCTTGGAATTGCAATATTTAGATCCCTAGCTAGCCAAAAGGCACCCGAACTGCTGTTCTTCTTCAAGCACTACCACTTGTTGCTATATTTAATTTTCTGGTATTTACCCAGGTTTGGATGCGGTTTTGAGCATCCCTAAATCTTGGAGAACAGGTACGTACATCTAAAGATGATAGGTCCGGCCCTGAACATGATAAGGAAGGCTCGGTCTTGTTTTGTTTTGTTTTCATCAACAAGGACATATTCTTAGGGTTTAGCCTACGAAATTTTAAAACCTCCTTAGTCACATGTTAGAGGAGCAGAGTTCAGGTTTGCTCCATAGGAATATAAACCACATAGCTTTCTTTTCTTTAAATTTCAGAGAGGTAGGCAAGATAGTTTATACTTTATCGATTAGAAAAATGAAGAAATTTATGTTTTTTTTTTGTCTTCTCAGTTTCTTAGTTTCTTTATTAAAGGGGTTGGGGATCATTCCTGAGCATGGTCTTTATTCTGTGACTGTTTGGTGGTCAATATATATGGTTTTCAACTAATTTTTCTCCCTTTGCTAATTTCTGAGACCATACAAATGTAATAAATTAATTAGGACTATATATAAAAGAAACATGGTGATCACAACTGACATGTAATCATCTGCAGTAGCAGTAGATTTAGTTAGTCATATATAGATTTCGCTCAAAATGATTTCGGTTGCATCATTATGTAGTTTGAAATATCAATAATAATGAATCTCTAATAATAGTTATGTTTGACAGGCCATGCATTATAGGTGCACGATGGCATTTCAAATACTTATTTAGTAATGTATCTTTGTTTTTACCTATACACTAATATATGGAATCAGCTAGCTTTGATCTATTTGGAGAAGTTGTCAAGAAGAAATATATCTGTACCTGCCATGCACAGAAGATCCAAGCGATCGAGACATGCAAGAGCAAGAAAACTTACCATTTCTCCGGTACCATCGATATTGCTGATTATACTGTAATAGGAAGTTGATGATGATACTGTATCGAGAGAAGGAGAACCCTTCTCATCATGAGCTTTATCTTCTCTCGATATTAGATTTCTCTGCTGCAGGATCAAATTACGAATCCAGCGCCAACGCTCTCTTGCAGTACTACTGTTGCCGGGTATTAGCAAGACCGTCTGCTGAGACTCGAGGTCCACATCGTGGCCAGAGCTTGTGCTCGACATACAGCTTGTCTGAATATGCATGGCGGCTGGCGCTGTGCATCAAACTCACTTTCTGCACTTCAACAAACAAATTAATCATTAATGGGTAGGCAAAAATAGAATGAAAGAATTCCATGGTATGATTGGTAGCCAGACATATATACTCACATAACTGTATTATTCTCCTGAACAGCCACATAATAACGGTACTGATGCTGAAAGAAAGTTGCTTTATTGGTAGCCGGTCATCATGTATATATATATATATGTTGGAAGAATGAAATTAAGCCGATCGTTATATCATGATGTTATTGACAGACCGATCGAGGTCCCGGTCATGATTTGTCTTCCTCGAAACTTCCCTGAAATGTTTAGGTATCTCCAAGACTCCAACTGCCGTGTGCATACAAGGTTGGAGATCGGGGCTTCCATTACGTCTTTACTGAGTATCCGAAACCGCGTGAACTTCTAAATTGGTTTGCATGGCATCATGAAGAGCAGAAGAGAGACAATAATTGAATGCAGCTTGTACTTGATCAGTTTGATCATCTGATTATGATCTTTGCGGCGTCGTGCCACAACCAACATGATCATGATGAGGGACAGATCCGAGGGTCCAGCCATCTGATGAGGTAGATTGTGAAGGGTCACTGAAATTTCCGTACCACCGTACTGGAGGGGACCGAGGTCGATGACTCGATATTATTACGTATTCTTCCATTAATTGTCGTGAGCTGTGGGGAATTGCAGCGCTGTATTCACCTCAATACAACGTAATTGAGTTTCTGCGACGGTTTTAAATTTATGACCAGTCTTGAAATTGTCACAAAAAATTATTTGCTGTGATGGATTTAGATAACTGTCACTAAAAGTAGACGAGAAATGATTTTAGGTTCGAACTATAATATTGTTTCGTTCAAATGTAAACGAGATGATGTTGTTTTGAAATGATTACATTTAAATGTATAAAATGTTACGTTCAAATGGTTCATGTACATTCAAACATTAAGCCTACTTATGTGGGAATGTATAAGTTATTTCATTTAAATGTTTGAATGATAATCATTAACGTTCGAAAGTGAACTGTTTTAAAATAAAAAATCGAATTTCAAATAAAAAAAAGATTGAGATTTCAAATACAAAAAAACTATATATATTAAATAATATTATTCATTACACAAAATATAGAAAAATAAATATATTAAAATATAAATACAAAATATGATAAAAGTTCAAAACACTTAGAAATTGTTGTTTACAAATGTATGATTCCTCCCCAGTCAATGTGTTGACCTTTTTCGTTTAGGATATCTAAACGATGGCCAACATTGGTGACACTCTATTGTACGTGCACGATCTATCGGTCGATATACGCAATAATATCTGAGACCATAGCATCAACCCAAGTAGACCGTGCTCGGAGGAACAAGATTTGGGATAGGCTCAAGCTCACACCGAGCACGCCCCATTCCTTGTCCAATGCTTCAATAATGTGAGGCCATGTTGAGGGGGCTTATAATCTGCTCAATCAACCACTCCTCCGCTTGGGGTGGCACTGTTCAGTCCAGTAATAGTTGAGCAATGAACACTCCATATGGGAGGTTGTCAGTAGAGATGATGCTCGCCTCGTAACAGATCATTTCAAAAATCTGCAGAGCAAGTTGATGGGCTCTCCACGTGTCATTCGTATGAGAAATTGTGCGCGAGTCTGACTGAATGTGGCCTTATGTGCGCTACAGGATCCACGTTTGTTGCAACTATAAAATGCAACATGCGGAAAAATGGTAGCAGCAATGTCTAGGAGAACGTGTTCTTCTTCTCAAATAATGTGAGGTCTCTCCTAGTGAGGATGTAGAAATCCTCATCGTAGTCTTCATCCTCAGGCTGATCAGTACCCTCGCCCTCTGATCGGTCTACATCTCTGGCCATAGACTCGACTAGGCTAGTAGATGATGATAATGTGCCTACATATATTGCGTCCTCAGCTTGAGCATCTACTGTAGTCGATGTCTCTCCATATGCGATTGATCGCTTGCCCTTTGAACTAGAAGGTCACTAAGATGGCAGTCTGATATAGAGTTTGATTGCAAAGCTTTCCCCACATAGCCTTTGTGATAAGTGGTTTATTTTGTCTCAACGACGGCCACTTGTTCATCGATTTCTGATGATTTGTTGGTGGCTCAGTCAGTAGTTTAAGACCGCCAAGAAGGGCAACAACAAGGTTTGCCCAAAGCAATTGGATTGTCGTAATAGGAGAATATCCATGACACACGGTTGTGATGGAGGTTATCAAGAGCCCAGCAATATTCTGGGTGAGCTGAAGTTGGATGTACTTCCGAATGTTGTCATGAATGCATCTTCCGCACCTTACAATTTCAACTAAGAAATTGAAATTTCTTTCCATGATGACAATGTCAAAATATTCTTTGGGTATCTCACTACTCCCCATCACAATTCCCACATTAGCTTCTCTAATTGATGGAATATCATTCTTTTTGTATCCAACCATTGCTACTACACGACCTTTTTCCTTCTAACACTTTACAAGAAGAAGCTTATCAGAAGGTGAGGAGCTTCTCATCATAGTGAAATTATCTACTTTATTCATCCTCTCGTCCTTGTTATAATTTCAGAAGTCTTTACCTTCAAGCACCATTCCATTTGAGTAAGGAAACCTTTCACAATTGAGAGCTATAGCTTCCACCTCCGATATTTCATCTTCTGAAATCAATATGATGCTAATTATATCCCTTTTCAAAGCTTTTATTGCGTTTCTTGTTTCTGCCAAGCACTTGTTATCTCCCAGTTGGTCAAGTGTTGGCCAAGCATATTGGTTAAAGCAGATGTTTGTAACTGAACCCATGGAGAGACAAGCGAATGGGTTTTGAGCGAAGTCCTTGCCAGACAAGCATCCTTCCATTCCAAAAAGTAATAGCAAGTTTGATTACAAAATGTACTCCTTCCATTACACCAACCAGTATTGGCATGGCAAGTGAAGTTGTCATGGCAGCGATCTTTGCATTTGGTTTCCCTACTGAAAACTTTGTTCATCATATCCATTATCTCGGTTGGTTTCCCTTTTAGCTAAGGGAGATTAGAGTTAACGTCATCACTTCCAAGCTTAAAATGGAGGAACACTACAAGGAGAAGAATATAGACTTCATAATAAAAAATTGATTTTTAAGACTAAAGAGTTGGGGTGTAAGTTTAAACTGAGAAATCAGAAAACCGGATCGGACCGAACTGATTGGTCTAGTTTGAACTTGTCTGGTTCGGGACTGGTTCCTATATTATAAATACCGGCCGGACCAGGTCCAGTTTCAGGTCCATAGTTTTCAGGACTGGACCGGACCGGTTGGGGAAAAAAATATATATATAAATTAATTTTATATATTACACAAAATATTATATATATAATTATATATGAAATTTTTATATATAATTATATATCATATATGAAATAATTTCATATTATAATTTATAATTTATAACATAAAATGTTAATTTTAAATATGAACATTTGTAATTTGTTTGATCATATGTTATTAATATAATTGTATATAAGATAATGTTATTATAATTTATAAAATAAAAGTCTAATCTTAAAGATGAAAATTTAATTGCTCATATGCTTTGAACATAAAATATATATATTATATTATTAATAACATTTTATCATAAGAAGTAACAATTTATTATATGTTTTTTACATTTAAAAAAAAACCAGAAAATTTGACCTGACCGGATAAGAAACTGGTAAAATCGGAGGTACTGGTTTAGGAGAGTAACTGGGGCATAATTGGTTTTGAAAAATGCAAAATTAGTACATACCAGTTTAGTTCTAAATTTTGTCTAAAATCAGACCGGACTGGTTACACCCCTACTCAAGAGTTCCTTTTGACTTTTGATTTACCTCTTTTGTTTTCGCAGATGAAATGAGATGAGTTGAGATTAAAAATAAAAAATCGAATAAAATATTATTAGAATATATTTTTTAATATTATTTTTGTTTTGAGATTTTAAAACTTTGAATTCTTTATTTTATTTTGTATTGAAATTTGATAAAGTTGTAATAATTGGATGAAATGAAATGAGATGTGATGAGTTGAGAAGTTTCATCAAAACAAATGAGATTGTGATACGTTTGAATTTTTAAAAAAATATTATTTTATTTCAAAGTGGTAGAATACTTGTAAATCGGTGTATAAATATTTTTTGTACTTTTGCACTTTTGTAAACCTATCATTATCTTTGAAAAAATAAAAAAACGTCAGAATAGATTCATGTAATTGCGTTGTTTTTATCTTTTTTTGAAATCAAATTGTTGATAAGAAGGAAGGGTATCATTAACCTTTTCTAAATAGGCACCTAACCTTATAGATCAGTTTTAGAAATCTTACATCATATCTACCAATGTCAAAAAATCCAAGCACTAGTGATGTAAAGTGTAACTTTCCTTCGTACTTATTATTAAGGTTAATTACAAAATTAGTATTTAGATTTTTATAATTTTGTAATTCGAGATCTCAATTTTAGTCATTTACAAAATTAATATCTAATCTTAAAAATCTTGCAAGTACTTCTGTTAATCTATCATTAGAAAGCTAGTAGGGGGTATGCTTCCCCCAAGTCTAAGGTTCAAATTTCCTTGAGTGCAAACAATCTATAGGGGCCATTGGATTAGGAATTTTCTCCTTAAATTACCCAATGTGCACTTGCGAAAAATTTCTTGTCGAGGTCTGTGCACTTCAGGATTAGTCGGAACTCTATTTCTGAACACTCAATGCCAATAATATATATATATATATATATATATATATATATATATATATATTTGAGGTTGTCATGTGAAATGATTTTTTTTTTTTTTAAGAAGAGTCAGGGCCACATGTTCGAGTGACCCCTGTCTCAAATTTATTAAACCCTCACTTGTAGCAGAGGAATTCCGAATAACAAAACACCACTTGAATTTCAAACACCAACACAAACCTAACTCCAAAGACAAAGAGAAAGACCAGAACCCACTCGACGCCAACAAACCTTCACCAAGGACCTAAGACCTCAAAGAAGGGAGGCCTAATAAATCCACCTTTAAAATACCTTTGAGCTTCCATGGAACATCATCAAAATTGATCCACGTACCAGACTGATGATTCGAAGCCAAACGAGCAAGAAAATCAGCCCCTGAATTTCCTTCTCTGTAAACATGATTGATCTTGACTTCCAAATTTGACAAAATCTCTTGAATTTCATCTCAATAGTCTTCAAGATACCACAAGCCACATCTCCCTTTTGCCAACCAATTCACAATTAGTAAAGAATCAAGCTCAATCTCAATTCTATGCAAACCCAACTCCTCACAGTGTTTCAACCCATGATACAGAGCTAATAGTTCCGCTTCATTATTAGAGCCGTAAGCCAATTCCTTAGCAAAAGCCAACCTCAAATCGCCCGGATCATCCCGAATAAGGCCACCCGCCCCCATGCAACCTGAGTTGCCTAACGAACTCCCATCAACATTCAACTTAAACCACCCCCTATTTGGTTTACACCACTTTACCAAACAAACCTACTTACGTAAAGGAGCTTTAACCGGAATTGAGAAGGCCTCCAAAATTCTAACGTCCCCACTTTTCATTTTTTTACTCACCCTCAGATGTAATCCCACCCATGCAATTGCAGCTTTGATTGCACACCACAAAGATTGCACAGAACCATGTTTCCCTTCCATATGAGCCTTACACCGCCACACCCAAAGATACCACGTTAAAATAATGGGAATCAAGCCAAGCAATGTACCTTTTTGAGAAGAATGTAAGGCCCGTCAAAACCAAAGTTCCATAGTATTCTTCCAAGGCTTGGATGGGTCATAAGGCATCCCCAAACTCAAAGACGCCCTGCGCCAAATTTTCGCTGCTATAGTACCTATGGCCAGGACATGATCCTAATTTTCCAAACAACCCCTTACACATCATTCACATTTAGAAACCACTGGAATGCCCAGCACTTTAATACGAGCATCCACACTTAGGCAAAAATTCAAAGCCTTCCACATTGTAACTGAATACTTCTTTGGTAGCGCTGAATGCCAAATCCAATGAGCCCATTTGATTTTGGGGCCCTAACAGGAATACATTCCCAAGCCGATTTTGAAGAAAAATTACCATCCAAGCTCGGCTTCCAAATCAGGATATCTGGTCCATCTTTATGCTCACCTAATGATGTCAAGCCTTACACCGCCACATACGCCTTAGCCATGTCCACTTTTATTACGACATTACCACCACGAACCCGCTTATTCAATAACAGAATCATCTCCTGAGCCAACGTAACATTCTCAAATATGCTTTGTCCAGGTAAGAAGGCCCCCTACTCCAAAGAGATAACCTTATTTAAAATAGGAGACAATCTACTAACCAAGATTTTGGAGTATACCTTGTATATCACAAAACACAGACTAATGGGTCTAAATTTTTCAAACCCAGTTGGATTTGACACTTTTGGAAGTAGTACAATGTAGGAAGCCGAGTAGAATCTGGGTATATGGGCACCACGAAAAAACTCCCGAACTGCAGCCACCACATCAGCCTCCACAATATCCCAAACAAGAGTAGTAGAACCCAGACCCAAACCCATCTGGGCTTGTACTACTATCAGTCGAAATAGAAAACATCGCCTTTTTTACCTCTTGGATAGAAGGGAGCTGAAGAAGAGTGTTGTTCTCCTCTTCTGTAACGACATTCTGCACCAACAAAGATAAATTTGGGGTGTCCTTCCTTGGTCGTGCTTTCAGAAAATCACTCCAGAAGTCCACAGCCCCAGCATGTATAGCTTCCGGGGATGATAAACGAGAACCATCACGTAGTCGCATTTCTTGCACAATTAGCTTATTCACAGAAGCAAAAGTTTTAAAAAATTGAGCAGAGGCCTCACCCTTCTCCATCCACCTAATTTTGACCTGTTGAGATAACCGAGTCTCCTCTCTGAGAAGCCACACCGCAAGCTCTTCCTTGGCATTAAGCAATTTTGTCTCAAACACTTCAGAAAAGCTAGCCTGCAATTGACCTTCAATTCTTTCTATATTTTTTTCCAACTCACAAATATTTTTCTCCGTATGCCCAAACACTCTATGATTGCACTCTTTCAATACCATTTTCAACTTCTTTAATTTAGCAACTAGACGAGACAACCCCACATCAGCAATTGGAGTCTGCCAAGCACCTTGCAGAGCCTCTCTAGATTTCACATGAGACACCCACATTTGTTGGAATTTAAACGACGATGGACCATATCTACCTGCCTGAGGCTTTAAGACAAAGAACATAGGAGCATGATCCGACGTTGAGCGAGGCAAATATTTACACAAAGCATTCGGAATTAAATCCACAGCCATAGGATTTAGGAGACATCGATCCAGTTTGGATCAGCTTTTAGCCAAACCTCGCTGCCCATTACACCAAGAAAACTTGGCACCCATTGACTTCATTTCAGTGAACCCATATGCCTTAATAAAATCATTAAAATCATCCATTGCCATTCTCGACCGAGGTCTACCACCCCAACGTTCGTCATCCCCATGAATAACATTGAAATCACCAAGACAAAACCAGGGTATATCATTCACGACATCCAACTGTAACAACCTCCAGAGATCACGCCTCTCCATATGATTATATTTTGCAAAGACCACACTAACCATAACAGAATAAGAAGCATCTTTTAGCATGACAGATGATTGAGCTGCATTATTGCATAATTTATATAGTTAAAATCAATGTATTTTTAATTGTTTTATCATATTATCATTGATTTTAAATAGAAAAATGATCAAGAGGCAATAAATCCAAGTTGTGATTTAAATTGTTTAAAAGCATAATTTATGCTTATTTTTATATAACTTGTGATTTTATTTGATTTTATTGTCTCACATGCACAACACATTTTGTTTTAATAATTTAGTCTAGTTTTATTTTATTTATAATTATTTATTTATTTAATTTTATTTAATTTTCTAATTTAATTTAATTTATTTTTCTTTGATTTTATATTATTTATTACTTATTTTTTATTTATTTATTTATTTTGTTTTTATTTATTTATTTTTTATTTTCGGCAGGTCCTAAACGACATGTCGTTTTTCCCAAACGACATGTCGTTTTCCACGAGCTTTGTATCTGTCGTCCGCGCTAAGCTGCACGTCATTCGAACCCTTCTTCAACCTTCGGCCAGCTGCTACAGTAGCCGAAACACAGCTCTCCCACGCCGCCGTTCGACGCCGCCAAGCTCCTCCACCTACTGCAGAACTTCATCCACCGTGCAGCCTCATCCAGTAGCACCACTCCGAAGACCATCGAGCCACGCATCCACCACCATCTTCAACCTCCAGAAACACTGCACCTCCACAACCCGTGAGCCATGCATGCGTTCCGAGCATGTACCCAACCTCTTCGTCCTCGCCGGCACCACCAAACCTCCTGCACAACACGTGTGCATGCCCAGCTCACCCCCTCTGTTTGCATACGTCTGAAACAGAGCACATGTGAAGTTCGGTGCATGTGATAAGTTCGGTGCATACAGCAGTGGAAGAAAAGAAAAAAATAAGAAGAAGAAAAGAAAGTGATGTTCGGTGCAGTCGGTTTCGAAAAGAAGAAGAAAAAAAATAATAATAAACATTGCATGTGGTTTCGGCGCAAGCAAAAGAAAGAAAAAGAAAACCCACTCAGTGCAGCTTCGGCTGTAAAGAAAGAATAAGCAGAGAAAGGCAAAGAAAAAAAAGGAAAAGAAAGAAAACAAAACATGCAGTTTCGGCCGAAGCAGTAAACATGCATGTGCAGTTTTTGTGACGCCGAAAGCTTAAAGTGTAAAAGAAAGAAGAAAAACGCACGGAGTGGGAAACATCTACAGCTAAGCAATTATTCCTTGTTGGTTTCTGAAGCCTATAAAAAGGCTTGAAGTGAACAAGCAAAGAAATCATCGACCATGAGGGAGTTCGGCTCTCTTTCTGTTTTCGGAAACTAGCCTCGGTTTACAGCAGCTTCATTCGGCACTTCAGTGTTTATTTATTCTGTTTTCAGCATCTTTTTGTTATTACTTTCAGCAGCTCGTGTTTAATTTTACAGTGTTTTATTTGTGTTTTCGTTCGGCAACTTGAAGTTCAGTTTACAGCATCATCATTTGGCTCTCTTGTCTTACTTTCTATTGTGTTTTCAGCAGCATGTTATTCTCAGTTTATTTGTTGTTTCATTCGGCAACTTCCATTTATTTCACTGTTGTTTTATTCAGCAACTTCCATTTTAAGTTGTGTTTTCGGTAGCTTGTCACTTGCTCAGTTTAGTTTGTCATTCGGCATCTAGCTGTTTCATTTGTTTATTTTTCGGCTCATTTCATTCCAGTTTCGGCAACATCAATTTATTTCACTGTTGTTTCATTCGACAGCTCATTCAATCATTGTATATTGTATTCGGCAACTGTAATTTCACTTCTTTTGTTTACTCATTTGGCAGCTCATTCAATCTTCGGCACTTCAAGTTTATTTTTATAGTTTATTTTCGGCAACCAGTTCTCAGTTCAGCTCTCATTTCATATTCGGCAGTTTAAGTTTATTTACTGTTTTTAGCAACTCTCATTTATTTCACCAGTGTTTTCAGCAGCTTTTTATTGTGATCAGTTCGGGGCTCATTTCATTTTATTTTCGGTAACTTGAGTTTATAGTGTTTTATTTTTATTTTTGGCAGCTTGTTTATTTCTTATGTTTTATTTTCTTGACAATTCATTTATACCATTTTCGGCAACTCTCTTATTTTATGCATTTTTATTATTCAGCTCATTTATTTACAGTGTTTTATTGTTCAGTTCATATTTTGTTATTTTAAAATCCTCATCCCAGTAATCATCTCTTTTTGATTGCTCGTTCTTTTTATTAATTTATTTTTACTTTATTCACTTTATCACATTAGTCAATCCCTGTGAATTCGATCCTGTAAAGATACTACAACACCTGTATACTTGCAGGTAAAACTGATCTGGATTTTTACTCATTATTTTGAGTGAAAGTTTAGACTCAACAACAGACACGTGTTGAGCACTAAATTGACCAACCGAAATCTCTAAACCATCTTTACATAACAACCATAATTTCCCACCAACACTTTGATTAGAGAACCCATAATCAAACTTCAACCAATTTTTTAAAACATGCAACTGACTTTCATCAGCAAAAGGCTCGTCTAACATAATAAATTAGCTTGGAATTTCCTCACCAACTTACATAGACGTCTCCGTGATGATCGAAGACCACGTATATTCCAAAAGAAAGGCGTACAAATCATAAATTCATCCGAACGGGCTTGCTAGGAACCCGAGTTGAGCTTCTGAGCGCTCTTCCACCCTTACTCACATTTTTTACCTTTATAGCATCCCCATCAGACGGATACTCTTTATTTTTACAAAGGTGCTCTACCCTGTCTTCATCAGGTTCTGAGACGTAATCCTCAACCATTCCCTTAGGTGGATACTCCACCCTCTCAACCAGACTTGTCACTGCCCCCAACCTTTCATCTTCCACATAGTCAAATAAAGCCCCATCCTCTGTCACCTGCTCACCTACCTCCTTTGCTCCCAGCCTACCACATGTCTCCAACCTCTCCACATCCGGAATGATATCCATTAGATCGGACTCAACAGTACATAATTTTTTTTGGTATCCGAAACTATTTGGTTCCAAAACAACGGCTAGCTCCTCATTGTTGCTTCCACATAACCATTTGTCCCCACTCGAATTATGCTCTGTCACGAAGCTAGGACCAGCCCCAATTACATCCACCGTTTCGGCCACCAAAGCATCATCAATAGATTTCTTTTGAGGTATAGCACCAACCTGTAGATCCAAGACGTTGCATACGACATGGTCCTTGGCCACCAAATCCGGATTACCACTCATGACCATCAAGCCAACACAAACTGCACCATCACCCTGTATTTCGGATGAACTAGGACCAGCCAAATATTTCCTTGCATTTCCGTTCATTCCCACTTCAGTAGCAACGTCGTGCACCGACGACTCCTTTGGCACATCAACAGGCGTCACAGCCCCTTCCACATTTTTGCCATCAACAGCAGGTTTCGACTTCCACACATTCCCTGCTTCCTCTGATTCCTTTACAATTCCCTTCTTCTTACGATTAACCACCTTAACGCCACCTTCCTTCCACTTGCAAGTTTTTAAATTATGGGCCTGAATACAACATTTAGAACAAAAAGCAAGGAGTGTATCATACTCAACCTCTAGATAAAAGCTAGAAGCGTGGTGCGGGTTGCCAATCCAAATTCCCCTTACAGGGTCCTTTGTTGCGTCAAGCTCCAAGCAAACCCATGCCCTGTCTGTTCTCGTCGCACACTTCGTGGCATTATCACGTCGTACGAACCTACCCAAAGGAGCACTGATATTCCTAAAAAATGACTCATAATAGTAATTTGGTGGTAACCCAGGGAGGAAGACCCACGCCGGCACCAAGGAAGGTTCCGAATCCTCATCAAAATCAGTGTCCCAATGGAACCCACAGTAAGGAGCCCCATCTACATCTGTAGCCTCCCTCGACATTGCCTTCACAAAATCATCCTCATTGGTGAGACGCACGAACACATTCCGTGGTTTCCTCATAGCTGAAACCATCGGTTGCGAAATTAATCCCCAACGATTACGAATGAAAACTTTGATGACATCAAGGGATGTGCTGCCGAAGGAACTTGAGAACCAAAGAGAATCGAAATGGAGCAACAGATTTTTCAATCTCCTCCTTTGAAAACAGAACACAGAGCTGACCATCTATGGATTGTGCAAGACGAAGCGGGATGTCAATCAGCAGCGGTTGTGGCGCTTGTGCCACCAAGTCGATGAACATTCGCTGCCGCCCAACCGTCGCCGACGGCCCAGGAGGAGCCCCGGCGGCTGTCATGCGACACTAGCCCTAGCAGAGCATGATTAGGAAAGAAAAGGTTTGTGAAATGATATAATCATATGGTAATGCCAATTATAACCCAAGTACCTTCTTTTTATTAGAAAGCTAGCAAGGGGTATGGTCACAACTGAAATGGTTTGTATATTTATAGAGTTGTATCAAGTTATTTGTTACAAAAGGAATTCAAATTTACAAGGATATGTAAAATACTATCTAAACAAACTAATTTAAAATTCAAAATAGTTCCTCTTTGGGCAGGTCCATCCTATAGATGGAGTTTAACGGACACCAATAAGGAGCTGACACGTTAGCGTTCCACAAAAAAGAAATTTACACCTGCTCGCACCCACCCCTCCTAGTCTTCGAGGAAACACAAAATCCCTTCGACAAAAACCCTTCGTGAAGGCACCCACCCCTCCCTCCATTCTTGACTCGTGAAGCTTCATTCAAGAATCAACAGGCAAACTTAGAAATCTATCCATTTTAGACAAAGAAATAGGAAAAAAAAATAGAGAGAAGAAGAGATTTATTAATTATTTTTGCGTTGTGTCGAAGGTATCAGTCTCCTTCAGCACTTGTTCAATATGAATGAAATTTGCAATTTCAGACATGGATTATGTACAAAAGAATGAGCTCGATTTACTTCTTGTTGGTTTCTGCGATTTCCAAATTGCAATGAATAGTCAATGACCCTTTTAGTTGGCTTCGTTCCTTTCCTGAAAAGAGAAAAACAAAGATAGCCAACCAATTACTTCTTTGATTCCAAGTAGTGGGAGTCTCCCAAGTGTTGGGTGAATCAGAATCAAACCCGAGTTCAACTTCCCCCAATAAGGAATGCTCTTCTCATCTCCGTGATGATTCAAGCATCCACATCTACACAATTCATGAGAAGTTGTTGTGAATTGGCAATAAACTATATGTAAGTCTCGATAGGTCTCTTCCATTCTCCCACACAACTCATATTTGTTTGCGTTGGAGAGAGAGAGAGAGGAGGGGGATGAAGGTTGCATTCTTGAGAAGATAGAAAGAAGAAAATGAGGTGGGGGGGGGGACCACTGTGAGAAGAAAGTATTTTTTTCTCTGAAATGCATAGCACAACAAGTTTCCTGTATGGCATACATGGCACGTTTTTATTGGACTCCATTATGTGGGAAAAAACGGATAGACCTGTGTTAAGTTATTCTCAATTCAAAAATCAATTGTTTACAATTCTGTTTTCACAGTGCAATAGACTCGGAATCTTTTGTTTTCTCGGCATACTTAGTCAAGCTAACAGGCGCCAAAAACCAAATGATCAGGCTTGAGGACTAGCTCTCTCACATGATGTAATTGCCCAATGTGGTGTTTGGGAATGGCTAGCACCTCAATGTGTGGAGCTCAAGATTTCTCTTGTACATGGACTTGTAACCGAAGGGTGGACTTGAAGCAAATAGTTTGGAGGCCGCTATGGCTTGTAGTTCTATGATCTTGGGACTGTTTCAAACCTTGGAAATCGTGAAAGTGCACTATTTCTTTAAGATTTTTTTTTAATTTAAATCCCCTGACGGGGTCTATTATTATTAAAACCTCACTTTTAGGTGGAGGAAACCGAGAGTACAACAAGCTAGAAAAACCAAGTTACATACCATGACTATAGAAGCAGTACATGGCTACCAAAACAGAGTAATACAAGAAACCAACGACAACGATACCATCTAACCAACAAGTCTGATATATGGAAAATCTAACTTATCCATACGAATCAGCCCCTTCAAAGGATGTGGAAGCTCAGAGAAAGAGACCCAGCTAGACAAGCAGCCACTAGAACCCAAACGAGCCAGAAAATCTGCAGGTGCATTTCCTTGTCTGAATATATGACAGATAGAAAATTGTATGTGCTTCTGTAATTCCTGAATCTCATCCCAAAACTCTTCAAGATACTAGACTCCACAACTCGAGGATTTTATCCAGTTTATCACAACCAACGAATCCATTTCAATTTCAACCCTTGTAATGCCCAGGCTCTTGAGTATACGGGCCCCATGAAGAAGAGCCATGCACTCTGCGAAATTACTTGTACCTTGACCGAGGAACACCGAAAAAGCCATCACCAAAGAACCTTGGTCAGACCGGGTCACGCCACCAGCCCCTGTTTGTCCCGGATTGCCCCAGGAGCTCCTATCAACATTTAGCTTAACCCATCCCATCTTCGGTTTCAACCACTTCACAATCTGAACAGATTTAGTTCTTGGAGGTTTGTGAGGAATATTCATGTCCTCAAGCACCTGAACATCACGTCTAGAAAGAGGTTTGGTGCTCTTTAACTTTCCTGCAGCTCTAGCAATCCAAAACTTCACATTACGCCAGACATCCTCGGCCTTCACTGCCTTGTTCTCCATTCGAACTTTGCATCTCCTTATCCAGAGCTGCCATGTGATGATGGAAGGAATAATACCAATGAGCTGACCCATGGTTGAAGACTTAGATGCCTTTCGGAACCAAGCTTCCACCATATCCCTCCACATTCTACTCGGTACATGATGCATGCCAACGACAGCCGCACATCTCGACCAAATAACCTGTGCTACTTCCCCTAACCCAAGAACATGATTTTGGTCCTCATACGCTCCTTTCTCACAGCAGTTGCACCTTGAAACCACCGGAATTCCCACCTTGCGAACTCTGTCATCCACACTCAGAGCATTATTCATAGCCTTCCACATAGTTGTCCCAATATTCTTTGGCAAGCTTGAGTGCCAAACCCAGTCTGCCCATTTATTTTTCGGGGCTTTAACCCGAACACATTCCCATGCACTTCTCATGGAAAATTTTCCATCATCCTTTGCAGTCCAAATCAAGACATCCTCACCTTCCTTTCTTCTACTCAGCAGGATGGCTATTTCCTCAGCTTTAATCATTCCCACGAGGCCAGAGAGTAGATCTAAGTCACATCCCGCCTCCACGATACACTCCTTTACTTGTAGATTCGGGGCAGTAGCAATTGGAAGGATCTCTCCGAGCACGGCATCACCCAACCACTTGTCATGCCAGAAGGATAGGTCTCCATTATTTACCTTCCACTTAGAGTGTTCCATAAGATCCGGGATACACTTAACGATCATTTTCCAGAACCTACTGCCTTTGGCCGGATCTACCAAAGAGATATGATTTGATTTCAGGTATTTACCTTCCACCTTCTTGTGCCGGTTTAGACATCATCTCCCACCCTCTCCAGTGCCTTCTTAATTTTCCTTCTTTCATACCCCAAAAGAAATTACTAAAGGATCTATTCAGGGATACTAGGATTGATTGTGGTACCTGCAAGATGGAAAGCATGTAAATAGGAATGCTGCTAAGAACATGCTTGAGTAGGAGTAACCTCGCCCCATTAGATAAGAGCCGTGCTTTCCAGCCATCAATCCTCTCTCGAACCTTCCCAACCATTTCATCCAAATGTATCGCTTTTAGTCTACCACAAATAATAGGTGCACCCAGGTAAGTAAATGGAAGAGAGCCTTCACGAAAACCTGTGATACCAAGCAAAGATCTTCTCCTAGCAGGTGTGATATGCTTGGAAAAAATAATAGAAGACTTCTCCTTGTTCACCTTCTGACTCGACCACCTTTCTTACTGTTCCAAAGTTTCAGAGATGACCCTCAAAGATGCTTTACTACCATTTGCAAAAAGCATAATATCATCTGCATATAAAAGATGCGATAAAATCGGTGTATCTCGCGTTTGAGTAAAAGGCCTTATTTTTCCATCTCGGAACTGTTCTTTGAGGAGCCTCGATAAGATTTCTTCCATGACAATGAATAAAAGGGGGGATATACGATCCCCTTGACGAAGACCCCGACCACCTTTGAAAAATCCTTTAGGAGATCCATTCATCACGACTGAAAACCATGGTGAGGAAATACAGTTTTTTATGATGTCACACACCTGCACAGAAAAACCAAAACCAACTAACACATGCATCAGGAAGCTCCAATCGACACTATCGTACGCTTTAGCCATGTCAATTTTAAGAACCACATTACCACCCCGGATTGGTTTGTTGATACTATGGATCATCTCTTGCGTAAGACTTATGTTCTCAAGGATGCTTCTTCCAGGGATAAAAGCTCCCTGTTCAGGAGATATAAGTCTAGCAAGCATCGGAGATAACTGTCCCACGAGAATCTTAGTGCACAACTTATAAAATACGGAACATAGACTAATGGGACAAAACTGGTCAAAACCCTTAGGGTTATCCACCTTTGGAATTAGAGTAAAAAATGAGTGACAAAAAGATTTCGGGATAGGGGCCCTTTTGAAGAAATCCTGCACTGCCTCAAATACGTCCTTGCTCACAATGTCCCAACAAGTTTTGTAAAAACCTGATCTGTATCCATCCGGGCCAGGACTACTATCTGTAGGAATTGAAAACACTGCATCCTTGATCACTTGGATTGATGGAGGCTCGAGTAGACAATCATTCTCACCATCGGCAATAAGCTTGTCCACTAGAGGACCCAGATCAGGGAGAGAACTAGTGTGGTTTGAAGCCAACAAATTTTGGAAATATTCTACTGCTCCCTGATGTACATCTTCTGGTGTTTTCAGCCAGGCCCCATTAGTTGACTTCATTTCATGAACCACCTTATAAGATTTAGCCGATAAAGCCTTAAAGAATGCAGAGCTTGCTTCCCTTTGCTCTAGCCATGACTGTTTTACTTGTTGGGCTAGTCTGGTTTCTTCTCGTTCCAGCCAAGTATTAAGTTCCATTTTTGTCACGATGAGATCAAGATCTGTGTCTGTCAAGAAACCATCTTGTAGGCTCTGTTCCAGCCGAGCAGTTCGTTCCTCTAATTGCTTAATATGCTCCGTAGTCCACCCAAAAACTTCTCTATTCCACCCACGAAGGATACCTTTAAAGGCCTTCAATTTAAAGGCCAACCGGGACATGCCATGCCTAGGAGCTACCTTTTCCCAAGCTGTCCACACACAGACCTGGAAAGACTCATGGCTAGTCCACATCTGCTGGAATTTGAAAGAGGGGAAACCATATTTCGTGGTCTCTTTAGTCATCTGAACTACCATTGGAGAATGGTCTAAGGAGGTTCTGTGAAGATACAGGAGAGTTGCCGAATGATAGGCCAAAGTCCAAGCTGTATTGACCAATGACCTATCAAGTTGAGCCCATCTCCGAGCGGTACCAAACTGCCCATTGCACCATGACAACTTGTTTCCTACACTATGCATACCTGAAAGTCCAGCACCATCAATAAAGCTGTTGAAATCCTCCATGCTAGTCAACAACCTGGGCCTTCCACCCCTACGTTCTTCATCCCTTCTAATTGTGTTAAAATCCCCCAGCACAACCCATGGAGTAGTCCCAGTGTTAATATTTAACAAATCAGCCCATAGTGTTCTTCGATCAACTTGCTAGCACTTAGCATAGATACACGTAACATAAATCTATTCAGAGCCTTCCTTTGCAAGAATGGTAATGGACTGGTTATTTATTCTAACCAAAACCACCTTTATTCCTTTTTCCCAAAACACCCAGAGTTTTCCACCACTTACTTCATTACAGAGGCCTCCCGACATGCATAACTTGTTTTGTAAAATAGCCATATGGACTTCAGAGCTAAAAGGTTCAGCTATAGCCACTATTCTAGGCTTAAATTTCCTTACCAATTTACAGAGTCTTCTTCTAGAGGTGCCTAGACCTCGTAAGTTCCAGTAGAAAATCGAATTTATCATAAATTCATTTTGATAGGCCTGCTTTTGGCCCTGGCAGAGCTTCTAACCTTTTAACATGCTTCTTCAACATCGGAGGAAACTTCTTTCTCTTTTTGCAGGTGCATAACATCAATTTCAAGTTCTGGTTCCGATTGAGACCCCAAGTCTTGAAGCACCGAAAGCATTTTTTCCCGTTGACATTCCTCCTCAATATTTTCAACCATGTGCTCTTCCTCTGGTTCCTCTGCTTCAGCTACAACTACCATATTCTCTTCCTCTATTTCCTCTGTACCAACCACCTCGAAGAGCCAAGGGGAGACAATTTTTTCTGTAGCTTCCACATTCTTCCTACTGCTGCCCCTATTTTCTGCATCTTCTATGTTGCCCATTCCTAGTACCTCTTGAATCTCCCCTTCCTCCATTTCCTCCACAGTGCCAACATTAGCACTTCTTGACTCTCCTCCATTAATCTTTGGCAGTCCGCTAGTTTCCACTTCCTTCACTAGAGGCAAAGACTGAACCTTCACTAACGGCAAAGGTTGATCCTGCAGGGGATTCGGTTTACCCCCTTCCATGTCCCTCAAAGCGCCACCCGCTACCTTGCCATGATTCTTCTTCTTACACGTAGCGCCATTATGACCTTGCATACGGCATCCTCGACAGTAAGCCGGCAATGTTTCGTAAACAACTTCTTGGAATCGGCTCCCCGTCGCTCTAGGAAGCCCAATCCAAAAACCTCCAATGGGAGCAGCAGCTGCGTCCATCTCTATACACACCCATGCACCATCTGTTCTGGTGGCACAGCAGGTGCTATTATCCCGCCTGATGAACCGACCCAATGGCTGAGACAGATTACAGAGCACCGATTCATGGTAAAAGTTGGGAGGCAAACCAGGGAAAACAACCCAGACCGGGACTCTAGAGGGTTCATTCTCCTCATTAAACTCAGTTGTCCACTGGAAAACACGAAACGGGACACCCTCCAAATCGCAGGTCTCACGAGAGAAGGCCTTCAAGAAATCTCCATCATTCACGAATCGAAGAAAAACATTTCGTGGTTTTCGCAAGCTAGAAACCATAGGTTGCGCCATAAGTCCCCATCGGTTTCGAATGAAAGACCGAATCACGTCCAGCGAGGGCCTTTGGCTGAGGAACTTCAGCACTAGAGAGAACCTGAAAGGCTCAGCAGACTTTAAAATTTCTTCCTTAGTGAAACTGACATAAACTTCTCCCTCAAGAAATTTCGGCAGCCTCAATGGAACATCAACCTCTGGGAGAGGCAACGACGTCTGGCGAACTATATCCACGAAGGATTTAAGCTTTCTAGGTGCCGGGTTGCCCAAAGGGGGCCCGGCAGCATCCACCATTTAAACCTAAACAGAGCCGAGCGAGAAAGAGACAAGAATCGCCTCTAGAAGGAGGAGAGAGAAAAAGGTAAATGACCGATATGCTTTTATTTTGTTCTGAAAAAAAAAAACAATGCCTCTCACTATTTCTTTAAGATGATCCCAAGGACGGACCATGCTACGCCCATAGAAGATTTCCACCGAAATCCTTCACCGAACTTTCAAAATGTTTTTGTTATTTTTTGTTATCTTTTCTTTCACTATTTTTTTAAACTATTTAAATATGTTTCAAAAATTTTAAAAAAAATCACATATTCATTTAAAAACACTTACTTAATCATTAAGCAAAAAAAAATTAAAAAAAAAAAATCGGTAAAGAATTTCTGTAAAAATTTTCTGTGGCCATAGTGTTTTCCAATACAGAAATGGTTTCAAAAAAAAAAAAAAAAAACAGAGAGAAACTGTCTTATATTGTGATTTTTTTATCGATAGTTCATAGTGTTAATGAGAAATTAATAAAAATGGTAGATAGATTAGAGTTAATATTCTGTTAAAAAAATACAAATCATAAACGCACTGTAATTTTAAAAGGTTTGAATTTATCCTCCCATATGTTTTCCTTTTCCCTAAAAATCATCATCTTCAATAAATAATCAAACAAGAAATTAAGCACAAAAATAAGGGTTCTTAAGATCAGATTTTCTGGTAATCAGATTTTTTTAGTAGTAAATTAGTAATAGTATCCATTCATCGACGGTCCTTACAAATTTAGGCAAGTTGTCGAACTTGTGAACGAGTTTTTAAAACCGACTTCCCCTTTATAGGGTCGATTGATGTTGCGTTAATAACTGTCTGGCGCACGTTTAACCGAAGTCAATGGTACAAGTCTTCTCTAGTCTTCTTCAACCGAAATCAGTGCTCTGCTAATCTTCGGGGAGAGAGAGCCAAAGAGATGTTGCAATTGAAACCTTTCAACATTTTCCCAGTGAGTCAATTGAACGATCCTTCAATCACTAACCCTCCGGTAATGCAGTGTGTTTCACTTTGATCCATTGTTGGCTAGTACATGAATCTTTGGTGGATTTCTTACATTTTGAACAGTTTTCTTCAATGGGTTCTTACATTTTCCATGTTTCAATCACTTTCATGTTTGTTCTCTCTCTCTCTCTCTCTCTCTCTCTCTCTCTCTGTCAAATGTTATGTTGTCTATGCTGATATTTTAGTTCAATGCTATATGCTTTCTCTTTGTTTAGTTAGATATTTTTTTGGTTAGCACAGTTAAAGGTTGTTTAATAGGCAAAACATTGTCACCATATTGGCCTCTTGCTGGTATTGCCTGATTCCAAGTTGCTCTTTCTTTCTGTACGTTACCCATTTCACAAATTTTGCTTTGTTTTACCGTTCGTTTCAACGATAATAAAGATCCCGCTGGTTCGGTATAACCACTTTATCTGCACGCTAATTATTGAAATATCTTGAAATAGAATGCAGAGAACAGCAGGGTTCGGTGTGTCACTAATTGTTTTAGCGGTTGCTTGTTCCAATCGATTGTTAATTGACTAAAGTGAAATTAGAACTTGGTATATTTCCCTTTTATCATGTCATTATACGGTAAACTTAAATGAGTTCATGGTGCTTAGGCGGGAGTAACATCGTTCTTATGTGCACAATGTTTCTGGTTTGAGAACAGGAAAAAGACATGGAGATTAGTAAATGTTGTTGTCCAGCAACTAGAATATAAAGCTCCCAAACATAGGTGGGCAGACATATTATACGGTTGGGGAATGTTATTTGTACGTGCCCTTTCTTTATATACAAGGAGTGGAAATTGGCATAAACTAAGATGAAATGGGTGTGGAGTTTTCGTTGATGAGTGGCAACTCAAGATTAGAAGTCGGTTCTGAGGGAGCAGAGGGTGTCATAGTGTTGACTCCCATATGTGAGTTAATTGGTGCAATCAACCAATCCCTGATGCAGCCTGATGTGCACTTTGTAGTGCAATCGATGGTCCATGAAACCATACCAATTTGAAGACAGACTAACCACTGCACCAAATTCAATCTTGCACATCCTGAAACTATATGTGCAATCTCAATAAAAGCCACCTGGAGTACCAGAGTGACACCCACTGCCACCCAAAACAAGATGTTTCGATGAATGCCCCTAAATGCGTTCTTCTTCTCCAGTTCTCTTGCATTGACTTGGTTGAATACTTGACAACGAACAAAGCTATTGAAGATAATGGTTTTACTAACCTTCTCTTTGATGTGCAGGATAGCTTGCCCTTTGAATTGGAAGGCCATTAAGATGGCTACCTGATACAGAACTTGACTGACAAGATTTCTCCACATAGGCTTGGTGATAAGTGGTTCAGTTCGTCTCTGTGTCAGCATCTCCATTAGTCTCCCTGTTGGTGGCTCAGTCAGTAGTGCAAGGCCCCCAAGAAGGGCTACAACGAAGTTTGCCCAGAGCAACTGGACTGATGTTATTGAAGAATATCCAAAACATATCGTTGTTAGCAAGGTTGTCAACAGCCCTGCAGCATTCATGGTCAGTACAAGTAGGATATATTTCCTTATGTTGTCAAAAGTACATTTTGCGCAACTTACAATGGTGACCAAGAAATAAGAAATTGAAATTTCCATCCCTGATGATGATGTCAGCACTTTTTCTGGCCATTTCACTGCTACAAGTCTCTATCACGATCCCCACATCAGCTTCTTTTAGTACTGGAATCTCATTTGTTTTGACCCCAATCATTGCTACTTTATGGCCTTTTTTCTTCAAACACTGCACCAGAAGGAGCCTATCAGAAGGGAAAGAGCTTCTCATCACAGTGATTTTATCTACAATATTCATCCTCTCTTCTGGGCTGTGATTGAGAAACTTTTCACCTTTGAGGACCATCCTATTTGAGTCGGGAAGCAGTCCACCCTCGCAAACTTCCAACCCTGACACATTATCCTCTGATAACAATATGATGTTAAATCCAGCATTTCTCCTAGCTTCTATTTCTTTTAGCATCTCTGTGCCGCACATATCAACTGTCATTGGATTTTGTGTCAGCCAACAAGATTTATCAAGACAGATAGTTGTGACTGAAGCCATGGTAAGACAAGCCAAAGGTTCTTGAGCAATTGCCTTGCCGGAGAGCATCTTCTTATTCCAATAAGTGATGGCTAGTGTGATTACAAAAGGAATTCCTTCCATTAATCCAACCAAAGACATAACAAGTGAAGTTGTCAGGGTACTGATCTTCCCATTTGGTTTCGGAACAATTCTCTTGATTGCATTTATTATCTCCTCAAATGAGATTGGTTTCCCCTTCAGGTCTGGAAGGCTAGAGTCAGCATCTTCTTCCTTTTCAAGCTTAAAATGGAGGAACAACACTACAAGGATGAGGATTGAGATTAAAAGCCCAGTAACTTGTATGCCACTATTCACCTTGTCAAGTTCTGCTGGTAAAGGGGTATTTTTGGGGGCATGGGTACCCTGCTTCATCAAATGACCCCATGTTGTGTCCATGCCCACAGCTGTAACAAGCATGCGACCAGTTCCTTCCTTCACCTTTGCACCATAGAACAGAAAAGGGTTCATTGAAGGAAGCTTCGTGCAGGAGTTTGGGTTGTGGCCAAGAGTGTGCTGGTTTTGCGCCGAGAACGTAGATCTTCCTCATCACCAGGTATTCCATTCTCTAAACTCGTATCCAGAGCCTCTGCAATTCCTTGAATGCCTCCAAACTTCTGTAAGGAATCCGTGTCCTTATCCTTTACCATCTTTGAAATGTTTTCGTGCTGGAGTTTTGCGTCTCTGCTAATTATACGATTACCATTTTCACCGTCCAAACTTACATTCATGGAAACTTGAGGTGATGCAGATGATATTTCCACGCCTGTTATAATTTGTGGATCCTGCAAAATATCAATTACAACATATATATCAGAGTGATGACTATAATCTTAAAGTTAAGTCAGTAGTCTTCAGGGCAGATGTAAAGCTCATCCTCAATATATATAGCTATAGTCCATACGAAACTTGGTGTTTTCACAATGTAACCATACTGCATGTGTAGCAAACTTTATCCAGAAGAAGTAACTATACATACAGACTCATCAATTATATATATTATTGTATTATTACTAAATATAAAAAAAATATGTCATTAAGTTAACTTTTTATATGAAATGTAATATATCTAAGTAAATATAATTAAAATCTTATTTAGAATTAAAAATTTTTTTCCTCATGCGTGTCTTTAATTATGGTTTTCTCTAGTTATAGTTTTTAAGTTTTGTTATCAATTAATTCATAAATTTTATTGAAATTAATGAGAAGTTAAAGAGGCCAGGGCCATCATTTATGACTTTGATGACCAAGATTATTTTGACACACCATATAATTGAGAGCTATTGGTCTCTCTCACTTAAGCAAAGTTTATGAAGTTTCTTTTCGCTAAAATAGGAACAAAGGAAACTAAGAAGAGAATATCAAAATTATTCAAAAAAAAATTTGGAGATCAAGGTGCTAACATGCATCGACACTAGATCTCTTAAAACTTCTATCTATGGTATAATGACTCAAGGTATGTTGACTTTAGTTTACTCTAAAGATGATAGATCCTGAACATAAGGAAGGCTTGGTCTTTTTTTCTTGTTTCTCATCAACAAGGACATATTCTTAGGTTTTAGCCTACGAAATTTTAAAACCTTATTACTCACATGTCAGATGAGCAGAGTTCAGGTTTGTTCTGATCCATCGGAATATAAACCACATATAGGTTTCTTTTCTTTAAATTACAGAGAGGTAGGCAAGATAGTTTATACTTTATCGATTAGAAAAATGAAGAAATTTTTTGTTTTTTTGTTTTTCTGTCTTCTCAATTTCTTAGTTTCTTTGTTGAAGGGGTTGGGGATCATTCCTGAGCGTGGTCCCTAATTCTCTAACTGTTTGGTGGGCAATATATATGGTTTTCAACTAATTTTTCTCCCTTTGCTAATTTCTGAAATTATACAAATGTAATAAATTAAGGACTATATATAAAAGAAACATAGTGATCATCACAACTGACATGTAATAATTTCCAGTAGCAGTAGATTTAATTAGTCATATATATGTAGATTTCGCTCACAATGATTTCGGTTGCATCGTTATGTAGTTATGTAGCACGATGGCATTTCAAATACTCATTTAGTTATATATCTTTGTTTGTCCCTGGCTATACACTAATATATGGAATCAGATAGCATTGATCTATTTGGAGAAGTTGTCAAGAAGAAATACATCTGTACCTGCCATGCACAGAAGATCCAAGCGATCGAGACATGCAAGAGCAAGAAAACTTACCATTTCTCCCATGCCATCGATATTGCTGATTATACTGTAAAAGGAAGTTGATGATGAGACTGTATCGAGAGAAGGAGAACCCTTCTCATCATGAGCTAATTTATCTGCTCTCGATATTAGATTTCTCTGCTGCAGGATCAAAAGAATCCAGCGCCAACGTTCTCTTGCAGTACTACTGTTGCCGGATATTAGCAAGGCCGTCTGCTGAGACTCGAGGTCCACATCGTGGCCAGAGCTTGTGCTCGACATACAGCTTGTCTGAATATGCATGGCGGCTGGCGCTGTGCGTCAAACTCACTTTCTCCACTTCAACAAACAAATTAATCATTAATGGGTAGGCAAAAATAGAATGAAAGAATTCCATGGTATGATTGGTAGCCAGACATATATACTCACGTAACTGTATTTTTCTCCTGAGCAGCCACACAATAACGGTACTGATGCCGATAGAAAATTGCTTCATGGGTAGCTGGTCATGTTGCTTTCTGTTCAGATATATAGAATCAAAGGTTCTTCTTTGGCTGGTAGAATGAAGTTAAACTGAGGTCAAGTGATTTGTTTTCCTCGAAACTTCCTCCAAATGTTTAGGTAGCTCCAAGACTAGTGCAACTGCGCGTGCTAAGGTTGGAGATGAGGCTTCCATTACGTCCCTATCGATTATCCAAAACCGCATGAACTTCTAAAATGATTCGCTTGGCATTATGAAGAGCAGAAGAGACAATAAGTGAATGCAGCTTGTACTTGATCAATCATCTGATTATGATCATGTGGGACAGATCCGAGCGTCCAGCCATCTGACGAGGTAGATTATGAAGTGGTCACTGAAATTTCCGTATAGACCACCGTACTGGAGGGAACTGAGGTCGATGACTCGATATTATTACGTCTTCTTCTATTAATTGTCGTGAGCTGTGGGGAATTGCAGCGATGTATCCACGTGTTCGCTAGGTATGCTACTAAGAAATTCACCTGTAGCCAAATAATCAGGGGTGTTTTCTTCATGAGCTAATATGACCAAAAAAAATTAAATATTCTTTGTTGTCGTTATTATTGTTGTTTTTTAAAGCCAAATTTTCGTATTTATTTAGTTATTTACATGATTTATTGGGTCCGAGCTGTTATTAGGAGTTGGGGTGAATCAAAATTAAGTTACATTTATTCGTATTTATAAAATTCTTTATTATTATTTTTATCATCATTCTCTCAATATTTCTTGATTTGATATTAAATGATTCGCCTACAAATAAAATATAATAAATAATTTTCAATTATTTAAAATCGAATGATAAGATGGTACGTATATATATAGTATCTTTACTTTTTTTATGATACACATGAGTTCATGTTTTGCAGCTGTACTTCTCAGTTCTTTATATGGTAAATGGTGCTCGACGTGTTTAACTTTACGAATTACTTGAGAACTGTAGCTACTGGTGTCTCAATTACAACGGTTCCAATTCCAAGCCAAATGGTCAGGTAAAAAAATGTCATTTAATATAGATTTTTCTTGTTAATTTGTATAATATTGAAGTGTACGTTTGTGGATGACAGAGGTGTGAAGGGAGATTTTTCTTTGAAGCTTCGTTCAAATTTTTGGGAAGATCAATCCTTTTACTGACGACAAACAACGTTAACGCGGTCGAGTGAAAATGCTTTCGAGGGAAGCTTGACATTTTCAAGACATTGTACGTACGTAATGCATGACGTGCTTGTGCTTCATTTTGGAGTGAATGACCGCATCATTATGATGTCTCGCGCCTTTTGAGATGCGTTCATTGCATGCTTATAAGTTTCTTTAGAGATGCACTGAACCCTAACAGGAACATAAATTAAGCAAGCAAATTCTTTGGGGGAAAAAGTATAGTAAAACCTGAAATAGGTGCTACAGCCCATCGATGGATAGTCAGCGCCTTTTTAATACTAAATGCGGACAATTAAAATTAGTTGGATGTGAGATACATGTTCCTTATAAGGTACGTTCTGTCAAGAGACGTGTCTCACATCTAACAATTTTGAAACTGAACTAATTCAAAACTAAACTAAAATGGGGTTGGCGTCTGAGTTTGATCATTAGCGTCACCTCAAGATGAGTAGATTCTAACAGAGCAGATCAAGATGTTACTCTCGGTTTCAGTACATGGCCAAATGGTCCACTCAACCAATCCCATGACATAGCCTGGTATGCAGGATGCACTTCATAGCCCAATCGATAGCCCATGAAACCATCCCAATTACAAGACATGTCACCCACTGCACCCAATTCAATTTTGCATTGCCTGCCAGGATATTTTCAATCTCAAAAAAAGCAAACTGCAGTACAAGAATAATGATCACAGCCACCACAAACAATCGGTTACAATGAATTCCCTGAAACACATTCTTCTTCTTCGGTTCCCTTGCATTCACTAGGTTAAATACTTGACAGAGAACAAAACTATTGAAAATCATGGTTTCACTAACATTCTTACAGACTCGTAGGATAGCTTGCCCTTTGAACTGGAAGGTTACTAAGATGGCAGTCTGATATAGAGTTTGACTGAAAAGCTTTCCCCACATAGCCTTTGTGATAAGTGGTTTATTTTGTCTCAATGGCCACTTGTTCATCAATTTCTGATTATCTGTTGGTGGCTCAGTCAGTAGTGCAAGACCGCCAAGAAGGGCAACAACAAGGTTTGCCCAAAGCAATTGGACTGCTGTAATAGGAGAATATCCAAGACACACGGTTGTGATGGAGGTTATCAAGAGCCCGGCAATATTCTGGGTGAGCTGAAGTTGGATGTACTTCCGAATGTTGTCATGAATGCATCTTCCGCACCTTACAATTTCAACTAAGAAACTAAAATTTCTTTCCATGATGACAATGTCAGAATATTCTTTGGGGATCTCACTGCTCCCCATCACAATTCCCACATTAGCTTCTCTTATTGATGGAATATCATTCGTTTTGTATCCAACCATTGCTACTACACGGCCTTTTTCCTTCAAACACTTCACAAGAAGAAGCTTATCAGAAGGTGAGGAGTTTCTCATCACAGTGATATTATCTACTTTATTCATCCTCTCTTCCTTGCTGTAATTTCGGAAGTCTTTACCTTCAAGCACCATTCCATTTGAGCAAGGAAGCATTTCACAATTGAGAGCAATAGCTTCCACCTCCAATATTTCATCTTCTGAAATCAATATGATGCTAATTCCAGCCCTTTTCAAAGCTTTTATTGCATTTCTTGTTTCTGCCAAGCACTTGTTATCTCCTAGTTGGTCGAGTGTTGGCCAAGCATATTGGTCAAAGCAGATGTTTGTAACTGAACCCATGGAGAGACAAGCGAAAGGGTTTTGAGCAAAGTCCTTGCCAGAGAGCATCCTTCCATTCCAAAAAGTAATAGCAAGTTTGATTACAAAAGGTACTCCTTCCATTACACCAACCAGTATTGGCATGGCAAGTGAAGTTGTCATGGCAGCGATCTTTACATATGGTTTCATGAAAACTTTGTTCATCATAGCCGTTATCTCAGTTGGTTTCCCTTTTAGCTTAGGGAGATTAGAGTTAACATCATCTCTTCCAAGCTTAAAACGGAGAAACAACACTACAAGGAAAAGAATATAAATTAGAAGCCCAGTAATTTGTATGCTACTGCTCACATTTTCAAGTTCTGCTGGAAGTGTCGTCTTGAAGGGCGTGGCATGGTCGCTGATAAAGTGCATCAAATGATCACCACCCCATGTTGTGTCCATGCCCACAGAGGTAACTAGCATGCGCCCACTTCCATCGATCACCTCTGCACCACATAACATAAACGGGTTCTCCTCATTGATGATGGTTTGTAGCTCGCCATCCAATTTTAGGGATTCACCAGATATGAACAAACCATTAGCAGGGACCAAATTATACTCCCTATCGAGGCATACTATGTCCCCCAACAAAACTTTGCAGATGGATATTTTCTGAACGTATCCCCTTCTGAAGACATTGACTTCCAATATTTGCATTTCCAAGGGCTTCTGCTTTTCTAGGATCTTCCATGAAAGCTGAAGGCAAAAGTTACGTACGAAAGGAGCAACCTCAAGAATGAGGATGGCAAAAATTATGATGGCACCTTCGTACCAACCAGTCTTAGGGCCTTCCTCCACAATCCCAAAGCCAAGTGACAGCACCGCCGACATAGAGAGAAGGAAAATGATATAACGATTCAAATATTTTAAGTTAAACTGAAAGAAGTCATAATGTGCAGGAGTCTCATCACCAGGTATTCCATTCTCTAAATCGGTATTAAGAGCCTTTGCAATTCCCTGGATGGCTCCAAACTTCTGTAAGGAACGTAGATCCTTCTCCATTACAATCCCAGCAATGCTTGCTCTTTGCAATTCTGGATCATTGTTATGATTGACAATCTCATCATCCAAATTTACATTGATGGAAACATGAGGCGATGCCGATGAGATTTCTGCACTTCCTAGTGTAATGTGTGGATCCTGCAAAATATCAATATCAATCACAAGATGATGAGATTGACAATCATAACAAACTTACTGCTGCTGCTGCTCCTATGTCGTCATTCAAGGTTGAGACTCCATGGAATGCATTAAGAGAGCCCATCTCAGCTAATTTATTCGATGTCGGTTTTGATACAAGTAGATTCCGCCCCCGAAGGATCGAAAGAGCCAGGCGCCAACGCTCTCTTGGCGTGGTAGTAATGTTACTACCTGTTTGTATTACCATCATCTGACGTTCATGATCAGACTCTTGATGGCCAGAGCTTGCGTACATGTTTATCATTTAGCTTGAGCACTGAATGCGCATGGCTAGTGATTGAGCTGCATTATTGCATAATTTATATAGTTAAAATCAATGTATTTTTAATTGTTTTATCATATTATCATTGATTTTAGATAGAAAAATGATCAAGAGGCAATAAATCCAAGTTGTGATTTAAATTGATTAAAAGCATAGTTTATGCTTATTTTTATAACTTGTGATTTAATTTGATTTTATTGTCTCACATGCACAACACATTTTTATTTTTTAGTTTAGTTTTCTTAAATTAATTATTTTCTTTTTCTAATTTTATTTTATTCTATTTTTATTCTATTTGTTTTAGCTTATTTTATTTTATTTTATTTTTATTTTTATTCTTTTATTTACTGCACAGGCTAAACGACATGTCGTTTGGCCTGCAAGCCAAACGACATGTCGTTTTATCACTACCGTTGTTTCTGCCGTCCAAGACAAACGACCCGTCGTTTATCATAAACTGCTTGTCGTCGAGTCCTTCTTCAACCTTCGGCCAGCTGCTACAGTACCCGAAACACAGCTCTTCCACGCCGCCGTTCGACGCCACCAAGCTCCTCCAACTACTGCAGAACTTCATCCACCGTGCAGCCTCATCCAGTAGCACTACTCCGAAGACCATCGAGCCACGCATCCACCACCATCTTCAACCTCCAGAAACACTGCACCTCCACAACCCGTGAACCATGCATGCGTTCCGAGCATGTGCCCAGCCACTTCGGCCTCGCTTGCACCACCTAACCTCATGCACAACACGTGAGCATGCCCAGCTCATCCCCTCTGTTTTTACACGTCCGAAACAGAGCACATGTGATGTTCGGTGCATGTGATAAGTTCGGTTAGAGAGGAAGAAAAGAAGATACATTCGGTGCAGTCTAGGCTGGAAAGCAAGGAGCAGTTTCGGCTGGAAAGCCAAGGAAGAAAGAAAAAGAAAGAAAGAAGAAGTGGAAGAAAATAAACATGCATGTTCGGTGCATGTGGTTTCGGCTCAAGCAAAAGAAAACTGCATATGTTCGGTACAGCAAAGAAAAAGAAAGAGAAAGAAAAGAATCATTCGGTGCATTCGGTCGGCTGGAAAGGAAAAGAAATAAAGAAAAGGAAATTAAGGGATGGCTGGCCGAATAATGCAGTAGGTGGATGAGTTGTTTAAACCCAACCTGGGCCAGACTAAATTAAAGAAACCTCAGTGGACTACACGGCAACCACGCCCTGTGAATTCTGAAGCCTATAAAAAGGCTTGAAGTGAACAAGCAAAGAATCATTGGAGACCAGGGAGTTCGGCTCTCTCTTCTCACCTTCTATTTTCGGAAACTCACTTGCCCAGTTTTACTTCTTCATTCGGCAGCCAGCTGTTTCGTTTTCATTGTGTTTTCGTTCGGCAACATCAAGTTCTCAGCTTATTTGTTATTTTCGGCAACTTATGTTTTAAGTTCTACTGTGTTGTTCATTCGGCAAGTTATAGTCTTCGGAAACCTGCATTTAATTTATTTTCGGTAGCTTAGCTCATTTATAGTGTTTCGGCAGCTGCTAGTTCGGCTCTTTCATTTCCGTTTTCGGCAGCTTGTGTTTTACTGTTTGAGTTCTTACAGTGTTTTATGGTAACTGCAGCTTGGGTTTTATTTGTGTTTTTGTTCGGCATCTCATTATTTTCGGAAACCATCATTTGCTCAGTTTCTTTGTTTATTTCGGCACTCAGCTTGTGTTATTTAATTGTTACTTTCGGCAACTACCTTTTATTACTTTACAGTGTTTCGGTTGGCAGCTCATTCAATTATTGTATATTACTCGGCAACTTGTGATTTTATTTGCTAAGTGTTTCGGCAGCATCAATTTATTTTACCAGTGTTTTCAGAAGCTTCATGTTTATTGTGATCAGTTCGGACTCATTTCATTTTATTTTCGGCAACTTGAGTTTATAGTGTTTTATTTTTAGCATCAAATATTTGGCAACCTCAGCTTCACTTTATTTCCTTTACTTATTCATTCGGCAACTTTTCTATTTTCGGCAATTCTTTTATTTATAATGTTTTAATTATTCAGCCCATTTGTTTACAGTATTTGGTTGTTTCAGTTATATTTTGTTATTTTTCCTCATCCAAGTAATCTTCTCTTTTTTATTACTCGTTCTTTTTATTAATTTATTTTTACTCTATTCACTTTATCACATTAGTCACTCCCTGTGGATTCGATCCTGTAAAGATACTACAACACCTGTATACTTGCAGGTAAAACTGATCTGAATTTTTACTCATTATTTTGAGTGAAAGTTTAGACTCAACAGCTAGCTACTAGATCTGCATATGGAATCCTTATATATATATATAGAGCTAGCTGCTGGAAATAAGTGTCAAGTTAACTATATTTTTTTTATATAAAGGAGGACAGAACCTCCAGGTTTTTATTGAACCTCAATTATGGCTGAGAAACTGTACCAAAACATAAACATCACAGCTGTGACTGCAAACAACAAAACCAATTGTAGCCAAAACTGAAACTACCATCAAAGCTACAGACCAGCTTTGACAGCAAACAAAGAAAAAAACATCCAACTACAAAGCATTTCGAAGATAAGGGAAACCAAACTTATCAGTACGAATCAGGCCCCTCAAGAGGGGAGGAGCAGAAGCCAAGTCAGTCCAGGTACCTGCACAATCTTCTGAAGCCATTCTCGCCAGGTAGTCAGCTGGGGCGTTGCCTTGCCTAAAGACATGCTTGATAGAGTAAAGCATGCCTCTAAGTAATCCCATTACTTCCTCCCAGAAGTCTTCTAGGTACCAAATGAGACATTTTGCCTTTCTAAACCAGTTTACCACAATTAAGGAATCCATCTCTAATTCTATCTGATCCAAACCTTTTTGACAGATTAATCTCACACCCAGTAGGAGTGCCATGAATTCTGCATAATTATTAGTACCATGACCCAGGAGAGAAGAGAAGGCAAACACCATATTACCTGCAGCATCCCGCAAGATTCCCCCTGCACCTGCCTTACCCGGGTTGCCCCTACTACTTCCATCCACATTTAGTTTGAACCAGCCAAGCTGGGGCCTCAGCCAACGAATGATATGATTTTTCTTCCTTGTTCTATATTTCGGTTCAATGTGTAGTTCTTCTAGTATCTTCTCATCTTGAGCTGATAATGGCTTAGCTGTACGAAGCTTCTCACTTAGTTTAGCAATCCAGAATTTAATGCATCTCCACGTCTCCTCCACCGATTCAGCTTTTCCTTCCATTCTTACCTTGCATCGACGTAGCCATAAAACCCAGGTTATAATGGCTGGCATAATGCCAATAAGGAGCCCTCTTGTCGTTGATTTTGAAGCTCTATTGAACCATACATAGACCGTTTCTTTCCACGTTCTGGAATTAGTTCTCAGCATCCCAACTTGAGAAGCACATTTCTGCCAAATAGTCTGAGCCACCTCCCCATTGGCCAGCACATGATTTAAATCTTCAAAAGCTCCATTTTCACAACAATTACACTTTGAGACAATAGGTATGCCCAGTCTTCTAATGTTATCATCTACACTAAGTGCATTATTTAATCCTTTCCACGTAGTAAGAGCCATCTTCTTAGGTATACACGGATGCCAAATCCAATTTGACCATCTGATTTTTGGGGCTCTCACTCGAAGACAATCCCAGGCACTTCTAGAAGTAAATTTCCCATCCTCGTTAGCCAACCAAATTAGAGAATCCTCCCCTTCTTTCAACCTTCCAACAGAGTTAGAAATCTCTTGAGCTTTTTGAGATCCCACCAAACTATGCAAAAGTTCCAAATCCCAACCAGTCTCTAGCCAAATATTTTTAACTCTTAAGCTAGGATTACAAACAGGGAAACTTGTAGCAAGAGTCTCCTCCCCCACCCATTTATCGAACCAAAAGGAGATCTGACCTGCCTTGGGCTTCCAATGGGAGTGTGAAATAATATCTAGTATACACCTGATTATGAGCTTCCAAAACCGGGACCCTTTAGAGGGATTCACAAGAGAAATGTGATCCTCCTTCACATATTTTGCTTTGAAGAACCGAGACCATAGAGTATCACTAGTCAATAGTTTCCAAGCTAATTTCATATGGAGAGATCTTTGAACATCCAGGAAATTCCGAATACCCAGGCCCCCTTCCTTGATCGGAATGCATAATTTATCTCATCATTTCCAGTGTCTCTTAGGTTTGTCATCCTTATAGCCCCATAGGAAGTTGCTCAAGGAGGGGTTTAGTAACACTAGGACTGTTTTCGGGACCTGTAGTGTAGACAGCATATGTATTGGCATACTGCTAAGAACATGTTTGACCAGCAACAATCTAGCTCCGTTAGAAAGTAGACGTGACTTCTAGCCTCCAATTCTATCATTGATCTTCCCAACCAGCTCTTCAAAATAACTTGATTTTAATCTACCAGATATCATTGGGATTCCCAAATATTTGAATGGTAGTGAACCTTCTGAAAAACAAGTAAGCCTCAGCGTTTGTCTTCTTCTAGCTGGTGATATAAGGCTAGAAAAAATAATCGAGGACTTTTCCTTGCTAACTTTTTGGCCAGACCATGATTCATAGGTTTCAAGGGATTCCGAGATCACCTTAATCGAAGCTTTTCCACCGTTTGAGAAAATAACTATATCATCTGCATAAAGAAGGTGAGTTATAGGCTGAACGCCCCTTGGGAGAGCAAAGGAGACAATTCGCCCTTCGTTAAAACATTTTTTCAAGATTCTCGACAAAACTTTCTCCGCAATCATGAACAAATATGGGGAGATTGGATCCCCTTGATGCAAACCACGAGCCCCTTGAAAGAAACCCTTTGTTGACCCATTCATGACAACTGAGAACCAATGGGAGGAGATCATGTGCCGTATAATTTTGCAAAACTCTTCAGAGAACCCAAATGCTAACATGACATGGATGAGGAAATTCCAATCAATGCTATCATATGCTTTGGCCATATCAATTTTTATCACCACATTCCCTCCTCGGGTTGGCTTGTTAAGGCTCTGAATTATTTTCTGGGTTAGACTAACATTCTCAAGGATACTTCTTCCTGGGATGAAAGCACCTTGCTCCTCGGAAATAATCCGAGGGAGCAAAGGAGCAAGGCGCCGCACAGGATCTTAGTGCAAATCTTGTAGAAAATCGAGCACAAGCTGATAGGGCGAAACTTGTCAAAACTCCTAGGGTGGTCCACCTTAGGGATAAGCACAAGGAAAGAGGAAGAAAACTCTCTTGGAATAGTGCCCCCACGAAAAAAATCATGCACAGCCCACACCACATCCTCTTGCACCATCTCCCTGCAAGCCTTATAAAACCCGGATCAAAAACCATCCGGTCCCGGGCTACTATCAGTAGGGATAGAGAATAAGGCATCTTTTACCTCCAGGATTTTAGGAAGCTCTAAGAGGAGCTGGTTTTCCTCTGGTACAGTTTTCCAAGTCCGGGGGCAAGGCTTGGTGGTTAGAGGCTAGAAAATTTTTGAAATAATCAACTGCTCCCAAATGTACCTCCTTCGGAGTCTTCAAAAATATATGTTCACTAATCCACATTTCTTTCATTGTTTTCGAATTTTGTGAAGTCATGATTTTAAAAAACTTCGAATCTGCCTCCCCCTATTAATCCAGTCTTGTTTGGCTTGTTGGGCCACTCGGGTCTCCTCCTTGCTAACCCAAGTGTCTAATTCAACCTTCGAAGCCAGCAAGTCCATTTCCAAAGCTTCCAAGAAACCTCTCTGCAGTTGTTCTTCCAGCAGGGAAATCTTATCCTCAAGCACACAGATGTGGTTGGTTGTCCACCCGAAGACTTCACGGTTCCATCTTTTAAGCACTCCCCTTAAATGTTTCAACTTTCTAGCGAGTCTCATCATTCCCATTGCCTCTTGACCTGAATTCCATACATTAAGCACACATGCCTTGAACTGCTCATGGCTGGTCCACATTTGTTGGAATTTAAAAGGGCCATAACCATATTTATTCTCCAAAGGTTCTGTGCAGACCATCATAGGTTTGTGATCCGAACTCAACCTAGGCAAATAATCCCCAGTACTTCTTGGGAACTCCAACATCCAGCTGGCATTGACAAGTGCCCGATCCAATCTTGCAAAGCTTTTAGACCTACCAAGATGACCATTGCACCAAGAAAAATGATTTTCATTAAACTGTAATTCTGACAATCCAGCACTATCTATAAAGGAATTAAATTCCTCTTTAGCAATGTGGGGTCTAGGTCTCCCTCCTATCCTCTCCTCATCAGACCTGATGATATTAAAATCACCAAGAACCATCCAAGGATAAATCCCCGGATTCATCCTGTGGAGCTCCTCCCACAGAGGTCTTCTATCACCATACCTACACTTGGCATATATGAAGGAGAACCAGCTCGTGTTATCATTTACAGCCAAGGTGATACTCTGCTTACACTGCCCCACCACGGAAATACAGACTCCTTTCTCCCACAGCACCCAAAGCTTTCCACCTTCATCCATATTGGAGACACTTCCTTCAAAGGATATGTCACTTTGCAGCCTTTGCAATTGCTGGAAATCGCCAAAGGGTTCCGCTAGTGCTATGATACTTGGTCTCTTTGTTTTGATCATTTTCAGCAGTCTTTTTCTGGAGGTGCCAAGCCCCCTAATATTCAATAAAGGATTGGGATCATCATAAATTTAGCTTTTCAGGCCTGCTTTTGGCCCGCATAGAGCTCCTCAATTTTGGTTCTTGTTTATCCTCGACACTACAGCTTCTCTCTTCAGAGTCAGACATGTAATCCTTTTCTATTTGTATATGAGGCCCTACCATATTTTTTTCCCCTGCCGAGAGGGATCGGGAAAGGCCCTCAATCTCCCTAAACACAGATTCTGGCACATCTAGATCAGTGCACGACTTCCTGGGTTCACTATGGATGGCCAGACTCCCTTCTTCCCCCATTGAAACATTACCAATTAGAACCACCACAGGGGCCATGTCCTCCCCAGTTAAGTCATTTCCTGCATCCTCCACCACTTCTTTTAATCTACTAAGATCTGTTTGCCTTACGAAAGCTATATCTGGCCTGCTTAAATCAGACCCACGGATCTCCACCAAAGGGGCCATAAGCTCCCGAGTCTGCCCTGCATCCTCAACTTCTTCTTCATCCTCCACTTCCTGAATTATGTACACCCTTTCCTTTAAAGCCATGCTATCCCCTGCCGTAACTATGTTGCCATCCACCACTGGGTTATTCACCACAACCGAAGTCAACCCCACTGAGTTACTACACAGTTTCTTCCCATTCTGTATATCGATTACTAATTCCCCCTCTTCTAACTCAACCGTAGCCCTCTTCTCTCCCACTAAATTCTTTACCCATTTATGACCCTCCTTTCTCCTTTCCCCATTCCCCTCATCATTTTGAATTTCTTTCTTACAATTGTGTTTATTGTGCCCCTGCATCCTACAAGAAGTGCAAAAAGCGGGCAGAGTTTCGTAACTAATTACCTGGAATCTGTTGTTGGGTTGCCAAGGAGCACCGATCCAAAATCCTTTCCAAGGTTCCCCTATTGCATCCATCTCGACGCAGACCCTGGCTCCATCTGTGCGTGTAGCGCACCGAGTGCTATTGTCTCGCCGGATGTACCTCCCAATCGACAATAATAGGTTTCTGAGGAAAGCCTCGTGGTAGAAGTTTGGAGGTAGCCCCGGAAGGAAAACCCAAACTGGAACATGAGAAGGTTCCTCATCTTCAGAGAATTCTGTAGTCCAATGGAAGAGGCAATAAGGCATCCCTTCGACATCGCAAGCTTCCTGAGAGAAGGCCTTAAGGAAATCATCCTCCTTAGAGAATCTGAGAAACACAAATCTGGGTTTACTCATGCTGGAGACCACGGGTTGGGAGTCTAGACCCCATCGGTTTCGTACGAAAGCTCTAATCACATCCACGCTAGGCCGTTGTCGCAGAAATTTCATCACCAGGGAAAATACAAAGGGCTGAGCCGATTTCTGTATTTCCTCAGGAGAAAACATCACACACAGTTCACCATCTATCATTTTCGGAGGTCTCGAAGGAATGTCCACCTCAGGTAAAGGCAAAGGAGTTTGCGAGACCATGTCTGCAAATGTCCTAGGTCTCATTTGTGCCGGGTTGCCCTGGGGGGCCCCGGCGGCTACCATTGCGCTCAAAGGAAGCAACCCTAGCAGAACTCTTTTAATCGCGTGCCATGTCACAAGATGAATAGGAAGAGGATGCTCCTATCATTTAGTCAAGTTAACTATATATATTGTATGCTGTGATCAGTTAGAAAAATAAAAATTAATTGAAAAGCGGTAGCCAATTCTGCGTGGGGACATACGTATGATGTTTTGGTTTTTATTTTATTTTAGAATCTTGCAGGCAATTTCACGTGTTTTTCTAGTCAAGAAAGACATGCATGGAGATTCTTGGCGTCAACCACAACATCTACCGACCGATTAATAAGGAATAAATTTCTTTCGGGGGACTTTCCTAATGAGGAAATATTTCCTGAGTTAGAAACTTTGTTGTATATGATAATTTCCTAGCAAGATCCTTCAAGAGCCCTTGCCAGAAACACAAATCAGCTAGCTAGCATTTTCTTTTTGAGAAATAACATGAAATTCGTATATATTCTGTAGGAAGGATAATGACTTCATGGATATCTACCCCAAACTTATAGTATAAATAACAAGTTTCAAGTACGAGAAAACTCTCTGATTTTTAGAATGTTATAATATTTTCAAAATATGGGCTTCCATTTGATTGTATATTTTGTGCTTTCTAAAAACACGTTAGATGTATAGTTCATAATAGTAATTTGGTTAAGTCCAATATGTTGAGTGATCATTTAGATTTTTTTACACTTTAGTTGTGTAGAATTATATCCTATTTGATGTGGTAAATTATGAATATAGGCCATGAAGCTTACATGTTTTATTCTAGAATTTTCTGAGCCTTTATGAGAGTTAGAGTTTTTAATGGAGGACTCCATAAGTTTTGTGTGTAAAAGAGACTAGGTCCCCTCTCCTTTCTGTACGTATCTGTTGGCTTGCCTCATTTAAAGTTAATAATTTAGTGAGGAGCAAGGAAAAAAAGATTTGGCTGCATCTCCTAAACCATGACTTTAGCAGGTACATTTTCTACTTTTCCCAAACTGTATTTGTCACTTGTGGTTCTAATTACTAGTTATTCTACAAAATCTGAATCCTTATATATAGCTTCCTAGCTAGCCGCTGGAAAAAAGTGTCAAGTTAACTATATATATTGTATGCCTTGATCATTTAGAAAAATAAAAATTATTAATTGAAAAGCGGCAGCCAATTCTGCGGGCAGACATACGTACGATGTTTTGGTTTTTTGAGTTTAGAGCCTTGCAGGCAATTCCGCTTGTTTTCCTGGTCAAGAAAGACGTGGATGGAGATTGTCGGCGTCAACCATAACTTATACCAACCGATTAACAAGGAATAAATTCCTTTCGGGGGGAATTTTTTAAGAGCACTAGAATTGGTTTGACTAAATGTATTTTTAAATTTTAATTAATATTTTTTTTTTTATATTTATCTATTCTATTTATATTCAATCTCCATATTAGATTAGTCATTTACCTTCTATATAATAATAAAATATTATTAAATTAATAATTTTTTTTATTTAATTTATTTGTATTACATTTTATAATTCTATCAATTGAATATTAATAATAATTATATTATAATTAAATTTATATTAAAAAATTTATATTTTTAAAAGTCAGTTAATGTTAATAATAAAAAATATTAATTAAACTCACCTAAATTTCTATCTAAATTTCTTAATTACAAACTAAATAGTATTTTTATTGAAGTGAGAAATTAATATTTTAATATTTTCTTGAAGTGAGAAATTAATATTTTAATATTTGGTGAATCAATAGTGATTCTCCATCTTTGGCCAATCACTATAGCAAAAGTACATTTTATTTTAGACTTGGTCAATCCAATGTAGAGTGTTTCTAATACATATTATATAAATTTTAACCAATCTTTAATTTTGGCCAAGCCAATGCTAGTGTCCTAAAGAGGAAATATTTCTTGAGTTCGAAACTTTTTTGTATTTGATAATTTCCTAGCAAGATCCTTCAAGAGCCCTTGCCGGAAACACGAATCAGATAGCTAGAAGCATTTATTTTGCATAAAATATCTTCTTCTACTTCACGGCATAAATCACAAAGACTAGAAGCAATTATTATGCGTTGAAATAAATGAATCTTTGTAGGTAGACTGTCACTACAAGCCCCTTCATATGAAATTTTTTACTTTATTTGGGAGCTTAAGTTCCATAGTGTCTTCCAAACAATCTATATGATGAATCTTATTCATGGAACCCAGATTCCGTAGCCTTTTTTCTAATGAATGAACAAGATGATATGCTGATTTAACACTGAAAGGCCCATTTTTTGTGCAACCCCAGACTTGCTAATCCTTACCCCAGTATAAAAATAAAGGAATCTTAAGTATTGCATTAGCCTCAAAATTAGGAAGGAAAACCTTGTTGATTAAATCTCAACTATCTTCCCAAATATTAATCTGATCCCCCTCCCAATGCCGATACGCCACAAACAACCTGATTTGAAGTATTCAATAAGAGCCGTGCTACAGACAGGCACAAATCTGTGCCTGGCCGCGAACGACAATGACGTGGTAAAATGCCACACTAGTAAAAACGCTGATGCAATTGCTTTTCTCTCTCTACCATAAATTTTCATGCACACGCCACTGCTCTTTCTCTCTCTGAAAGAAACAACATCACCAACACCTAAAGCATTTGCCATTGAAAAATACGCCAAACCCATTTGAATTCATTCAAAAATAAAAGCAATACAACCAACACGCAGAGAAAAAGAGACAGAGTTATCATGTTTAATCAGAAGCGAAACAACTCACAGAGAAGTAAGGAAAGAAGAGGAGTTTTCTCTTTTCTATATATGTAATGCATCAGAAGAAATCCGAAGTTCAAATCGGAAATGAAAGCAATAGCGTCTCTTTCGATTTCAATCCAACCCCTCCTCTCATCTTTCCTCCTCCCTCCTCTATCCACCACAAACATTCTTACAAAAACCCTGAAAAGATCTAAAAGCGGGAAGATTTCTTTTGCATTCATTCAAGAAGCAGTGCATCAATCCAAGAAAAGAAGGCGCTGGGAATTTCAATGGCTCCTCGACCTCAGATTTCACAAAAAGTTTCACTCTCAGCCTCAGATTTCTTCCTCTTTCTCAGATCTCAGTTGTTGTGGCTCCTTCGTTGATCACTTGCAGAAACCCACCTACCCACAAGCCATTCTCTTGTGAATATTAATGTATGAAAAAGACAATTTTCTGCACTTTCTTCCACTGATGATGGGGTTTCTTCATTTCTTTGGATTGGTTCTAATATGAGTCTTGGGTTTGCCTGTAAGAAATAGAAATCGATTCGCATAGATTGTCGCACAGAGAGAGTGCCTGTAAGAAATAGAAACTGATCTGTGCCTGAGAAGAGAGAAACCGAACAGGAAGAAGAAGAGGGATGAAGTCGAGTAAGGGTAAAGAAACATTAGGGTTCAGGTTTATGGAGAAACGTGGAGCAGGAAATCAGAACGTGTCTCGAAACGCACCATTTTTTAATAAATAAAACGGTGTGTTTCCTTCCACGTCGGATGTCGTCCGCAGAGAGGCCTGTCTCATGCCTGCCTTTAGACTTTTTCATTCAATAAAGTGCTTTTGAGTGACCTTTTTTTAATTAAGTTTTGCAACTAAATTTACGTGACATATTAATATGTACGTAATGCCTAATAACTCGAAATAAAATTATGGACCGGTGCATGCAATTTACTTTGACTTTGATATCAAATTGCTAGAAAATATGAATCTATAATTAATTAATTATAAGAAAAACATTTATTTGTGATCATTTATATATTATATGCTATGAAGATTATTATTTTCTATCAAAATGAATCTATTTTGATCACAAATAATTCGTCAAAAATAATCATTTTTCTTATAATTTTGGAGTTTATTAGCTATAGATTTAAGTACGTTAATTGGGGTTCCTTTTAGTTTTTAGCATGCACTTAGGTTTTTAATGATATTAATGGGTGGCGTGGCATAGGTCATGCCACATAGTCATCTTGGATCACGGTCGATTCAACCTGTATATAAGCCCGTGAACTATGTCTGACAACAGAAGAAACAGGGGAAAAAAGAGTTGATGCAGTTTTCGTCGAAGCATACCATAGACAATAGACATACTACGTACGACATAAGTTCTTAGCTTGTTCTTCTTCCTTTTTTTAACCATTTATTTAAGGGTGCGGCTACTATACCATCCCAATTTGATCGGGTTACTGTCCGGTGCAAATTTTTTTTTTTTTATATTTTTTTAATACATTTAAAGATTTTTAAAAAATAAAAAAAAATTTCAATATATTTAAAATTACTTCCTTAATCACAAAAAAAAAAAAAATTCTTTGACAAACGGTCAAATAGAGGTGTCAAATGAGATAGACATAATAGTATTTTGCTTACTTTAATTCCTTTTTCTGTTTTTTTTCAAAAGTTCTTTCTAGGAGTTTTCTTCGAAGCCTGCGTATATTACTTTATAAGAAAGAGTTTTGACCAAACGGGAGAGATGATGAAGGCCGACCTGGACTATAGACTAGGCTGTATATATTTATGCTACATCTAACGTGGACGACTCGTTCTTATTAGCCCAACGTCTAACTTGGAAATATTGGGTTGATTTGATAAAATTAAATTATCTCATTTTATATAATTATTTTAATTATTTTAAATTTTTATATAAAATATAATAAATAATTTAATTTTTTAAAATTTTAAAATTTTAAAATTTTAAAATTTTAAAATTTTAAAATAAAAATAATATTATAATAATATTTTATTTAACTTTTAATAAAATATCTTATTTCATTTTATCTAAACCGCATAATCAAATGTGTTAAAGAAAAAAGAATAAAATTAAAAAAATTCATTTACAGTAACTTACACATTTAAAAGAAAAAAATTATTATTCCGGTTAATAGTTACCGCTCCATTCGACTGTTTAGTAAATTTTGTTTTGCTTTGTTTTTTTAACTTAGTATGAAAGAAATGATTTTAAATGTATTAGTGTATTTTTTTATTTTTTAAAAATAATTAAATTTATTAAAAAATTATAAATGAAAAAACAAATTACAAAAATAACTAATGACAACAATTAGCGGCGGAATATCACCGCTGTATTTAAAATGCACATTTAGCGTGTATATGTGATGCAGCAGATCTGTCACATCATATTTCCGTTAGAATAAGTTAATGAATTGAAAAATGCTAGGGAGCCTCCCCATTTTTTGTTCCGATTGTATTTTTTAGTTTTTTTTTTTACTTAATGATTAAGAAAATATTGTTTAACATTTTTTTTCACATTATTTTTTAACACTTTTAAATATTTTTCTAAAAAAAAATTTATAATATTATTAAATAATATTTTCTTAATCACAAAATAAAATAAAAAAACTAAAAAATACAATCGGGACAAAAAAAGGAAAGCCCGCTAGCATTGCTCTAATGAATTAGTAGAGGATGTACGGATGGACTTTTTTGAAATACGGACCAAGTCCTAGGGTTTAGTTTTGAAATTTTTTGAACCATGGGTATCAGTTTGGAAAAAGCTGAAACTCCAGGGGCTTATATAGTAAATTTTCTTTATTTAAGTAGTTTTAGGCTTGAAAATAAATCATCTCATCTAATCATTATAACTTTTTCAAACTCTCAAATAAAATACAAAAAGTAATTTAACTTTTTCAAATATCAAAACAAAAAAATATTAAAAATTTATATTTTAACAATATTTTATTTAACTTTCATTTTATTTTATCTGTATAACCAAACTAGACAGTAAAATTTACTTGCTTTTTAATGCCTTCTTATTTACTTTATATTCTTTATATTATGAATTAATCTACCCATCAGCTACTATTCACTACTCCGCACCTCACACCCTATGTGGCAAACTGAATTAATTAATAAGTGAACTAGTTATTGTCCCAACCCTTCCATCTCAGTCCCGCCTGAAGGAAGCACGATGAGAGAGAGAGCTTGAGGAGGGGGAGAGAGAGAGGGGGATCGATGAGAGAGAGCCTGAAGAGAGAGAGAGGTCGGAGAGAGAGAGTGAAAGACGTCGAAGGTGATGGATTTGACCTAAAAAAAATGAAAAAACTATCAGGTGTGAGATGTATAGGTGAATAGTAGATGAGGTATAGCAAAATCTCATATGTCTTATGTGACGCCTCGACTCTCACGTACGGAAATGCAGGAATCGTGACGTCGGGATGATGACAACACGGGTCATGCATCCCAACGATAAGTGTGTGCAACATGCAACAAGAACACCACAAAAGTCGCAATGGATAAATTAAATAAGTCAACTAAGGACCATAATTTTTTAAATACAAGGCTATTAACATAAAAGTATTATTAAAAATTATACAGTTATCTGTGAAATAAAGTAAAAAGTCAAATACATAGATAAAAAGAAAACAATTCCCATAATCCAAAAAGCGACCACATGTCACTCTTTCTGCGGAACCGATCCCACAGGCTCTTCATCCTCATTTGCATCAAAATCTACGATATCAAAAAACAGTACTGTAGGTAAGTAATAATTCAAACAATTCACGAGATAAAAATACATTAATGCTACCAATAAAATGCGGGTATATGATGAAATATGCATTAGACCCAAAATATCATTTTCTCCGAAAATGATTATTTTTCAAAATCTCATTTTGGCCCAAAACAATAATCTACCATTTTTTCAGAAAATGGTCCACTTAAAATCATTTTATCCAAAACATGTTATTTTCTCAAAAAATAGCCCAAATATCCATTTATTAAAAACCCACCATTTTTCCATAAAATAACCCATTATTTAATTTTACCGTATGCACCATGATCTCCTATAGAGACCATCCGCATATTCTGGCTCCTTTCGTCACACCACAGGTAATAACCGTGCGAGTGACTTCGTAATGAGCGATGTCCAATTCCGTGTCCAAGCGCGTTCGTGGCCAAGCATTCTTTAGTCCCCATTAGCGTCAGCAAGAGAGGCCACGAAGTTGGCACGAGAGCGTTACCATCCCGTCTGATCCCATTGTCACCCAGCAACAACCCAAAGGACGTCACTCAGTATTTTCTGTTTCCGAGTGATCAGAGGAGCTCCATCGAGATAATGCCACATCTCGGCTTGGGATTGTGATACACACGCACCCAAAAATCACTTCTCACATAAAAATTTAGTTTTCAAATATACATATGAACATGAATGCAATTACACGAAAATCTAATTTTTATTTATAAATATGAACATGTGTGCAAATATACAATATACAAGACACGACACAAATATCCAACAGCCAACAAATGATCACATATTCCAATCACACAACTTCATCCTCCAATCCAACTGACTCCCTTACTCCTCAGACTTGGTTCGATACAACCAACCAATACACAATAAAAATGAGTTAGCGCAAAAATACATTTAAATCTTAAAAATTATTTGAAAAAATACTTACAGTGCTATAGTATGATTTTTGAAGGATCATAGAGATGCTAGAAGTGGCAGCACAGTAACTAAACAGTGCAAAATGCACTAAAGCCGTGGGTCCCAAAATGGTAGATTTTGAACGGGATCAAATGAAGACTTGAGATTACTAGGGAATGGCTTAGAGGTGTCGATGAAGCTAATGGTGGTGGTCATTAGCCATGGGTGGCGGTATGGACGGCGTTTGAAGATCAAAATACCCAACTCGAAAATGTTGATGTATGGGCTTCACCGGTGGCGGATTGGAGCTGAGGATGAGTGGGTTAGGTAGCTGGGGGATTGATGGTGATATGGTGAAAAGACGGCAGCCAATGGCAGTGCGATGGCGGCGCTGGAACGAAGAGAAGGTTGCAGCTTGAAATCGTGCGTGGGGGTTAACAGAGGCGAGGGAGGAGCTGAAAACGGAGGGGTGAGGTCGCCGGTTGGAGGGAAAGAAAATAGGAGGGGCGGTGTCGGTAATGGGCGGTGCTAGGGGCGGTCGAAGGAAACGGACGGGAAGAGAAGAAGGGGGACATTGCGTGGGAAGAGGGAGAAAAACAAGGGAAGAAAGAAGAAAAGAGAGAAGAAAAATAGAAAAGGAAAAAAGAAAAGAGGAAAAAGAAAAAGGAATGGAAAGAAATGAGATCCAATTCTTACAACTTGAGTCACAAAATGATCCAACGAAAATGATTTCAAAATAATAAGTTGAATAAAATAATTTAAACGTAATGAAAATGTAAAATAAAATAATAATAAAATTCAACAACACAATAATTTTAAAATCCATAAATAAACTTTTTAGATTAGAGAGCAAATTAAATAATAAATAATAAATAATAACAAAAAAGATACATTAAAAATAATTTCATAATTTAAAATATTATAAAATAATATAACAAAACTTTCATAATTTTAAAACAAGACGATTAATATTTGATTTAATTAAAATAATTTTTTAATTAAAATATACTAAAATACACGATATTATATTTTGTCTAGTTAAAACCTGGCAGGTAAGTACGTGTTACATCAGTGTTTTCTTTAACTAAATTAATAGAGTGCTAACGTAGTTTTTTTTTCTCTTTTTTTTTTTTTTTTTTCATAGGAAGAAGTTTTGTACTGAGAAGCTGCCAACTATACAATTTGTAGACAATTTCATAATAAAAAATTGATTTTTAAGACTTAAGAGTTCCTTTTGACTTTTGGTTTATTTTTTAGATTAAAAATAAAAAATAAAATAAAAAATTGTTAAAATATATTTTTTAATATTAATTTTATTTTATAATTTAAAAAAGTTAAATTATTTATTTTATTTTATATTAAACTTTGAAAAAATTATAATGATTAGATGAGATAAATTAAAAAAATTTCTGAAAACAAATGAGATTGTGATACTTTTGAATTTAAAAAAAATATTATTTTATTTCAAAGTGGTAAAATAATTTTACATCAGTATATAAATATTTTGAGAAATAATATTTACAATCGTCAAGTTTGCAAGCGCTGTGTAATCTTTTTAAAAAAAATGAATAAATACAGAACTCACATGAAAAAAAATTAATTTTATAATAATAGACTCTATTTTTTTTCAAAACGATTATGTGATATTTATACATTCTACAATTATGTATAACATTACTCAATATTTTTTATACCTTTGCACATTTGTAAACCTATCATTATCTTTGACCAAAAAAAAAACGTCAGCATAGAATAATGTAAATGCGTTGTTTTTTCTTTTTTTATTTGAAATCAAATGCGTTGTTGATAAGAAGGGAGGGTATCATTACGTACCCTTTTCTAAATTGGCACCTAACTTTAGAGATCAGGAGGTGAGATGAGAATTTTATATTTTATTTTAAAATTTAAAATATTATTTTTTAATTTTAAGATTTGAAAAAATTAAATTGAGATTTGAAAAAATTGTATTAAGATTTGAAAAAGTTGAATTGTTTATTATATTTTGTATAGGAATTTAAAAAGATTATAATGATAAGATGAGATAAGATAAAAAATTTGTATAAGATAGAACATCCAAACCTATCATATTACATCATATGTACCAATGTCAAAAAATCCAAGCCCTAGTGATGTAAAGTGTAGCTTTCCTTCGTATTTATTATTAAGGTTAATTACAAAATTAGTATTTAGATTTTTATAATTTTGTAATTCGAGATCTCAATTTCAGATATTTACAAAATTAATATCTAATCTTAAAAATCTCGCAAGTATTTTTGTCAATCTATCATTAGAAAGCTAGTAGGGGGTATGCTTTTCCCAAGTCTAAGGTTCAAATCTCCTTAGTGCTAACAATTTCTAGGGACAATTGGATTAGAAATTTTCTCCTTAAATTATCCAAGATGTACTTCTAAAAAATTCCTTATCGAGGCTTGTGCACTCTAGGATTAGTCGAAACTTTACTCCTGGACACTTGATGCCAATAATATATATATATATATATATATATATATATATATTTATATATATATATTTGAGGTTGTCATGTGAAATGATATAATCAAATGGTAATGCCAATTATAACCCAAAGTAATTTCTTTTTATTAGAAAGCTAGAGGGGGTATGGTCACAATTGAAATGATTTGTATATTTATAAAGCATATCAAGCCGTTTGTTATAAAAGGAATTCAAATTTACAAGGATATGTAGAATACTATCTTAACAAACTCATTTAAAATTCAAAAATCAGTTGTTTACAATTCTGTTTTCAGAGCGCTGCAGACTTGGAATCTTCTGTTTTCTCTGCATACTTAGTCAAGCTAACAGAAGCCAACAACCAAATGATCAGGCTTGAGTACTGGCTCTCTCATGAGATGTAATTGCCCAATGTGGTGTCTGGGAATGGCTAGCACCTCAATGTGTGGAGCTTGGAATTTCTCTTGTACTTGGACATACAATCGAAGGGTGGACTTAAAGCAAATAGTTTGGAGGACGCTACGGCTTGCAGTTCTACGATCTTGGGACTGTTTCAAATCTTGGAAATGGTGAAGGTGCACTATTCCATTAAGATGATCTCAAGGACCGTACGCCTGCGGCCATCTGGGAGATTGAGGCTTAGTTTGGATGGTAAGAAGTGTTGAGAAGTGTTGTGAATAGTTATGAGTAGAGATTAGAGTGAGTTTATGGGTCCCATTGAAAATATTTTGAGTTGTTTGGATGTATGAAGTATGTTGAGTTGTTGACTTTTGAATTTTGAGTTGAAAAGGTGTAGGTCCCATTAATGATTATTATTATTTTTAGATGATGAAATGATAATTTTATTTATATATAATAGTGATAAATATTATAGTGATTTTATTTTATTTTTATATATAATAGTAATAAATATTATAGTGATTTTATTTTTTATTTATATATAATAGTGATAAATATTATAATGATTTTATTTTTTATTTATACATAATAGTGATAAATATTATAGTGATTTTATTTTTATATATAATAGTAATAAATATTATAATGATTTTATTTTTTATTTATACATAATAGTGATAAATATTATAATAATTTTATTTTTTATTTATACATAATAGTGATAAATATTATAGTGATTTTATTTTATTTTTATATATAATAGTTGATAAATATTATAATAATTTTATTTTATTTATATATAATTGTAATAAATATTATAGTATTTTATTTTATTTATATATAATTGTAATAAATATTTGATTTGATTTTATATATATAATAGTGATAAATATTATATTATTATATATATATATAATAGTGATAAATATTATAGTGATTTTTTTATCTATATATAATAGTGATAAATATTATATTTATTTTATTTTATTTTTATATAATTGTGATAAATATTATAGTGATTTTATTTTTTTATCTATATATAATTATGATAATTATGATAAATATTATAATAATTTTATTTTATTTATATATAATTGTAATAAATATTATAGTGATTTTATTTTATTTATATATAATTGTGATAAATATTTGATTTGATTTTATATATATAATAGTGATAAATATTATATTATTATATATATATATATATATATATATATAATAGTGATAAATATTATAGTGATTTTTTTAATCTATATATAATAGTGATAAATATTATATTTATTTTATTTTATTTTTATATAATTGTGATAAATATTATAGTGGTTTTATTTTTTATCTATATATAATTGTGATAAATATTATAATAATTTTATTTTTTATTTATATATAATTGTAATAAATATTATAATAGTTATTTTTATCTATGGTTATTAATTGCGTAAAGTGTAAAAAGCAAATGAGAGGGATAGAGATTCGGCCCGTTATTAATGCGTAAGGTGTTAAAAGCAAGAGCAGTGCTAGGCTACTGAAATCCAAACAACAATTGTACCACATGCTCTCTGACAATGCAAACAATATAAAGAGAGTTCGGAATCTGATATTTGAAAATACTTAAAATGCTGTTTGGATGTAAAACAACTCCTAACCGTACGAAGTGATCTGAGAGTAGCTGAGGTATTTCCATCACCCAAATCCAGCCTGAGTTTATCTCTGTCTGTTTTTATTTTTAAGAAATTTCTTAATTCATTTTATTTAATTATTATAATTTTTTTAAATTTTTATATAAAATAAAATATATAATTCAAATTTTTTAATTTTTTAAATAAAAATAATATCAAAAAATATATTCTAATCATATTTTATTTAACTTTCAACTTTTATCTTAACTCAACTCATTTATAAAAAAAAATGACGCTAAATTTTAGGATTAATCCTGGAGTTTAGAAATAATACAAAAATGGTTTAAAAAAAGAGAGAGAGAAACTGTCTTATATTGTGATTTTTTTGTCGATAGTTCATAAAGTGTTAAAGAGAAATTAAAAAAAAAAAGGTTGATAAATGAGTTAATATTCGGTTAAAAAAATACAAATCATAAACGCACAGTAGTTTTAAAAGGTTTGAATTTATCCTCCCATATGTTTTCCTTTTCCCTAAAAATCATCATCTTAAATAAATAAATAAATAATCAAACAAGAAATTAAGCACAAAAATAAGGGCTCTTAAGATCAGATTTTCTGGTAATCAGATTTTTTTAGTAGTAAATTAGTAATAGTATCCATTCATTGACGGTCCTTACAAATTTAGGCAAGTTGTCGAACTTGTGAACGAGTTTTTAAAACCGACTTCCCCTTTGTAGGGTCGATTGATGTTGCGTTAATAACTGTGTGGCGCACGTTTAACCGAAGTCAATGGTACAAGTCTTCTCTGTCTTCTTTAACCGAAGTCAATGCTCTGCTAATCTTCGGGGAGAGAGAGCGAGAGAGATGTTGCGACTGAAGCCTTTCAACATTTTCCCAGTGAGTCAATCGAATGGCCCTTCGATCACTAACCCTCCGGTAATGCAGTGTGTATGCTCTGCTTCACTTTGATCCATTGTTGGCTAGTACATGAATCTTTGGTGGGTTTCTTACATTTCTGAACAGTTTCCTTCAATGGGTTCTTAGATTTTCCATGTTTCAATCACTTTCATGTCTGTTCTCTCTCTCTCTCTCTCTCTCTCTCAGTGAGTGTAATGTTATGTTGTCTATGCTGATATTTTAGTTCAATGCTATATGCTTTCTCTTTGTTTAGTTAGATATTTTTTTGGTTAGCACAGTTAAAGGTTTTTTAATTGGCAAAACATTGGCACCATATTGGCCTCTTGCTGGTATTGCCTGATTCTAACTTGCTCTTTCTTTCTGTACGATACCCATTTCACAAATTTAGCTTTGTTTTATCTTTCGTTTCAACGATAATAAAGATCCCTCTGGTTCGGTATAAGCACTTTATCTGCACGCAAATTATTGAAATATCTTGAAATAGAATGCAGAGAACTGCAGGGTTCGGTGTGTCACTAATTGTTTTAGCAGTTTCTTGTTCCAAACGATTGTTAATTGACTAAAGTGAAATTAGAACTTGGTATATTTCCCTTTTATCATGTCATTATACGGTAAACTTAAATGAGTTCATGGTGCTTAGGCAGGAGTAACATCGTTCTTATGTGCACAATGTTTCTGGTTTGAGAACAGGAAAAAGACATGGAGATTAGTAAATGTTGTTGTCCAGCAACCAGAATATAAAGCTCCCAAAGATAGGTGGGCGGACATATTATACGGTTGGGGAATGTTATTTGTACGTGCCCTTTCTTTATATACAAGAAGTGGAAATTGGCATAAACTAAGGTGAAACGGGTGTGGAGTTTTCGTTGATGAGTGGCAACTCAAGATTATAAGTCGGTTCTGAGGGAGCAGAGGGTGTCATACTGTTGACTCCCATATGTGAGCTAATTGGTGCAATCAACCAATCCCCGATGCAGCCTGTTGTGCACTTTGTAGTGCAATCGATGGTCCATGAAACCACACCAATTAGAAGACAAACTAACCACTGCACCAAATTCAATCTTGCACCGCCTGAAACAATATGTGCAATCTCAATAAAAGCCACCTGGAGTACCAGAGTGGCACCCACTGCCACCCAAAACAAGATGTTTCGATGAATGCCCCTAAATGCGTTCTTCTTCTCCAGTTCTCTTGCATTGACTTGGTTGAATACTTGACAAAGAACAAAGCTATTGAAGATAATGGTTTTACTAACCTTCTCTTTGATGTGCAGGATAGCTTGCCCTTTGAATTGGAAGGCCATTAAGATGGCTACCTGATATAGAGCTTGACTGACAAGATTTCTCCACATAGGCTTGGTGATAAGTGGTTCAGTTCGTCTCAGTGTCAGCATCTCCATTTGTGTCACTGTTGGTGGCTCAGTCAGTAGTGCAAGGCCACCAAGAAGGGCTACAACGAAGTTTGCCCAGAGCAGCTGGACTGATGTTATTGAAGAATATCCAAAACATATCGTTGTTAGCAAGGTTGTCAACAGCCCTGCAGCATTCATGGTGAGTACAAGTAGGATATATTTCCTTATGTTGTCATGAGTACATTTTCCGCAACTTACAATGGTGACCAAGAAATTGAAATTTCCATCCTTGATGATGATGTCAGCACTTTTTCTGGCCATTTCACTGCTACAAGCCTCTATCACGATCCCCACATCAGCTTCTTTTAGTACTGGAATCTCATTTGTTTTGACCCCAATCATTGCTACTTTATGGCCTTTTTTCTTCAAACACTGCACCAGAAGGAGCCTATCAGAAGGGAAAGAGCTTCTCATCACAGTGATTTTATCTACAATATTCATCCTCTCTTCTGGGCTGTGATTGAGAAACTTTTCACCTTCGAGGACCATCCTATTCGAGTCAGGAAGCAGTCCACCCTCGCAAACTTCCAACTCTGACACATTATCTTCTGATACCAATATGATGTTAAATCCAGCATTTCTCCTAGCTTCTATTTCTTTTAGCATCTCTGTGCAGCACATATCAACTGCCATTCGATTTAGTGTTAGCCAACTTGATTTATCAAGACAGATAGTTGTGACTGAAGCCATGGTAAGACAAGCCAAAGGTTCTTGAGCAACGGCCTTGTCGGAGAGCATCTTCTTATTCCAATAAGTGATGGCTAGTGTGATTACAAAAGGAATTCCTTCCATTAATCCAACCAAAGACATAACAAGTGAAGTTGTGAGGGTACTGATCTTCCCATTTGGTTTCAGAACAATTCTCTTGATTGCATTTATTATCTCCTCACATGAGATTGGTTTCCCCTTCAGGTCTGGAAGGCTAGAGTCAACATCTTTCTTTTGAAGCTTAGAACGGAGGAACAACACTACAAGGATGAGGATTGAGATTGAAAGCCCAGTAATTTGTATGCCAATATTCACCTTGTCAAGTTCTGCTGGTAAAGGGGTATTTTTGGGGGCATGGGTACCCTGCTTCATCAAATGACCCCATGTTGTGTCCATGCCTACAGCTGTAACAAGCATGCGACCAGTTCCTTCCGTCACCTTTGCACCATAGAACAGAAAAGGGTTATTTTGATCAACAATGAACTCTGAACCATCATTTAGTTTTAGGAATTCACCAGATATGAACAAACCATCAGCTGGGACCAGATATTCACTCTCCAGGCATACTATGTCACCCAGCAAAACATTACAGACGGATACTTTCTGTTGGCATCCACCCCGGAAGACATCAACATTTTCCCACATTTCTATTGCTTTCTGATTTCCTGTACATGTCATTGTCTGGGAATGCTTGAGCCAGATGTCACGAAGCGCAGGAACAACTACAAGTACAACAATGGCAAGAAGTATTATGAACCCTTCGTACCAACCAGTCCTGTGTCCTTCCTCCTTGATCCCAAAGCCAAGTGACAGCACTGCAGACACGAAGAGAAGGAAAATGATGTAACTATTGCATGATTTCAGGAGGATTTGAAGGAAGCTTCGTGCAGGAGTTTGGGTTGTGGCCGAGAGTGTGCTGGTTATGCGTTGTCGAGAACATAGATCTTCCTCATCACCAGGTATTCCATACTCTAAACTCGTATACAGAGCCTCTGCAATTCCTTGAATGCCTCCAAACTTCTGTAAGGAATCCGTGTCCTTATCCTTTACCATCTTTGAAATGTTTTCTTGCTGGAGTATTGCGTCTCTGTTTATACGATTACGATTTTCACCATCCAAACTTACATTCATGGAAACTTGAGGTGATGCAGATGATATTTCCACGCCTGCTATAATTTGTGGATCCTGCAAAATATCAATTACAACATATATATCAGAGTGATGACTATAATCTTAAACTTAAGTCAGTAGTCTTCAGGGCAGATGTAAAGCTCATCCTCAATATATATAGCTATAGTCCATACGAAACTTGGTGTTTTCACAATGTAAGCATACTGCATGTGTAGCAAACTTTATCCAAAAGAAGTAACTATACATACAGACTCATCAATTATATATATTATTGTATTATTACTAAATATAAAAAAAATATGTCATTAAGTTAACTTTTTATATGAAATGTAATATATCTAAGTAAATATAATTAAAATCTTATTTAGAATTAAACTTTTTTTTCCTCATGCGTGTCTTTATGGTTTTCTCTAGTTATAGTTTTTAAGTTTTGTAATCAATTAATTCATAAATTTTATTGAAATTAATAAGAAGTTAAAGAGGCCAAGGCCATCAGTTATGACTTTGATTACCAAGATTATTTTGACACACGATATAATTATTGCTCTCTCACTTAAGCAAAGTTTATGAAGTGTCTTTCCGCTAACATAGAAACAATTCAAACAAGGGAAACTAAGAAGAGAATAACAAAATTATTCAAAAAAAAAAAAAAATGGAGATCAAAGTGCTTACATGCATCGACACACTAAAATTCTATCTATTGTATAATGACTCAAGGTATGACGTTAACTTTAGTTTTCATCTAATAATTAGATGAGGTGAGGTGAGATGACATTGCTCGTGAAATTCTTCACATGCCTTTGATTCGCTTAGAGGTTAAATTGTACCTAATAAATTATGAATGTTGGAATATTCTATTCTAGAGGGAAGAGAGAATAGACTATTTTGAAAATTTTTCTAACTGAATTGCTATGTGAAGTGGCTGGTTTTTATGCCAATGCATACATGGGTGTTTATAGGCTTGTAGATTCACCTAGCATTTACTCTAATACATGAACTTCCCTAGTACACGAACACCCAAGTACATGAATACTCCAAATACATGAATTACTTCTTTCAAGATGAACCTTAACTCTAGTTCATGAATCTTCCAAAAGACAACTCTTCATCTAACATTTACTAAATTAAGTTTATTATTCAACAATGAAAGCTAAGTACGAAATTGTTCCAGCTAAACTATTAATATTAGTTTATAATCTCTACTTTATTCAAGTTCCCCATGTGCTTGGAATTGCAATTTTTAGATCCCTAGCCAAAATCCATCCGAACTGCCCTTCTTCTTCAAGCACTACCACTTGTTGCTATATTTAGTTTTCTGGTATTTACCCAGGTTTGGATGCGGTTTTGAGCATCCCTAAATCCTGGGGAACAGGTACATCTAAAGATCATGATAGGTCCTGAACATAAGGAAGGCTCGGTCTTTTTTTCTTTTTTCTCATCAACAAGGACATATTCTTAGGTTTTGCCTACGAAATTTTAAAACCTTAGTACTCACATGTCGGATGAGCAGAGTTCAGGTTTGCTCCGATCCATCGGTATATAAACCACATAGGTTTCTTTTCTTTAAATTACAGAGAGGTAGGCAAGATAGTTTATACTTTATCGATTAGAAAAATGAAGAAATTTTTGTGTTTTTATTTTTCTGTCTTCTCAATTTCTTAGTTTCTTTGTGAAATGGGTTGGGGGATCATTCCTGAGCATGGTCTTAATTCTCTAACTGTTTGGTGGGCAATATATATGGTTTTCAAATAATTTTTCTCCCTTTGCTAATTTCTGAAATCATACAAATGTAATAAATTAAGGACTATATATAAAAGAAACATATATATATAGCGATCACAACTGATTACATGTAATCATCTCCAGTATCAGTAGATTAGTCATATATAGATTTCGCTCAAAATGATTTCGGTTGCATCATTATGTAGTTTGAAATATCAATATCCCATGAATCTCTAATAATAGTTATCTTTGACAGGCCATGCATGGTAGGTGCACCGGCACGATGGCATTTCAAATACTGATCATTTAGTTCTATGTCTTTGTTTACCTATACACTAATATATATATATATGGAGTCAGCTAGCATTGGATCTATTTGGAGAAGTTGTCAAGAAGCTAGAAATATATCTATACCTGCCATGCACAGAAGATCCAAGCGATCGAGACATGCATGCAAGAGCAAGAAAACTTACCATATCTCCCGTGCCATCGATATTGCTGATTATGCTGTAAAAGGAAGTTGATGATGAGACTGTATCGAGAGAAGGAGAACCCTTCTCATCATGAGCTAATTTATCTGCTCTCGATATTAGATTTCTCTGCTGCAGGATCAAAAGAATCCAGCGCCAACGTTCTCTTGCAGTACTACTGTTGCCGGATATTAGCAAGGCCGTCTGCTGAGACTCGAGGTCCACATCGTGGCCAGAGCTTGTGCTCGACATACAGCTTGTCTGAATATGCATGGCGGCTGGCGCTGTGCATCAAACTCACTTTCTGCACTTCAACAAACAAATTAATCATTAATGGGTAGGCAAAAATAGAATGAAAGAACTCCATGGTATGATTGGTAGCCAGACATATATACTCACATAACTGTATTTTTCTTCTGAGCAGCCACACAATAACGGTACTGATGCCGATAGAAAAATTGCTTCATAGGTAGCTAGTCATGTATATATATATATATATTTATATATTTGGTGCTTTCTGTTCAGATATATATATATATATATATATATATATATATATATTTATATAGAATCAAAGGTTCTTCTTTGGCTGGAAGAATGAAGTTAAACTGAGGTCAAGTGATTTGTTTTCCTCGAAACTTCCTCCAAATGTTTAGGTAGCTCCAAGACTGCAAACGTCGCGTGCTAAGGTTTGAGATTGAGGCTTCCATTACGTCTCTACCGATTATCCAAAACCGCGTGAACTTTTAAAATGATTCGCTTGGCATTATGAAGAGCAGAAGAGACAATAATCGAATGCAGCTTGTACTTGATCAATCATCTGATTATGATCTTGCGGCGTCGTGCCAAAACCAACATGATCATGTACGTGGGACAGATCCGAGGGTCCAACCATCTGACGAGGCAGATTGTGAAGTGGTCACTGAAATTTCCGTACCACCGTACTGGAGGGAACTGAGGTCGATGACTCGATCATATTATTAAGTCTTCTTCTATTAATTGTCGTGAGCTGTGGGGAATTGCAGCGATGTATCCACGTGTTCGCAAGGTATGCTACTGAGAAATTCACCTGTAGCCAAATAATCGGGGGTTTTTTCTTCATGAGCAAATATGACCAAAAAAACAATTAAATATTCTTTGTTGTCGTTATTATTGTTGTTTTTTAAAGCCAGATTTTCGTGATTTATTTAGTTCTTTACATTTATTGGGTCCGAGCTGTTATTAGGAGTTGAGGTGAATCAAAATTAAGTTACCACTATATATATATATATATATATATATATATCTTTGCTGAAAAATTGATCATAGAAAAAAATTCTTTATTATTATTTTTGTCATCATCCTATTAATATTTCTTGATTTGATATTAAATGGTTCGTCTACAAATAAAATATAATAAATAATTTTTAATTATTTAAGATCGAATTATAAGATGTTACGTGTATATATATATATATATATATATATATATTATCTATACTTTTTTTATGATACACATGAGTTCATGTTTTGCAGCTGTACTTCTCAGTTCTTTATATGGTAAATGGTGCTCGACGTGTTTAACTTTACGCATTACTTGAGAACTCTAGCTACTGGTGTCTCAATTACAACGGTTCCAATTCCAAGCCAAATGGTCAGGTAAAAAATGTCATTTAATATAGATTTTTCTTGTTAATTTGTATAATATTGAAGTGTACGTTTGCGGATGACAGAGAGGTGTGAAGGGAGATTTTTCTTTGAAGCTTCGTTCAAATTTTTGGGAAGATCGATCATTTACTGACGATAACAACGTTAACGTCGAGTGAAAATGCTTTCGAGGAAAGCTTGACATTTTGAAGACATTGAACGTAATGCATGACGTGCTTGTGCTTCATTTTGGAGTGAATGTCCGCATCACTATGATGTCTCGCGCCTTTAGAGATGCGTTCATTGCTTGCTTATAAGTTTCCTTAGAGATGCACTAAACCCAAACACGTCATAAATTAAGCAAGCAAATTCTTCGGGGACAAAGTAAAGCAAAACGTGCTACAGCCCATCGATGGATCATAGTCAGCGCCTTCTTAATATTAAATGCGGACAATTAAAATAGTTGGATGTGAGATACATTTTCCTTAGGTACGTTCTGTCAAGAGACATGTGTCCTGCATCTAACAATTTTGAAACTGGACCAATTCAAAACTAAACTAAAATGGGGTTGACGTCTGAGTTTGATCATGAGTGTCACCTCAAGATGACTAGATTCTAACAGAGCAGGTCAGGATGTTACTCTAGGTTCCAATACATAAGCCGAATGGTCCACTCAACCAATCCCATGACATAGCCTGGTATGCACTTGGTACCTCAATCGATAGCCCATGACACCATCCTAACTACAAGACATGCCACCCACTGCACCCAATTCAATTTTGCATGGCCCGCTAGGATATTTTCAATCTCAATAAAAGCAAACTGCAATACAAGAATAACGATCACAGCCACCACAAACAATTGGTTACGATGAATGCCCTTAAATACATTCATCTTCTCCGCTTCCCTTGAATTCACTAGGTTAATTACTTGACAGAGAACAAAACTATTGAAAATCATGGTTTCACTAACATTCTTACAGACTCGTAGGATAGCTTGCCCTCTGAACTGGAAGGTCACTAAGATGGCAGTCTGATGTAGAGTTTGACTGAAAAGCTTTCCCCACATAGCCTTTGTGATAAGTGGTTTATTTTGTCTCAATGGCCACTTGTTCATCGATTTCTCATGATCTGTTGGTGGCTCAATCAGTAGTGGAAGACTGCCAAGGAGGACAACAACAAGGTTTGTCCAAAGCAATTGGATTGCCATAATAGGAGAATATCCAAGACACACGGTTGTGATGGCGGTTATCAAGAGCCCAGCAAAATTCTGGGTGAGCTGAAGTTGGATGTACTTCTGAATGTTGTCATGAATGCATCTTCCGCACCTTACAATTTCAACTAAGAAACAGAAATTTCTTTCCATGATGACAATGTCAGAATATTCTTTGGGGATCTCACTGCTCCCCATCACAATTCCCACATTAGCTTCTCTTATTGATGGAATATCATTCGTTTTGTATCCAACCATTGCTACTATACGGCCTTTTTCCTTCAAACACTTCACAAGAAGAAGCTTATCAGAAGGGGAGGAGCTTCTCATCACACTGATATTTTCTACCTTATTCATCCTCTCTTCCCTGCTGTAATTTCAGAAATCTTTACCTTCAAGCACCATTCCATTTGAGCAAGGAAATATTTCACAATTGAGAGCTATAGCTTCCACCTCCGATATTTCATCTTCTGAAATCAATATAATGCTAATTCCAGCCCTTTTCAAAGCTTTTATTGCGTTTCTTGTTTCTGCCAAGCACTAGTAATTATCTCCCAGTTGGTCGAGTGTTGGTCAAGCATATTGGTCAAAGCAGATGTTTGTAACTGAACCCATGGAGAGACAAGCAAAGTCCTTGCCAGACAGCATCCTTCTATTCCAAAAAGTAATAGCAAGTTTGATTACAAAAGGTACTCCTTCCATTACACCAACCAGTATTGACATGGCAAGTGAAGTTGACATGGCAGCGATCTTTGCATTTGGTTTCATGAAAACTTTGTTCATCATATCCTTTATCTCAGTTGGTTTCCCTTTTAGCTCTGGGAGATTAGAGTTAACATCTTCTCTTCCAAGCTTAAAACGGAGGAACAACACTACAAGGAGAAGATTATAGATTAGAAGCCCAGTAATTTGTATGCTGCTGCTCACATTTCCAAGTTCTGTTGGAAGTGTCGTCTTGAAGGGCGTGGCATGGTCGCTGATAAAGTGCATCAAATGATCACCACCCCATGTTGTGTCCATGCCCACAGAGGTAACTAGCATGCGCCCACTTTCATCAATCACCTTTGCACCACATAACATAAACGGGTTCTCCTCATTGATGATGGTTTGTAGCTCGCCATCCAGTTTTAGGGATTCACCAGATATGAACAAACCATTAGCAGGGACCAAATTATACTCCCTATCGAGGTATACTATGTCCCCCAACAAAACTTTGCAGATGGATATTTTCTTAACGCATCCCCTTCTGAAGACATTGACTTCCAATGGTTGCATTTCCAAGGGCTTCTGCTTTTCTAGGATCTTCCATGAAAGCTCAAGGCAAAAGTTACGTACGGAAGGAGCAACCTCAAGACTGAGGATGGCAAAAATTATGATGGCGCCTTTGTACCAACCAGTCTTTGGGCCTTCCTCCACAATCCCAAAGACAAGTGACAGCACCGCCGACATAGAGAGAAGGAAAATGATATAACGAGTCCAATATTTTAAGTTAAATTGAAAGAAACGATAATGTGCAGGAGTCTCATCACCAGGTATTCCATTGTCTAAATCGGTATTAAGAGCCTTTGCAATTCCCTGGATGCCTCCAAACTTCTGTAAGGAATGTAGATCCTTCTCCGTTACAATCCTAGCAATGCTTGCTCTTTGCAATTCTGGATCATTGTTATGATTGTCAATCTCATCATCCAAATTTACATTGATGGAAACATGAGGCAATCTCAATGAGATTTCTGCACTTCCTAGTGTAATGTGTGGATCCTGCAAAATATCAATATCAATCAACGGATCATATATAAGTATTGTGAACTTTCTTCAACAAACTGATTATGAGTTGGGAGCTCAAGGTAGAAAAGCTTAAGAGAAAGTTGGGCACTTTTCCAAATTCAAGCACGAGTGTTGCAAATAATTCTTATGGGAGAAGTAGCTAATTTTTATGATAACTAGTCGTATAGCTAAGCGTGGGTAGATCGAAATAGCTACACATTGAATGAAAAATCTCATTTAGCATACCTTAATTTGACTTGCATTACACAATAAATAGAACCTCTATATATAGTCTTATAATTGTTATATATATAATTTCAATCTCCAAAATTTTGATTGAGCAACTTGATCTTCTATCCTTTGATCTTGTTTGTTAATGTTATGTCAATTATGATTAGAAATCTCACAACAGTTGTTTGAGTGAACGTTGTTGGGTTTGCTCCTTGGCTTCAATCCCACATGGGTAGGAAGTGAAGCAACAACAAGCCTCTTGGCCTATATAAGGAGACTAAGACTTATTGATTAAGACACACCAAAAACAACAAATTATCAAGTAATAATTTGTGACTAAATCCTCTATTAGCTTTTTCTTATAAAAGGGAAAAGTGTGAGAGTTAAAGTTTTCTTAGTGGGAAAATTTTGTGAGTGTCATTTAGAGTAAGAAGAAAAATTGTGTGATTGTAACAATTTTTCACATAGTGCATTTTCTTCTCTGGGTCCACTGGTTTTTTCCTTCTGTTTTGGGAGTTTTCAGGTAAATTCTTGTGTTGTTACTATTTCTCTATTTTTCTTTATATTCCTGCATTTTGTGGATCCTGGAGGGTGAATTTGGGAGGTCCAAATTCCCAACAATTGGTATCAAGAGCTGGGATCATTTTTTTTGTGGGGTGGAGCTTTGGTGTGGTAGTGTGGATATGTACAATCTAAGAAGGTTCTGTCTAAGGAAATTGAAAATTCTAAGTGTGTCTATTGTGACCCTCCAATTTTTCCTGGGAACCTTGAAGTTCTGTTTAGGAAAGATTACTCTTTCCTAGGAACTTACTTAGTGAATACTATTCATTTTTATGGTAAAAGAATCAAGAGCCAAGGTTCGGGTCTGAGGCAAAATGATGGCTGGAGCAGACGTGAAAGTATCAGGGATCGAGAAGTTCGATGGCACGGATTATGGATACTGGAGTATGCAGTTAGAAGATTACCTCTATGGGAAGAAACTTCATCTTCCATTGTTGGGGATGAAGCTGGACAGCATGCCAGTTGCTGATTGGAACCTGTTGGATCGACAGGTTCTGAACTTATTTGACTAACCCTGTCGAGATCTGTTGCTCACAACGTCATCAAGGAGAAGACGACTGCAGATCTCATGGCGGCTTTGTCAGGTATGTATGAAAAGCCGTCAGTGAATAACAAGGTACATTTGATGAAAAAGTTATTCAATTTGAGGATGGTAGATGGTACGTCTGTTGCACAACATCTAAATGATTTTAATACTATCACAAATAAATTGTTGTCTGTTGAAATTGAATTTGATGATGAGATACGTGCATTGATACTTTTGGCATCACTGTCAAATAGTTGGAAAGCCATGAGAATGGCTGTTAGTAATTCTGCCGGTAAATCAAAGTTGAATTATGATGATATTCGTGATTTGATTTTGGCTGAGGAGGTGCGTAGGAGAGATTCAGGTGAGACCTCAGGTGAAACCTCAAGTTCGAGTTCAGCATTAAATGTTGACTCTCGGGGAACAACACAAAACAGGAACTCAAATAGAGGCAGATCAAAATCAAGGGGTAAGAGCAAGTCAAGGCTTGGTCAACAGGTAACTTGCTGGAATTGTGGCAAGGCTGGCCACATAAAGAAGAACTGCAAAAATCCCCAAAAGACCGAGAATGATAGTGCTATTGTAGTAGCTAAAGAAGTCCAGGATGCACTATTGCTTGCAGTTCATAGTCTAGTTGAAGACTGGTTACTGGATTCAGGGGCTTCTTTCCATACATCTTCTCATCGGGAGTTAATGCAAAACTATATTGCAGGTGATTTTGGGAAGGTGTACTTGGCTGATGGGGAGGCTTTGAACGTGGTGAGGATGTGAGATGTTGACATTGCACTTCCTAACAAGAACAAATGGACCTTACAGAAGGTCAGACATATTCCTGAGTTAAAGAAAAATCTCATTTCTGTTGGGCAGCTTGATGATTGTGGCCATGTAGTAGTGTTCTCAAATAGAATCTGGAAGGTCACCAAAGAGGCATTGGTACTAGCTCGAGGTAAGAAAACTGGTACACTCTATATGACTACTAGTTTGAATAATACTATTACTACTACCGTTGCAGAGAGCACAGCAGATTTGTGGTATTGCAGGCTTGGCAATATGAGTCAGAAGGGTATGAATGAACTTTTTTCTAGAGGCAAACTACCAGAACTGAAGTCAGTTGATCTCAGTATGTGTGAGAGTTGCATTATGGGGAAACAGAAGAAGGTCAGTTTCTTGAAAAGTGGTAGAATACTGAAGACAGGAAAACTAGATCTTATGCACACAGATGTGTGGGGACCTTCCCCAGTGGCATCCCTTGGAGGTTCTCGTTATTATATCACGTTCATTGATGACCACAGCAGGAAGGTATGGGTTTATTTTTTGAAACATAAATCTGATATATTTAATGTGTTCAAAATTTGGAAGGCCATGGTTGAGATAGAGATAGAATTAAAGCTAAAATGCTTGAGGTCTGATAATGGTGGTGAGTACATTGATTGTGGGTTCAAGGAGTACTGTGCGACTCAGGTATCAGAATGGAGAAGACCATTCTTGGGACACCACAACAAAATGGAGTTGTTGAACGCATGAACCAAAACCATTAATGAGCGTACTAGAAGCATGAGGTTGCATGCTGGGTTACCACCTACTTTCTGGGCAGATGCAGTCAGTACTCCCGTCTACTTGATAAATAGAGGGCCGTCAGTTCCGTTGGATTGTGGATTGCCTGAGGAGGCTTGGAGCGGGAATGAGGTCAAATTTTCTCACCTTAAAACTTTTGGTTGTCTTTCTTATGTTCTTATCGATTCTGATGCTCGTAGTAAACTTGAGGCTAAGTCAAAGAAATGTTATTTCGTTGGCTATGGAGATGAGGCATTTGGCTATCGTTTCTGGGATGATTAGGGTCGGAAGATTATAAGAAGCAGGAATGTGATTTTCAATGAGAAGATTATGTACAAGGACAAGACTAGTACAGTTGCTGAAGAAGTTCCTCAGGAGTCTGATTTTGTGAGACTAGATGACCTGCCAAAGGTCACAGTACAGTGCAAAGATGTGAGTGACGGGGAGAGTGGGTCCAGTACACCTACTCCTATTATTCCACAGTTAGATCCAGAGCCGTCCACTCCTACAACTGTAGTTCGCAGGTCAGTTAGGACTATTCGTCCTCCACAACGTTTCTCACCTACTTTGAATTACATTTTGTTGGTAGATGGTGGAGAACCACAGAGTTATGAGAAAACTTTGCAAGATGAAAATTCTAGCAAGTGGGAGCTGGCCATGAAGGATGAGATGGATTCCTTGGTAGGGAATCAGACATGGGAGTTGACAAAACTTCCATCAGAGAAGAAGGCATTGCACAACAAATGGGTATACCGGGTAAAAACTGAGCAAGATGGCAGTAAAAGGTACAAGGCCAGACTTGTTGTAAAAGGCTTTCAGCAGAAACAGGGTATTGATTACTCTGAAATCTTTTCTCCTGTGATGAAGATCACAACCATTAGGTTAGTGTTGGCTATGGTTGCTACAGAAGATCTATTTCTTGAGCAGCTAGATGTGAAGACAGCCTTTCTTCATGGAGACCTTGAAGAAGACATCTACATGCACCAACCTAAGGGGTTTGTAGTACAGGGAAAGGAAGGTTCAGTTTGCAGACTGAAGAAGAGCTTGTATGGCCTGAAGCAAGCTCCTAGACAGTGGTATAAGAAGTTTGACAGTTTTATGTGTAGTGCAGGATACATCAGATGTTAGGCAGATCACTGCTGCTATGTCAGGCAGTTTGACAATTCTTATATTATCTTGTTGTTGTATGTGGATGACATGCTTATTGCAGGGGCTAGTATTGATGAGATCAATAATCTGAAGAAGCAGATGTCAGAGCACTTTGCAATGAAGGATTTGGGAGCTGCAAAGCAAATTCTTGGCATGAAAATTGTAAGGGACAGAGTCAGAGGCACGTTGAGACTCTCTCAGGCTAAGTATGTGAAAAAGGTACTCAGCAGGTTCAATATGAATAAAGCCAAACCAGTTGGCACACCCTTGGGCAGTCACTTCAGACTCAGTAAGGATCAGTCACCAAAGTCAGAAAAGGAACAAGATTACATGAGTAAGGGTCCTTATGTCTCAGCTATTGGTTCACTTATGTATGCTATAGTTTGCACTAGACCAGATATTGCCCATACAGTGAGAGTTGTGAGTAGATACATGAGTAACTCGGAAAGACAACATTGGGAAGCAGTGAAGTGGATTTTGAGGTACCTAAAAGGTTCCTCATAAACGTGCTTGTGTTTCTCAGGAGAGCGCTTAGAAGTGCAGGGCTATGTTGATGCTGATTTAGCTGGAGATGCTGATAGCAGAAAGAGTACTATAGGGTTTGTCTACACCCTGGGTGGTACTGCAGTTTCATGGGGTTTTAATCTACGAAAAAACAATTTCTTTGTCGACGACAGAAGCTGAAAACATTGCATTTCAGAAGCTGCAAAGGAGATGATTTGGCTACAGGATTTCTTGGAAGAATTGGGCAAAGAAATTCAAAAGGGCACTCTTTACAGTGACAATCAGAGTGCAATATTCTTCGCCAAGAATCCAGCATTTCATTCCAAGACTAAGCACATACAGATCAGGTATCACTTCATACGATCATTGGTAGATGATGAACATTTGTTACTTGAGAAAATTTGTGAAAGTAAGAACCCTGCTGATATGTTGACAAAGAGCGTTACACTTGAGAAACTGAAGCTGTGCGTAACTTCAGTTGGTCTTCAAACATAAAGATAGGGACAAAAAGTTGTCATGATAGCGGAAGTTATGAAGATCTTCATCCAGGTGGAGCATGGCTGTGGGATCAGCCAAAATCACAAGGTGGAGATTGTTGGGTTTGCTCCTTGGCTTCAATCCCACATGGGTAGGAAGTGAAGCAACAACAAGCCTCTTGACCTATATAAGGAGGCTAAGACTTATTGATTAAGACACACCAAAAACAACAAGTTATCAAGTAATAACTTGTGACTAAATCCTCTATTAGCATTTTCTTGTAAAAGGAAAAGAGGTGAGAGTTAAAGTTTTCTTAGTGGGAAAACTTTGTGAGTGTCATTTAGAGTGAGTAGAACAATTATGTGATTGTAACAATTTTCACATAGTGCATTTTCTTCTCTGGGTCCGTTGATTTTTTCCTCATGTTTTGGGAGTTTCTAGGTAAATTCTTGTATTGTTACTATTTCTCTGTTTTTCTTTATATTCCTGCAGTTTGTGGATCCTGGGGTGTGAATTTGGGAGGTTCAAATTCCCAACAAACGTCACAAATGGTCAAAATTAAGCTATTTATAGTACTAAGTACTGTGTCAAAGTAAAAGAAAATAAGTTAGAGAAAAGAGGCATGCATGCATATATATAAATATTTATATATATATATTTATTTTTTGATGTCATATATATATATAATTAGTAAAACTACAAAACTACTAATTTTAAATAAAAGTTACTGATTAATGTTTGCTTGTTGGAGGTTGGAAGCAGCACTGATATGATACAATTCGCTGATCTAATCTTATCGACATGATCTATGGAAACTTGAGATGAAGATATTGCGGATGATGAGATTAGATTTATGCTTCCCGTATTTGGTGAATCCTCCAAGATATCCATCCGACTAGCTAAAAGATATCAGTAATTAGATATATAGTAATTTATTTTTATTTTATTAATCGAAACTGGTTGACAATAGGAGAGAGATGAGAGCTGACTAGAAGATCAATTTTTGTGGATGAATTAATTATGGTCGAGGAATCCTCCATGGGTGTAAATCGGTCCGGTCCGGTCTGGAGGTGATGAACTGGTCCATCATTTTTTTTGCATCGAACATCCATAGGGACCGGACCGGAGCGGTAACTATCGGTTTGGTCTAATTATTTTTTCTTTTTCTTTTTAAAATAAATTAATGAATTTTTATTATTTAAATACTAAATTAAAATTAAGTGAATTATTAATGTTGATTATGTAACTAACTCATTAAAAAGAATATTTTATATAGTCAATGATAATAAATTAGATAAAAATTACATAATTAACTTATATAATTACTATATAAAATAATATATTAAATTATTAAAAGTATTTTTAAAATATATATAAGAGTTTGGTCCTGTCCGGTCCAAAATTTATAAACTCTGAGACCGGACACAATTTATAGGATAAAGACCGACCGGTTTGGAGTTAGGTCCAGTTGGTTTTTTGGGTCCGGACCGAACTCCTTACACCCCTAATCCTTTGTATCATTTGCTAGCTAGCTGGGGCAGACACACGTACGTACATGAGCCATTATCATGTAGGGACTTGGATCGCTTGAAAAATCGAACGACATTGAAAGTCAAGTTATGACTAATAACCTACTTACTACTATCAATAATCTGTTAATTAATGTCAGTTCAGTTCTACGCTTGCTTTTGCATGATGTTGTTCAGTATTCTTGCAACGAAGGTCTCTTTGTATTTTATATATAAATATATATATATATATATATATATATATATATATATATAATGATCATTGAAATAATATATTTATGGTAATATTTCAATGATTTTGATAACTGCCTGTTTTATGCATTTTATAAATGGTTTATGTTTCTACACTAATATAAAATTATTGTTGCTTACTAAATTATTGATAAACTCATGATCCCTTATCTCTAATATTATTTTTCGGATGACTCTTAGATGTCAGTTGAAAATCAAGAATAGGAAGCTAGAGTGGGACTAGTTGAGCGACGAGCGTAGAGGAATAAGTGCTTGGGACTAGGTACAAGTGGAGTACTAGTTTTGAATAAATCAAAGAACACAAGGGACCATCGGAATATTTTATTAAAGAAGGTAATTCTTTACTATGTTATTAGTTTGAGCACTTAATTGGCATTATTTGAGACTTGTGGAGTTTCTTTTTCTCATTTATGTTCACACTTTGGAACTTCATTCCCAAGGAACGTCAAATTTTGAAATAAATGAGTTTAACATGTTATAGAGTAGTTGTCCTTGTCTGTTAGAGTACAAAATAGATTATTGAGTTGTGATTTTAAAAGACAGGAACTAACTCATGATCATCTTAATTAGGATCTTGCAGACTGCTTATTCTTAGGCTTTAACTATCAGCTTGAAGAAATACAACCCCCCACCCCCACTTCCCAAAAAAATCCAAACAAAAATGAAATTGCTACACAACAAATTGGCTACACTTTATTATATATTGTAGCAAAAAGAGAATGATAAGAAGCCGCCAGAGATCAAATCCAAGCTAAAACACATATTCTTCTTCTATATATATAAGAAAAATTCTTCAAATTTAAATCAGTCACTATTCACCGCCTCACACTATACACCTTATGAAAAATACCCTCACACTCTATGAAAAAGTTATAAATATAGAGTGTGGGGTGTTTACAGTGACTGATTTGTAAAATTACTCTATATATAAAAGTGTCATTTTTTTTTTAAATGGATCACAACAAAAAGAGAAGGGAAAAAAAACTTTTACAGAACTTTACAATTACCAGAATTGTATCTCTTTCTTATTCTAAAGAATAACTTTTAGCCAGTCTCCAAGAATCCGTCTTGAACAATCATGTATCTTAATGCATGACCGGACCGCTAGCGGTCATGAAGCTGTTGTACAAGTACTCAATCCCCATCACATGGTGCTATGTTCAATTTAACTTAAAAAAGTTTTATGTAATCTAATTAGCTCTAACTGATTATATCTCAAGTGTACAGATTTTTTTATTCAAGTAGTGTTCTGTAATATATACCCAATCAGATTTGGTCTGTACGTTGGGCTAGCTAAGCTTCCATTAATCCCCTATAACAACCAAGTGTACGTTATACCCGTCGACGTTTGCTTTCGGTAACAACCACATGTCCCACAACCCCTTATAAATGGATGGTTTTAGTACTTATGGTCTATGTTTTTTTTTCCCCCCTCGTGAGACTTATATAACATATGTGAAATGCTAACAATGAAGCTTTATATATACCAAACAGCTTCCATCTAATCAATATATGATTTATCATTTTTATTATTATATTTAGACACACATATTTAAGCATTAAACTAGAATGATAAAATGATAATCACATGTTGATTAGTGATTAGTGTGTATAGTGTAAAACTTTTTCATATAGAATTTCTTATAACGTGTGTGTGTGTATATATATATATATATATATATATATATGGGTGATTCTACTCCTATCGTTGGGCGCTTCCATTGGGGCTCTTGCTAGTTATTTTATTTGTTTTTGGTTTTCTTTTCTATGTATTTTTTTAATATCTTTAATTTTTTTTTTTTAAATTTACTTAATCATTAAATAAAAATAAAAAAGAAAAATCAGCAGTAACCCCATCTAGAGCTACCAGCTGTAAGAGTAGAGTTTTCATATATAAATATATATATATATATATATTTATATAGTTCTTGTATAAGAAAAAGCATTTCTTTCACATTTATATCGATTGATCAGCTGTACGTACTTCCAGCTATATATTTAGCTACAGATAACTTGCAAATCGAAGGGACACATATAAAATGGGAAACTTACCGTTACTGCTGCTGCTGCTGCTCCTCCTATGTCGTCATTCAAGGATGAGACTCCACGGAGAGCATTAAGAGAGCCCATCTCAGGTAATTTATTCGCCACCGGTTTTGATACAAGTAGATTCCGCTCCCGAAGGATCGAAAGAGCCAGGCGCCAACGCTCTCTTGGCGTGGTAGTACTGTTACTACCTGTTTGTATGACCATCATCTGACGTTCATGATCAGACTCTTGATGGCCAGAGTTTGCGTACATGTTTATCATTTAGCTTGAGCACTGAATGCACATGGCTAGCTAGCTGCTGGAAATAAATGTCAAGTTAACTATATATAATGTATTCTCTGATCATTTAGAAAAATAAAACGGTTAATTATATTTTATCCCTCGAACTTTTACTCAATTCATAATATACCTCCAAAATTAATAATTGCATCAAAGTAGGCCCGCTTACTTTCAAAACTTAGCAATCCCCCATTGCGTCTATTAGCAACGTTAAATCTAACAAAAAGTGCCTCCACTTGCTGCTCATGTGCATAACATTCATTGCAAATATGTAATTTTTATTTCATTTATTATCATTGATCATAAATTATTAAAAAAATATATTTAAATTATTAAATTAAAATTAAGTGAATTATTAACATGGATTATGTAACTAACTCATTAAAAAAATATTTTACTATAATTATATTTATGATAATGATAGTTACTGCTTATTAACTTAGACTTTACTCTTTAGTATGCCTAATTATTAATAATATCAAATAATTTTATTGTGTACATAAATTATTCATACTTGCTTGCAACTTAGGTATAAAATAATTTTACATATGGTTATTCATGTATGATGTATTAATTATTTACATATAATGACAAATTATTTCGTAATTTATGGTTTATTATTAAATAATAGCATATATTATTTTATATTTTATATGGTCAATGATAATAAATTAAATAAAAATTACATCTTTACAATAAATATTATACACATGAGTAGTACGTAGAGGTATTTTTCGTTAAATTTGACGCTGCTCATAGAAGGAAGGCAGAGATTGGTAAGTTTTAAAAATAAACGGATCCACTTTGATGCCATTCTTAATTTTGAGAGTATATTGTGAATTGAATAAAAGTTTAGGAATATAATATAAATAATTCAAAATAAAAATTAATTGAAAAGCAGCAGCCAATTCCGTGTGGGGACATATCATGTACGATGTTTTGGTTTTGTGACTAATTTAGAGCCATGCAGGCAATTCCGCGTGTTCGTTTTTCTGGTCAAGAAAGACATGCATGGAGATTCTTGGCGTCAACATCTACCGACCCGATTAATAAGGAAGTAATTCCTTTCGGGGGACTTTCCTAAGGAGGAAATATTTCCTGAGTTAGAAACTTTTATGTACTTAATTTCCTGGCATGATCCTTCAAGAACCCTTTCGTAGGACTTGCCGGAAACACAATCAGCTAGTAGCTTTTTCGTTTTGAGAAATAACATATGACATTCATATATAATCAGTAGATACAGAAAGTCTTCCGTTTTCAAAAAAACAAAAAAAAAGGAAAGTCTTCCAATCCAAACGTAAACAGCAAAGAAAGTTACGTAACAACAAGGCCAGCAACACCCACCGTTGAATAGTATCACTCACATGACGTGCATGTCGTGTCAAGCGATGCGACCTCATTGTCTTGTCGACCAACACGTAGCACATCAATGGAATGGAAAGAGGATGAACGATAAGTCACCTCATTGAAAAAATTTACTCAACCTCCTACTATTCACACCACATTCCACATTCTATCTTTTTTTTAATTTTTTTTTTAATTTTTTTTATCAAATATATTTTTATATGAATAGTGAATAAAAAATTATAAATAGTTAAAAAAAAATAAATTAAAAAAAAAATTTTAAAAAATATTAAAAAATATTAAAAAGTGTGGAGTGTGGAGTGTGGGGAAGATGAATAACAAAACCCCAACTCATTTTATCATTATAAATTTTGGAATTTGCTACACAACCTCCTACTATTCATCCACACTCCACACTCCATATTTTTTAATATTTTTTAATATTTTTTTAAAATTTAAAAAAATTTTTTTTTTAAATATTTCAGATTTTTTATTCACTATTCATATAAAAAATATTTGATAAAAAAAAAATTAAAAAAAAGGTGGAGTGTGGAGTGTGGTGAATAGTAGGAAATTGGGAAGATTATTTCATAAATTTTTTAAATTTTTATATAAAATATAATATAAAATATAATTTTTTAAAATTTTAAAATAATAATAATATTAAAAAACAATATTTTAATAATATTTTATTTAATTTTTATCTAAAATCATCCCATCACATCTTACTATACAAACCGCATCTTATAACTTTCTTGTTAGCTAGCTGCTGAAAATAAGACATCGTTTATTTTTACAAATGAGATAAAATGAGTTGAGATTAAAATTTAAAATTGAATAAAATATTATTAGAATATATTTTTTTAATATTATTTTTATTATAAAATTTCAAAAAATTAAATTATTTATTTTAAATTTATATAAAAATTAAAAAAAATTATAATAATTAAACTAGATGAGATAATAGTAGTGTCAAATTAACTATATATATGTATATAATATTGTATGCCTGAGTTGGATCGAAAAAGACAGATTGAACAGCTGTAGCCAATCCCGCGTGGGGCCATGCATTAATATCGTACTACGAGGTTTTTGTTTTTTTTTTACTTTAGAGCATAGCTGGCCAATTCCGCGGAAACAGCCTTATAAATAATACTAGTACGGGCTCAACTAGAAAAGTCACGTACCTTTACCCAGTTGAAAGAAAAAAAAGTCAGAAAAAAAAAATCTGTTCGAAGTAGATATTAATAGTACAAATTAATAATTAAGAAATATGTTCATTACATTGAATACAAAAGTATTGATATTAATTCTAATTTATTTAAAAAAAAAAAAGATAAAATAAGATGAATTAAGATTTTAAAAAAATTTTAAAAAAATATTATTAGAATATATTTTTTTAATATTATTTTTATTTTAAAATTTTAAAAAAATTGAATTTTTTATTTTATTTTATATTAAAATTTAAAAAAATTATAATAATTAGATAAAATGAGATATTTCTTGATAATAAACGAGACAGCTGTAATAACGAAGATCACAACAGACGATTTCCGATGCTCAGAGCAAAAATTAATAGCCTCCATGCTTAGAAAGTTAGTACATAAGATTCAGCTAAAAATGGAGGAAATTTTTAGGTAGGCGTCCAATAGAATTGAAATGGAATACTTAACTAGGGACATGTCACAGGGCTGAGAGGAAGATGAAGTTAACGGGTTTGTTTCCAAGATAAGTTGACTATCGACGAGTAGTGTTGTTAATTGTAAATGTATTTCTACAAAGTCTTTGAAGAAACAATTGTAAGGGGATTTCTCCCAGTGGGTATGAGAATAGCAATTAGAACAAAAGACTTAGTCCAGAATGAATAAAGTCTTCAATCCAGTTCATGGGTAGGCTCCTCTAGACGCAATCTGCATGAGGGAACGGTTCTGCAGGGGAAGAGACTTATCGACCTGGAAATCCCTCGAGTAGTGTCCAGCTCTTGATTGCTTGCCATGTAGTGGGCATAATGTACAGGAGACTCTTGATCCTTTAACAAGAGGGACATCAATGGACCACCAAGGATACTAGTGGGGAGAGGAAAATCGAAAAATCACGCAGCATTAATGGCACCACTACCTGAGCTACATATTACATTAATGACACCGTTGTAGAATCACGCCGCATTAAAAAACTTTGACAAAGGAAACAATATGAAGGACATGGATTTCATGGGAGCAGACACGATCTGTCCCCCTAACTTATAGCATAAATAACAAGTCTCAAGTACAAGAAAACCATCTTTGATCCCTAGACTCTTTCACTTATTTACAAACTTCCAAAAAAATTTATTAACTTTGGCATTGGAGACTCCTCAGCCCTAAGTTCACCCTCTCCTAGTTGCCTCCTTCCCTGTCTTCCCCATTTTTGAAGAATTGAGTTTTCAGAACCTGATCCAAAGGCATGCAAAATACGACGTTAACAACAATATTAATAGTTTTCATGTTCATACCTAAACCACAAGCTGCATGCAACATTGTTGCAGTCATTATAGGACTCTTGCCATGCCAGCTTTAAACTCCAAGAGGACCCAATCCCTTTCTGCTTAACTTTTATCTCCATGAATTGAAAGGGCTGGCCATGCAACCATCCACGCGAAGCCATTGAGTGATCTGATCATATCCTTTTTTTGTATCCATGAAGATCAGTAACCGACTGCCATCCATGATATCCTCCAGCAACTTGATGGAAATATAAGAAGAGCCATTCACAATGCCACTAGGCAGGCTAGGCGCACCGAGGTGAGAAGGGTTGCATGCATGGCTCGGGTGGTGAAAGTGCAACTAGAGGAGTCTCAAGTGTTGGTCAATTACTTAATTTTAGGGATTGGATGACAATATGACAAATCCCTTAATTTTAGGGAAGTGAGCTTTAATTTAGGGATTTATCTATTATCATTTGTTAAGTTATTTCCTAATTTATTTCCTTTATTTTAGGCATTTGATAAGATTATTTCCTTAAATTTAGGAGTTTGAATTGTTTTGGGATTATGATTTAGAAGTTGTTGAATTGTTTTGGGATTAGGATTTAGAAGTTGTTGGATTTGTGTTGGGATTAGGATTTCAAAACAAAACAATTATTTATTTGGGTTTTTGCCTTGTAAATCATCATTATGTTATTTTGAATGAATGAGATTTTTCTCTTCCAATTTTAGGAAATTGAGTGCTAATTTGAGTTAGTCTTAATTTTCACCTACCAACCCATTGGGATCTTTGTGTTGTCTTGAGGTAACTCCAAATTTAATTACTCAACATGCCACAAACACTTGAGTGAGAGTGAGGCTTCCATCATTGGTGCTTTCGTTGAGAGTGTCCAACCCAAGGAGATGAGTCATGGCCGAATGACAACCAACTCATAGAGAGTGGATTGAGAACCTTGACACCACTTTAGAGGCACAACAAACCGCCACCAATGAAAGGCTTGGAATGATAGAGGAGGTGCTTTACCAGTTGGTGGATCAAAGGAGGAATGGAGAGAGGAGGCACCATAGGAGGAGAGCCCATAGTTCGGAGGGTTCTATTGGATCTAGATGAAGCCGACGTCGAGAGAGGGAGGAAAACTCATATTCATCTTCTCAAGATTCCTCAAGCAATCATGAGGAATCAATCGGAAAGAGGGAAGGAGAATGAGGAAACCGTGATGAGATGAGAGGAGCACGTAGGGGGAAGTTCTCAAGCCAAAGATGGACTTTCCAAAGTTCAATACTTTGAGCACAATCACATGGAGGGTCATGTAAAAGTGTCATATGCTGCCTACTTCCTTGAGGGGAGGCCAACCAATGGTGGCAATGGATGAGGAAGACGTATGTGGCTCAAAGGAGGGAGTTGAAATGGAGGAAGTTTGTCAAGGAGCTTTTAAGAAGGTTCGGTCCAACCAAGTATATGGACTACTATGAGACTTTCTCAAAGATCAAGCAAACCGGATCTTTAAGAGATTATCAAAAAGAGTTCGAATACTTGTCCACTAGAGCACATGGGAGGTCGGAGAAGGCCCTCATTAGGACCTTTGTGGGCAGCTTGAAAATTGAGTTGGTAGCGGAAGTGAAGCTTAAGAAACCAAAGACATTGATGTAAGCTTTGGAGGTTGCATGGATCAAGGAAGATCAACTTCAAGATTTGAAGTGAAGTAGCCGGTTTGAGGTGAGGAAACCACCCCCAATGGTTTCCAAGTTTCATACAAACCAAATTTTTAGCAAAGACTTCTCACCGGGAGGTCTTAGTGGAAGTGCATCAAGTGGAACCAAACCAATACCCGTGGGAGTGAAGAGGCTACCTTGGGAAGAGATGCAATGACGAAGAGAGAATGGACTTTGTTTCAATTGCAATAAGAGGTTCACAATGGGCCACAGATGCAAAGCCAAGCAAATTTTTCTCATAGAGATGGAGTCGAAGGAAGAGGAAGACATAGGGGAGGAAGAGCAAGGGCAAGAAGAGCAAGAACAAGATGAAGCCGTGAGGGGAGATCCTCAAATTTCTATCCATACATTGACAGGTGTTGTGGGGCTTAAAACGATGAAAACACAAACTCATATTGGCAAGATAGAGGTAATGGTTCTTGTTGATAATGGCTCATCCCTAAACTTCATCAACTCTAAAGTGGCCGAGAGCTTAGGGTTGCCTATTACTTCCATCACTCCATTCGTGGTCAAGGTAGCTAGTGGGGAGAAATTGATGTGTAGAGAAGTATATAAAAAGGTACATTTGAAAACACAAGATCTTGAGATTGTGGTAGACTTATATTCTTTACCTATGATTGGGTTGGATGTTGTGTTGGGTGTGCAATGGTTAAAGGAGCTAGGGAAGATAGTGCCGGATTACAAAAAAATGACTATGAAGTTTATGATGGGGGGTAAATGGGTGACTATGAGAATGAATGGAAGAGGATAGTGTAAGGTCGTGGGGCCTAAAGAGATGGAAAAAATCTTGAGGCGTGGGGGGCAATGTTTTGCTATCACATTGGCCTCCCAACCAAGGGGCTTGAGTGAGGGGTGTGTAGTGAAAGATGTGAGCTTGGTGAGGGAGTTAGGTGCCGAGGTTCCTAATGACTTGAGGGAATATGTGAGGAAGGGTGCCTAAGTGGCAACTGAAGTCTTGATTCAATGGAAGGGGCTCCCAACCGAAGATGATACATGGGAGAGTGTTCGGGTTCTCAAGGATAAATTCTCAGATTTGGAACTTGAGGATAAGGTCAATCTTGAAGGGGAGAGGATTGATGGAGATCTAAGAAGAGTCATTCGCAATGCCACTAGGCGGGCTGGGTGCTCCAAGACTAGGAGGGTTGCATTGGGTTGCATGCATGGCTTGGGTGGTGAAAGTGCAACTAGAGGAGTCTCAAGCATTGGCCAATTCCTTGATTTTAGGGATTGGATGACAAAATGAAAAATCTCTTAGTTTTAGAAAAGTGAGCTTTAATTTAGGGATTTATCTATTATCATTTGTTAAGTTATTTTCTAGTTTATTTCCTTTATATTAGGTATTTCATAATATTGTTTCCTTAAATTTAGAAGTTTGAATTGTCTTGGGATTAGGATTTAGAAGTTGTTGAATTCTTTTGGGATTAGGATTTAGAAGTTGTTGGATTTGTGTTGGGATTAGGATTTCAAAACAAAACTACTATTTATTTGAGTTTTTGGCTTGTAAATCATCATTATGCAATTTTGAATGAATGAGAATTTTCTCTTCCAATTTTTAAAAATTGAGTGCTAGCTAGAGTTAGTCTTAATTTTCACCAATCAACCCATTGGGATCTTTGTGTTGCCTTAAGGTAACTCTAGATTCAATCACCCAATACGCCACAAACACTTGAGTGAGAGTGAGGCTTCCATCACAACTTTATGATCAATCTTAATAAAAATTAAGTTTTTCAGTAAGATGAATGCATCAAATCATATAATAAGACTTCAATATATCGGAATGTACAATAATATAAACCAGTATGGCCTACTTGTTATATTTATGATTCTCATAAAAGATGTCCAGATGCTGGGTTATGGCATGGTTAGTTTTCAAGTTCAAACAGCCTATTATCACCTACACATGATGAAGGTCCAAGGGAAAACTGATTGAATACTCGAACATTTATCTAGACACACACATGTCCCTCTGAAAGTTTATCAATTACAAACCAAACGCATATATAATTAGTTATGTTAATGTCGTGTTTCACGGGCCTGGGCAACTCCACTCTAATAGCACTTGATCTCTTTCCTGCAAGGTGGAGAAAAGGGGGGAACTCGGGGGCCGTAATACCTATGACGCTCAAGTTAGATCAAGGTTGAAGATGAAGAGAGGAAGTGAAGGCTAGAGTGAATAAGTAGAGAAGTATTCAAAAGTATAAGTAACCTTCTCGGCAGAGAGAGGGGTATTTATACCTGGTCGAGGTGGGTCCAGAGGTGATATGACCGATGTGCGACTCCGTACTAGGATCGCATGTCCCTGCCAACCTCCTACATTCCGTCAGACCTGCCAGGCCTGGCCAGGGTTGTCGCTGACACCCAGGAGTGCACGCCGTTGCATGTCAACCCCCGAGACACATTGAATGCAGTGTTGTCTTGCCATGGCGTGCTCACTCCTGCTCCATTAAATGCATCATGGCCCTGGACAGGCTCGTTGCTGTTCCATTAAATGCATCGTGGCCCTGGACAGGCTTGCTTGCCTTCCTACGCTGTCTGGACAGCTATGTCAGATATGGGAATGTCCCTGACAGTCGGCTAGTTTGTGTGTCAGGCTGTCCTCTTGCATTAGGGTTGGGGACTTTTCTGCACTGTTTTAAATTTCGTATTGTACCAGCCGGTACGACAGAAATTTTTCGTACCGGCCACTGGTCTGGTACAGATTCACTATGTGTTTCATACCGGCCGATATTTCGGCCTTAGTTTATTTATTTATTTATTTTCATTTTTTCAAGTTATAAACTCATTTTTTGACCTCCAATTTAAACTAGGCTATTTATAATTTATATATCTATATATTTGTATATAATTTATTCATATATAAACTATTATTTTAAAATATAATTTATATATATACATTTATATATATATAATTTATTCATATATCGACTATCTCAAAACGGTACACGAAACGGTACCGGTACCGAAATATTTCGTTCCAGTGCCTTGACCGGTACGACATCCGGTACGGTATTCAAAACATTGCTTTTTTGTCAGTTGGTCAGACGTGTGCCCAATCTCCCGTCTTGTTGTTTCGCTCTCCACACGAAGGCAATGCTTGATGATAGATATATCAATCCCGGGCATCTCTTTGTTGCTCCAGGAGAACACATCTCGGTGTTCGGCAGGGAGTTGCTTCATGGATTGGCTCAGTTTGGGAGCCATCTTGGTCCCTACCCGGACTGTACGCTCAGGTTTATGCGGATCCATCGTCACTAACTCCCGTTGGGCTTCGTCTGCCATAAAGCCTCCTCCCCGTCCAGCTCTGTTAGGGTTGGATCCAAAGGCGGGCCTGCTTATTCTTTTGCTCCTCGAAGACTAGGACCTTAATAGCCTCAGGCTTCAACTCCCGACCAAAGCACTCTCTTGCCAGTTTTTGTTCGCCATGTATTTCCTCCACCCCTTTAGGGGTTGGAAACTTCATCTTTAAGTGATAGATGAGTGTCACTGCCCTTAGGTGGTTCAAGGTTGGACGCCCCAGGATTGCATTGTAGGAGGAAGGGACCTTTACCATAAGAAAATCCACCATGACGGCTACCATTCTCAGGGCTATTCTCACTAGGATGACCAAGGTGATTGCTCCGACCGGCTGAATCATATCCCCAGTGAAGCTCTTGAAGGGAGTTGGGGCTGAGCGTAAGCAGTCGGGCGTGATCCCCATCTAAATGAACGCCACCTAGAATAGGATGTCGGCCGATCTACCGTTGTCGATTAGGACTCTCCTCGTCAAGTAGTTGGAAATTTTCACGGTCATGACCAAAGCGTCATCATGGCGGTGTAGAACTTGTGAGATCCCTAATTTTTATGTGTTTTTATTTATTAGTTGTGTTATTTTATTAATAATATTATTTTCTTTTATCTAATTTTACTTTGTAAATTAATTTCAGTGAGTTGTGTGCGTGTGTTTTAATTGGGCCATGTGTGTTGTAAATTGGCCCAGCCGTGTGGCTTAGATGGGGTAGCCTGTGTGAAGTGAAATAGCTCAGTTATGTGACTTAAAGGGCCCGGCCCGTATGAACTAAACTAAAACCCAGCCTTTCCCCCTATCTGGAACAACGCCGTTTTGGCAAAATTACTAGGGCTTCATCTCTTTCACTTGGCACCACAGCATCCTTCTTCCTTCTTCCTTCTTCGTCTTCTTTTCTTCTTCTTTCTTCTGGTTTCTTCTTATTCCAGCTGCTACCGACATTGATTCCTCCTCCAATTAGACCTTAGCCACACAATGCATCTTGCATCAAGCCACCACCTCATTCTCCCCACCACCTTCTTCCATGTTTTATCCTGTGTCGTTCAGCAATGGAATCCGAAAAGTCACTGTCAAGCTTCCACTCCACACGGCCACCACCACCTTCCACCTTAAGCTTCCTCACCATCTTCGTGTCATTCGGTAGTGCATTTCGCAAGCAACACAGTCATGCCGTTGCACCATGCATCCAACGCCGCATCACTTCTCCTCCACAGCTTGCATCGCCGGTTTCTCCTCCTCTACCCGTGAGCCAAGCAGCCGCTTTCGCGACCATCCCTTCCTCCAATCATCATTGGAAGCTCCAATGGCCAAATCGCCATACTCGGCCTATAAATAGAACTAAGACCCATAGTTCTCAAATCATCCTGAAATTTGCTCATCTTTCTTTTAGATGTCTAATTTATTGTTCTGTGAATTTAGTTGGTGAGTCCGAGAGTTTTAGAGTAGCTTTTGCCGTGCTTCATCGTGAGTCGCTGTGTGCACCACCACAACCCACCACAATATAACTCTCCACCACCCATATAAACCTAGATCCGAGATCCCTTGTGAAAAACTCACCCAAACCACTGCTGCCGCCATTGCATTGCGACCTTTGGCAACACCTCCATACGTGCGATCTTTCAGAAATTTTTCGTTTACGTTGTGAGTAGTTGTCCAAAACGTGATCCATGAGGTTTAGAATAGCGTTATTAGAATTGATGTTATTTGCAGTCTGTTGAATTGAGATGGGCCTTGAGCCACTGAAGTGTTGGGATTAAAATGTAGTTGTTGTTAGAATTGGGTTTTGGGCCGGATTGGAGGATGAGATTATACGTGAAGTTGATTGTGAAACTATGTATTTGTAATTATTGTGATATTATATAAATGAGTAATTTACTATATCATCCAATATTTGTTGTCATTTATATTTATCTTCTTTAATTAATTGTGCTATGAAGTTACGTTGTCTGGATGGAAATTGAGACTGATGGTATTAATTATGTGGGTGCGTGTGTATCATGACCCTAAACTGAGATGAGACATTATCTCGGTGGAGCTCTTCTGGTCACTCGAGAGGGTAACAGACTGACGTGAAATCCTATGAGTTGTCGTAGGGCGATGACGGGAATGGATGAGACGGTAACGCTCTCGTGGCCTGTCGCTGGCAGGGTTAGAGGATGCTTGGCCATGTATGCGCTGGGCGCGGAATTGGGCATCACTTGTTACAAAGTCTCATGCACGGACGTTACTCGTGGTGTGATGATGAGAGCCAGGGTGTGTATATGATCCATAGGGAAGACCGTAGTGCATGCATAATAATATAATGGATATATATATGGGCCAAATGAGATTTTGGCATGAGTGATTAAATGTGTATTTTTAGAAAAGATGTGAATTTGTTCCTTCATGTTTGATTGTCTATGGTCGTGTTGGTTGTATTAATGTATTTTAAATCTCTTGGATGTTGTTTTGGTTAAGTACTTACTGAGATGTCACAATTTCATGTGGTGTTTTACCCTACGGTTCCGTCTTATGGTACCATAGATTTTGACTCAGAGACTAATTATGAGCCTGAAGGATTAGCTCCGCCGGAGGCATGAATTGCTGATATGTTGTTTGACGATATGAGATTTGTTTCCCCTATATTATTTGTTTTTTTTAAATTATTTGTCGGATGACTGTATAATTCTTGTAAAAAATATTTTATTGTTTTGAACTTTCTGGTACTTAATAAAGAATGACATTTTTATTCTCCGCTACGAATATTATATTGTACATAGATTACATGTTATACACACTCTGAGCACTTGTTGTTGGAGTGCGTGATCTGTGTGGTTATTATCCCGGTGTTACGAACTCCACTAAAATAACACGTGGGGGTCGAGGGCGCCACAGAACTCCTTCCTCATCCTTCTCACTGAAGGTTATAACAGGTTCCCTCAAGTGGTTTTTCATGCTCAGGGTTGCCTTGTAGGTGGTAAACACTTCCTTGAATTTGACCCTTCTAGCATGGGCCCTCCTTACTTATTAGGTAGTGCCTCTCCCAGCGTATCCTCCCGCTATCGTGTGTATTTCACCTAGCGGGACTTCTTCTATGGTCAAACTTCTCTGCCGAGGACTTGCTCTATTACGCTCACTGGCCCTTCTCCTGGTGGGGCTTTCGCTTTCTTCGTGGTTGTGCACGGTCGTTGTAACGCTGATTATGCCTCTCGTCACCCCGCTAGTCTATTAGGGCTTCCATCTCCTCCATCTTCCGCTTCCTTGTGACATAATCCTCCATCTGGTACCCGGCCCTCCCACATGTGGGCTGCTCCTCTTTGTGCTTTGTTACGCACGCCTTCTTTTTACTACTTTACTGACCCCTCTCTCTGTTCTGGCCGAGTGCCTTCTTATTTGCCCTCTCCAACTCTGTTCCAGCCACGGAGCCGTTAGCTCCTGAAGCATGTCTTCGATGTTGATGAAGCCGTCGACATGGTCCATGAACTCCCTTAGTAATGTTAGGGTCCTCTGTACAATCTCCACCATGAAGGGGTTGCGCAGCTAGGTCCCCCCAGCAGTGTTGCTAGGGTGATTTTTTCATCTTGGTCATCCTTCATCATGCGCTCCTTATTGAAACGAGAGATGTAAGACTTTAAGCTCTAGTTGTCTCTTTGTTTCACGGTCAGGTGGTAGGCAGCAGGTCGCCTCCTCTCCCAGCTCGTTGTGAATTGTGTCAAAAAGAGTCAAGCCAACTCAATGAAGCTAGTGATGGTCCTGGGTAGTAGGGACCCAAGCAATGCTCTCGCCGCCCCCTTCAACGTGAGAGGGAACACCCTGCATTCAACTTTGCTCGGGAGCCCATGCAGGGTCATATGGGCTTTGAAGGTTTGTAGATGTTCTAAAGGATCCTTCGACCCGTCGTATGCGTCTATCTGCGAAACTTTGAACCTCGGAGGTAGAGGAACTGCCATAACTTTGGCGCTATATGGCAACTCGATGCTAGTGAGCAACAAGTCCACTGTGGACAGCGGGCCTACCCGTTTGACCACCTTGTCATACTTGTTCTCGAGTGTCTGGAACCGGAGGTCCTCCTTGCGTCGTTCTTCTTCAGCTGCCTCTATCTTAGGGGGATGACGAGTCTCGTAGTTGTAGCTTTGTTGGTCTCCCTCCGGGTTCTCTGTTGCCCCTTCGTAAGGTGATATTTTCTAGGCAAAGGGCCATCATTTCTTCCATGAGTTTCTGTATTGTCGCAACTTGCTGTTTGATTCTTCCTTCTATTGCTTCAGGTTGTTCTTCACATCACGAGGCTTGAGAGTACATTGTTACCGGCATACGAAGGACACGCTCCTTGTAGGAAAACAGATCCCACAGACAACGTTAATGTTGATGTCGTGTTTCGCAGGTCTAAGCAACTCCACGCTAATAGCACTTGGTCTCTTTCCTGTAAGGTGGACAAAAGCAGGGAGCTCGAGGGACGTTATACCTCCGACACTCAAGTTAGATCAAGGTTGAAGATAAAGAGAGAAAGTGAGGGCTAGAGTGAATAAGTAGAGAAGTATTTAAGAGTGTAAGTAACCCCCTTCTCGGCAGAGAGAGGGGTATTTATATTTGGTCGGGGTGGGTCCCAAGGTGATGATGACTGGTGTGCGGCTCCGTACTAGTATCGCATGTCTCTGCCAGCCTCCTGCTTCCTGTCAGACCTGCCAGGCCTAGCTAGGGTTGTTGTTGACACCCATGAGGCCTAGCCAGCGTTGTCTTACCATGACATGCTCGCTCCTATTCCATTAAATGCAGCGTGGCCATGGACAGGCTCGTTCCTGCTCCATTAAATGAGGCGTGGCCTTGGACGGGCTCGCTCGCCCTCCTGCATTGTTCGAACAGCTATGTCAGAGACTGGGATGTCCTTGATGGTAGGCCAATTTGGATGTCAGACTGTACTATTATGTAAGAGACAGGGGCGTCTCTGTCAGTCAGTTAGACGTAGTGCCAGGTTGCACAGTCTCCCGTCTTTTTGTCAGGACTTCTTGCTTGTGTCCTTCCTTCTGGGCCTCTTGAGTCATCTCGGCCCATTCCAAATCTTATACGTGGGCCCAAGCTCGGCCTCTAGGAATATTTCTTCTCACAAATTATTTAGAATGAAACTGATTATTTTTTATTAAAATAAATTTATTTTCGTTATAAATAATTCATTATAAAAACTCATTTTATATATATAGTGACGGTCGATTCCAGGGATTTTTAAGTATCTCTAGAATGAGGAAAAATGGAGGAAATTTTTTTTTGCAGTTTCGTCGAAGCTTACAGTAGACATGCTACGTACGACATAAGTTGATCTTGTAGGACGGCTTTATGTTCTTCCTTTTTTTGACCTCTTTTTTTCTTTTCTTGTTTTTGGTCAAAAGTTCTTTCTAGGAGTTTTTTTTTAGGAAGCTTACGTTTATTAGTGCATCTCTAAATTTTAGAAAGAATTTTTAACTTTTTGACAAGATCCGCTCTCCGGTTAACTATTTTAGGAGAGAGTTTATTGTTAAATCAATTTTTACAGAAAATTTTTTCTAAGTAATAAAATAAAATTTTCTTCTAATCATCTACACTCTTTCTTATATTTATATTTGTTATATTTGAAATTTGAAAAAAAAAATATTTCCATTGAGATAATCCATTTTTTTAAAATAATTGACCATTTGTAAAAATATGATTTTTTTTATAAATATTATCGTTATGAAAGTTATGATTTTAAAAATATTATCGTTTAGAAAGATAAGTAGTTTTAAAAAAAAATCATTATAGATGAAAAATAAAAAATATGGGTGCAACAAATAATTAAATAATTACAAAGATGTGAAAAAAAAGTTAAAATATTTTCTCTCTTTCCCAAAAAGACAAAAAAAAAAAAGAGTAGTTAAAATATGTAAAAGAAATGAGTAGAAAAAATAACAAAAAAATATTACTTTAATATAATAGAAAAAAATAAGAAGTGAGATATATGAAATTTTAGAAAGATGAAGAAAATTTTAAAAAAAATTTAAAGAAATATGATTTTTAATTAAAATTTAAGAAAAAATTTAATTGTCAAATGTGAATGCTCTTATAAGAGAGTTTGACCAAACGGGAGAAGGTGAAGACCGACCTAATGTAAAGACTGGCTGTAAACACTTACGATAATGCTACCATGCCATTCAAGTTTGTCTTCTTTTTTTTTAAATATTTTGTAAACATGTTTTTACCTTTTTTTTTTTAAATATAAATATACTAAGAGTCACTTTTTTAATTATTAAATAAAAAAATATAAAAAATCAAATAAAATAAAATATATAAAAAATCAAATTGAGAGAACAAAACTCAAAGTGACGTAGCTATATCGTTTTCCATTGCACATACTGATCGTCAGGATCATATTCAGCTCAGAGATCAAAAGGGTCTTATTAATTTAATGGGTTTTGTTATTCATCCTCCTCACATTCCACACTCCACACTTTTTAATATTTTTTAATATTTTTTTAAATTTTTTTTGAATTTATTTTTTTAAAACTATTTATAATTTTTTATTCACTATTCATATAAAAATATATTTGATAAAAAAAATTAAAAAAAAAAGATAGAGTATAGAGTGTGGTGTGAATAGTAGGAGGTTGAGTAGAATTTTTGTAATTTAATATCCTATCAGTATCAGTCGGCAGCTCTTTCAAAATTCACGCTTCTCCATTTCACCTTCAAAGGGTGCCGTTGCTTTCATGCACTGTTTCTTCCAGGTTGTGTTCGAAGCTGTTTTTTCCCTTTATTCCTGGCAGAAAGTGGGATGATTCTACACACGTCCACAGAAAAAAGGCACTAAAGATCAATGGAAGCTGCTTGCAGACAATAATCATATCTATATGTATAAGACGCACTGGGAAGTTTCTTTATTTAGGTAAGTAGATGAGGACGAATCGTGATTTCCGATCAATAAACCCCTTATCGGGTTAATCAAGAGTTTTGACTTGGTCGCCCCTACATGACGTGCTGGATGACTCAATCTGGGTCCCGTGCTGACAGTGCTGAATGGATATTTTGGTCTTCAAAGTTCCCCAGATGAAATCTTTAATTTAGCTGAGCACCAATTATGTTGATTATGAAACTCTGCATCTGCATTTGGCACTAAGCATTCAACAAAGCTAGGTTTCAGCACCTAGCTGTTTCAAGATATCTTTACTGGATTCAAGTCAAAACTGGTCCTGATAATTATAGCCGCTTGTTAATTGCTGCAATAGAGATTCTCAAAGGAACATGCAGATCATATGGATTTTCTATTATTTATCTCATTACATTAAAACACACAATCTATTATGCGATTAAAAAGATGTTGCTGGCACGAGGGAGGACTCCAAACAAAAAGAAGTCTAAAACGAGATAAAGAAGCCAGGCTGCCAGTGAATATGGTACATACAGTCATGCGGTACAACTCTAGCTAGCCTCTAGTGATAGAAAAGGGTGAAAGAGATAGAGGGGGACCGGGCTTCTTTGGTTCAATCTCAATCCAGCCAGCAGTTTGTAACGTTGGCATACTTTGTAGCTTTCATCTTATGCCAAAATATGGAAGATAAAGATAGGCCAGGCCAAGGCCAAGGCCGGGGGGACGTACGTAGGATGGTGCTCTTTTTTTCAAAAAAGTAAAAGTAGGGAAATCACCAAGTTTTGTCCTTTCCTCAGATTCCTTACCAACATCATCGTAGAAATGGGGCAACTTATATGTGTCCGCTTGTTTGTGTCCGCTTGTATTATCTACGAATCTTTTTTGGACTGGTAGAATATGCCATCCGACTATTCTTATGTAGCATGAGTTTTACTTAAAAAAAACAAACAGAAATTATTGTCAAAAGGTTTTTAGTTTAAAGAATTCTCCACACACCAATTGGTGAGGACTTCGTTTGTATTTATATATAGAACTGTTTTTACTTGGCATCAGTATTCTATTACAATTGCATATCATCAGTATCCTATTATAATTGTCTAACTCTGTACTCATCACATGAAGTCACAAGTCTTATCCTGATCTTATCTTCTTGTCTTCACAACTCAATCTCTTCTATATGACATGAGCTTAATGAGATCAACCAAATCTTGAATCTGCTTCATCTCCAAGTTTTGAGAAGATCATGCAAGCATGCATGGTAGGTGTTTGATTCATTACTAAAATGTTACTTTTTCTTTTCTCTTTTCACATCCAATGTAATTAGTTTTAGTTCAGTTCTACTAGGAGTTGGATTTATTGGATAAGGAACACATCTCTTGTTTTTCATTATGCGCATGACTCGTGTCTTTTATCTAACGAATCTAATTTAAAAAAAAAAAATGGACTTGAGTCAAATCCTAATTTTTATTCATGTGTTTCTATAATAAATTAATAAGAGAAAATAAAAATAATTTTACAATTTGATATATTATATCAAGTCACATCAATTTATCAATATATTTTTATGTAGTTCCTTTATGATTAAAGTATTCCTCAACTAATAAATATGAATAATGAAGAAAGAGGGAGAGGGTGGTGGCCCTTGAAAAAGAAAAAAACCCATTACATATGCTATAGTAGCACAAGTTGAAAATGAGAAATAAATACATAAAAATGTCTCAATTTTTTTTTATAGGAAAAAATGTCTCAAATTTTATTGGCTTATAAAGTAGGACAATGCTATATACTCACTGAAAAAACTTACTGGGAGTGGATATCGAATGTGTCAATTTATTTTTTCAAATTTTATTTTAAATTTTTTTGAATATATTTTTAAAAAAAAATTACAAACTTATTAAAAAATATTTATTTAATTATTAAATAAAAAAAATAGATACCGCCTCTCAATGAATTTTCTCAGTAGGTCTATTATTATCCTATAAAGTAAATATCAAGAAAAGACAGGTATCCCTCTAAACGTACGAAATGCTACACGTGTTGGTTAGGAAAAAGAGTGGAGATGGCCAAATCTGAGAAATCTAAGAGCATTCACAATTATTCTTTTATCTTATCTTTTAAAATATATTATTATATTATATTTTTTTTATTTTACATATTAATTTTTATAATATATCATATATCAATTTATCTATTTTTTTTATTATTTAAATAATTTTTTTATTCTTTTTAAACATTTCATTTCTACCAATAAATTTGTAATATCCATATTTTTTATATTTACAATATATTATTATATATAATGTAATATAATTCAGTCCTATACACACAAAATAAAAATATATAAGCCAAATAAAAATTAAAAATAAAATCAAAATATGAAAAGATTGGATAAATAATATTTCCTAGATATTTTTTTTAAAAAAAATAGAGGTGTTTTAAATGATGAACAACAAAAAGAATTTGTATTGAAATGTAAAAATAAAAAGAAATAAGGGAGTAAATGAAGTATAAATAATTAAAAAATCATTTGAAAAATGAATAGTTACATGTAACAAGTTATTGTAGTAATTTGAATTTTACATGATCTTTTGCATAATCGATTGAAACTTATTTTATGAATAATTTTTTAAATAATTTATATTTTTTATATTATATATAAATCATTTGAGAATGTTCTAAGATGAATATATTTAAAAAGAATGATTTTAAATTACTGTTTTGAATTGACTTTTTCTATTTTATGGGGAATTTCCATATCTGTGGGCCTGTGGCTGATCAACCCGATCGAGTACCAAACGGCAAAGTACTTTGCTGTCATTAATGGAATAAGATAATTAATACCCACAAAAAATCCTGCAAATTGATACATAATTGTAAATTATCCGGTCCTGGCTGACAAATAAGAAAAAAGAAAAATCTGAGCTTTAAGTCATGACAAGCTGCCGGAGGTCTTATCTTATATATGCAAAAGAATTAATAATTTAGGAGAATAAAATATGATTAATTCCCTAAAAATATTTAGTTATTAAATACATGTTGTATTTTTTTTTTTAAAACACATGTTGTATTTAATTGTACAGAATAATGAATTGAAAATACATCTATTTTAGAATATTATTGGTATACTTCAAATATTTCCTTTTGACCATATTATTTAGCAATCTTGTCTGCTCACCTAATTAACTCTTGACTTCTTAATATTTGGGGTGCAATGAGTAGTATGAGTTAATTTGAGTGTATAGAATGTTTCAAAAAGATCGAGCTAGCGTACGTACGTACGACTGATCTTTTAACTTCACGACTGATAAATAGATCTTAAAATTGTTAGAAAAGAAACATTATTTAAGTCTCATGATCATGTTAATTCATTAGTAATTAAACGCTCACGAAAGTTATTCAAATTATTCAATTTTTTCTTTTTTTTTAGTCTTACGGGTCAATCATCTATTAAATTATGTCATTAAATGCACTAATCAAATTAATCACGTGCGTCAAATGAAAGTGAGCCTAGCTTTTTTTTTTTCTTTCAAAGAAAACTTCATTAAGAAAAGGATTTGGTTACAAAGCATGGTTCAAAAACATAACAGAAAATAAAGGGAAATTAAAAAGTACAAAGAGGTGGATATTTTCTACTTTGGAATTCCTGCAAATATTGATGGATCCAGTTACTGGAAATTTCTCCAAATTTGAATTTGGAGGACGCCCATTGCACAATAAGATGCGCGTATCGGTTCTGAGCCCGATGTATTTTTGTTGCTATCCAGTCTTCAATGTTGTTGAGAAGCACTCTTGAATCTCGTATGATCCCTTCAATTGTCCAGTCCAAATTACTGAGAGGGTTGTTCAAAGCAGAAATTATTACTTGCAAGTCACCTCAATGTTGATAGTCTTCCATTTCTTTTCTGTTGCCAACCTGATACCTAACAAAGTTGCTAAGGCCTCACCACAATTGGGATTGGAGTTGCTAGTGAACTCAGCTGCACATGCTATAATGTTCCCTAAATGGTCCCTACAAACTATTGCAACAGTACTACCTGAAGGTCTAACAGCTACATCAAAAGAAACAACAATCTTACCTCTAACAGGTGGTATCCAAGGATTAACCTCACTATTGATTTTCTCTCTCCAAGCCCTATTATGATCTTGATAAAGCTTAAAAACATTTTTAATGAAATGGTCAATAGGAACTGTATGAGACCCATGGATAATTTGATTTCTTAAGAACCAGAGACAATCCATTGCTAAGATTGCAAAGATTTGGAAGTTTTGAGAGTCATGGGGTTGGATTTGCAATTTAGTAACTGGCTCTAAGATGGCTATTATCCAATTGTTAAGATCTTGCCCCATTACTCTATCAATATTTAAAGGCCAAGTGGATTGACGCCAGAGAATCCTCGAGTAAGGGCAACGAAGAATAAGATGAGAGACAAACTCCTCTTCAGAATCACAAATAGGGCAAAGGGCTTGATCATCATTGAGGTCAAAACATTGTCTAAGAGTGCGAGTAGGCAAAATGTTGTTTAGAACCTTCCAAGTAAAAAGCTTTAGACGATCCTGAATCTTTAGAGCCCACAATTTTTTTCCAAATATGAGGAGGATGATGATTGATGGGAATTGGAGGTTGAGAGATTAAAGCTGCATAAGCAGATTTAACCGAGAAGTTGCCACTCGAGTGATGAAGCCACCTGATCTTGTCAGGTAGGTTTTGAAAATTGTATTGAGCGAGGGGAATTTTCTCAATCTCTCTAGCCATTTCCTCAGAGAAGAGGGTTTGAAGAAGAAGTGAGTTCCATCTTCTTGGAGCTTCCATGGTCAATTCAAAAACTTTCAAGGCTGGATCTTTGATGATACCAGGAGAGGAAGGAGTAGGGATGAGTGCTGGAATGGAGGGAATCCAAAGATCATTCCAAACTGTTGTGTTAGCACCATTGTTAATCTGATTACAGTAGCTAGCAGCCAGAAAATTCCTTTGCTTGGCCAAAATTTTCCAAAATTTGGAATCACTTGGCTTAATGGAAGTTTGGAGCCAAGAGGAGTTTTGAAGATATTTGCTTGAAATCATAGATTTCCACAAACTATTATCAGAGTTGAGAAGGGACCAACCAAGCTTGCACCGGAGAGCCTTATTAAAATCAGAACAAAGTCTCAAGCTTAAGCCTCCCATAGATTTAGGCTTGCAAATAGAGCTCCAAGCTTTAGGGGTGAAGTTATGAGTTTTTTTTGTTGGATCAAACCCCCACCAAAATCTCCTAAAGATTTATCAATGCTATTAGTAATGGTTTTTGGAAGAAGAATACTTGACATGGTATAAGCAGGAATCGAGCTGGCTACTGCTTTGATCAAAGTGGTTGTACCCGCTTGTGAGAGGAGTTTAGCCTTCCAACCCGCCAACTTATTGTTAATCCTTTCCTGGATTTCATCAAAAGGATTCTTGTTAAGTCTGTCCTAGTTCAGATGCAGGCCAAGATATTTGAGTTTAGTGGGAGACAGCTTCAGGTCCAGGATGTTTATGAGATTTCTAACTATGGAAGGAGAAGTAGATTTGCTGAAATGGATCGAGGATTTGTATTTGTTAACTTTTTGTCCAGACCATTCAGAATATTTATCAAGGCATTTCAGAAAAGAGGTTGCGTTACTACAAGAGGCAAAACCAAAAAGAATTAAATTATCCGCAAAAAGAAGATGGGATATACGAGGGCCTTGTCTTCCCAATCTGATGCCCTTAATATTTTCCAAATTCTCCTCTCTAATGATTAGCCTAGACAAGACTTCACTTCCAATGATGAAAAGGAAGGGGGGGGGAGAGGGTCTTCTTGTCTTAACCCCCTAGCTGGTTGGAATTTTTCACATGATTTTCCATTGATGAGGATGGAGAAAGAAACAATTGAAATGCAGGTATGGATCCATTTAATCTAGGTTGGGTGGAAGCTTAGGCAGTTTAGGACTTCAATGAGGAATTCCCATTCCATGAAGTCAAAGGCATTTTCCATGTCGATTTTGATAGCCATCAACCATTTTCTGGATTGAGTTTTTTTCATGAAGTGAAAAATTTCTTGGGCCACTATGGTATTTTCTTGAATGACTTTGCCAGGAATGAAAGCAGATTGCCATGGATAAATGAAGCTTCCTAGGACTCTTTTAAGCCTATTTGCTAAGATTTTGGTAATAAACTTATAACAGACGTTAGCAAGACTTATCGGCCTAAAATGATGAACATTAGTAGGCAATTCAGTCTTTGGGATTATAGCTATGTGAGTATGATTGAGCTCTTGTTAAAGAAGACCTGTGTTGAAGAAGTGTCTTATGGCATGAATGAGCTCCTCACGAATAACTTCCCAGTAATGCTTGTAAAAAAAAAAACCAGTGAAACCATCTAGGCCAGGGGATTTAGAAGAAGGGGTTTGTTTGATGGTTGCCATGATTTCATCGTCCGAAAGAAGACCGCACAGAAAATCATTATCCACAGTAGAAATTTTTTGAGGGAAGAGTTGTTCAAGACCAACCGGAAAATTGGGATTGGAAGAGTGATATATCTGACTGAAATGGTTAAGCATCATAGCTTCAATGTTGGCTGGGTTGTTTTCCCACTGATTTGAGGAGTTTTTGAGAAATTGAATATCATTCCTCCTTCTACGCATTGTAGAAGTCATATGGAAAAATTTGGTGTTGAGGTCCGTAGTAGTTAACCACTGAAGTCTAGACTTTTGCCTCCAAAGAATCTCTTCCCTTTTCAATTGTTCAGATAGACAAGCCTTCAAATGTTGTTCAGTTAGGATTGAGGATTCAGTAGGGTTTTCTGATTGAACTTGGGATAAACGATGGTTGAGGTTTTTAATAGAGGATTGAATATGACCAAAACTTTCTCTATTCCAAATTTTGAGTGCAATAATCACAACTTTTAGTTTTTGGGAGAAAATAGAGAAAAGAGTGCCATAACAGGTCTTCTCCCAGGTTCTTTTGATGACCTTGAAGCAATTTGGGTCACGAGCCCAAAATTTTTCAAACTTAAAAGAATTTGGAACTTTTTTCACAGCCGAAGTGTTAAGCAAGAGAGGGGCATGGTCAGATGTTTGGATTGGGAGATGAAGAATTTTGGTATTGGGAAAAAGAAGGATCCAATAAGAATTTGCTATCCCACGATCTAATCTCTCCCTAATATGACTCTTCCCAAGTCATATGGAAAGTGAGCCTAGCTTAAACTATGGTTGATTGGTCCATTAGAGAAATTTGAAGTTTTCCACAAAAATTTATTTACCTTTTAGCAAGCTTAGTTTTTTTTTTAAAATTGAGTCGGGGCTTTGCACATGTAATATTTAATATTATTTGCATAAATAAGAATACCAATATCATGTTTTAATAAATGTAAAATTGATAAGATTATGACAAATCATAAAAGTCTAAATTAGAAAATAAGTTTGATCACAATAAAGGCATCAATCTAATAAAACTTATGCATTCGCGTGCATATATATATCCTAATTTGTAATTAGTGGTCTAAATTGTAGAAGACTTTGACCAGTCAATATGAGACGGGGACGCAAAATCATTCTTTAATTCTTAGCATTTCTGTTTGTATTCGAGTATGTTTGAGAACTGTTGTCAGATTATTTTCCTATTATTTATATCTGTTTATTATTATTTACAAATAATTTGAGATAGTTTTAACATCTAAACAAAGTTTAATTTATCTTGTTTTTTTTTTTTCTTGGAAGGATTAGTTGATCTTCGTTGTTATATAAAATGAAGTCCATTAATGCAATTTGAGAAACAAAACCATGGAGGCTAACTGCTCCAGGAAGGTTCCTAAGTTTTGTGTTCGAAAGTCTACAAAAGTACAGTGGTCAATTAACCGGGCACGAGAATATTCCGCTAGAATAAGGCAACCGCAGTTGTGAATTAATAAATAAACAAAAGGTCACTCTCTTACAACATGGCTAAAATTTAAGGGAAATTCTTGTTGCAGTCCACGGCATGGTCTGCAAAGCAATCATAAATGAAACGCAAGCGTTTCACAAGGAAGTGAAATCCCTTCATTCATGCATCTGGAGAGTTTATAGAAGGATTATAGAAACATCAGCATAACAAGTGCCCTCCACTGTTATTCTAATGACAATATTGCCACCTCAGAAAATGATGGGGCTGGGTGACGCTACGTACAGTCCAAATATAGGAATAGACAAAAAATCCTCACTTTATCATTGACTTAACCAAAACATCCATAAATCAAGAAGTAGCCCAAAATCTAAAAGAGCATTTCAATCTCCCACTCCCTCTCTTTGCCATGCATCTGCTCCTCGCCTCCTCTACCATCGGCGACTCCTCGGGACCTTGGGCGTACAAAGGTACAGGAAATAATCTGTAGAGCATCATTTTAAGTTTAGGAATAATGGCTTCTTTCAATGCAACAATGGTTTCGTTCAACTCTTGGGTTTCGACAGAGCTATGAACAGATTCTCCTAAAACTGAGAAACCTCCCAAAACCATTATATCCTCCAAGGTCAGCATTGCTTCTGCCCAAGGAAAAATACATGTGTTGGTCTTACAACACCACCTTTCAGCAATACCAATAACAATATCTTTGTTCAGGTTGATTTCATACGTAGAATTCGTTATAGAATTCATTGTAGGTTTATGGGTCCTATAATTTTTAATGAATTTGCACCATTCAATGCATATTTCGTAAATGTTTCATTATGTTAATTAGCTGAAAAAATATTAAAAAACACATGATCAGCGGAGGTAATATTAACCACATTAAAAAAGAAAAAAGGAAAAACTTGAGAGCTTCCAAAATGGCTTCTTCCATGAAGCAATAGTATTATTTGAACCTTGGAGAACAAAAGACTGATGCCATTTAATGGCACAACTACACACTCCTTTACAATATTGTTTTAGTTTAATACCACAAAAGTTACAATGGCTGAGCTACATAGCCAACAAAAATCCTTTGTCATGAGAATTTTCAGTCTTTTGAGTGTGTTTATAGCTGCCTTTTCCATCGTTATCAACTTACTGATGATTTACACCATGGAGTTATAGCTGAATTTCACCATCCTCACCATAAGAAGTGGTCTTCTTCCGCATTTATTTGTCAAGATTACACCCACAGCAGCAGATGGAATTATGGAACCCATTCACAGATATTTACAAACAAGAAGAGAGTTTAAGATTCACAGATTTTTTAATGGAACCCATTAGCAGCAATCCATACAATGTTTTACCGCAATTTGAAGAGGAGGATCATGAAATGAAGTCCAACCTCGGCTAGAGAGAGTTTAAGATCTTCCCTGATAGCAAATTGAATGGGTGCTGAATAACCCACCTGCCAAAATAATAACTTAGGGGTTGTTTGAATTGGGAGGAGAGTTGAGATGAGTTGAGGTGGTTTGTGAATAGTAGAATAAGATATTTTATTAATATTATTTTTAAATATTATTATTATTTTAAGATTTGAAAAAGTAGATTGTTTATTATTTTTTGTGTGGAAATTTGAAAAGATTCTTTTGAGATTTGAAAAAGTTAAATTATTTATTATATTTTGGTATGAGAACTTGAGAAGATTCTTTTGGGATTTGAAAAAAAAATATATTATTATATTTTGTATAAGAATTTAAAAAAGTTGTAATGATGAAAATGAGATGAGTTGAGGAGAGTTGAGAACACTTTCGAATCCAAACATCTCCTTAAACTAAACAAACCCATCCTTTTTTTTTCATTGTTTTTGAGTCCTAACCAAAAGAAAAACACCGAAAAGAAGTACATTTAGTAAACCCATAACCTTTCTTAAACCTCAAACCATAATTTATAAACCCTTTCCTAAGCTACTCTTTTTGCTAACAAGATGAGCTATACATATATTCACATATAAGAAAATTTCAATATACTTACACACGATCCAAATTCGAAAGAGCCACTGAGAGCAACAAATGTGCTAAGCAAACATGCATGTATGCCAACGAAGAGAAGGGGATGGCGTCGTCAGTGGGCCGAGGGATCTGCGCGGACAAGGGCGAGGGCGAGTGCAAGTTCCTTGAAAAATTCTACTCAACCTCCGGTCTCTTATCACACACCACACTCCTACTATTCATCAACCCGGTTCATCGCCACGATTGTCTTTCTCCCTCACTCCCTTCTCTGTATAGCCCCCCTCCCAGACGAAGACCTTATTGGTGCACCTGTAACTGCCGAATCTCAAGCAACGAAAATTGGAAATCATGAAGATCATGACTCTGTCATCAGCCACCACAAATCAAGCACAAGAAAATGGGGAACGTAAAATCTGGGATTTAGTTTTTGTATTTCAAATTTGAATGTATACGTTATATCCTTACTTGATTCTTCAATTGTATTATATATGGAAACACTTGTACACATATATTCTTTAATGAAAACAGAGCATATTTTCATCAACTATTCTCTCAAATTCTATATGGTATCGAGCCAATAGACCAACGTCATCACTCTGCAAATTTTTTCCTCTCTTCATCGTGCCTACTGCTTAGACCACTCAACTTTCTCTCTTCAATCCCACCTCATCTCTCAACATTACTAAACTCAGCCGCTCCAACTATCCCACCTGGAAGGCCAAAAAGTTTTTGGTTATCTCGATGATTCTCTCGTGCTTGATTTGTGGTGGCTAATGACAGAGTCATGATCTTCATGATTTCCCATTTCCGTTGCCGACAATGGCACCCCAACTCCTAACCCTCTCTTTGAAATTTGGGAAACTCAAGATAATTTAATTCTTAGTTGTCTCAATGCTTCTCTCACTGATGAAGTTCTTGCACAGGTTGCTCACTGCACAACTTCTCGTGAAGTGTGGCTTGCCCTCACATCCTCTTTTACTTCTCAGTCTTGGGCTCAAATCATCCAGGTACGCACTCAACTTTCAACAGATCGCAAAAACAATTAGACGGCTAGTGAATATTTCATGCATATTAAACGTCTCGCGGACAGCCTCGCTATTGCTGGGCAGCCATTGAACACTGATGACACTATCACTTATTTGATGGCTGGTTTGGGACCAGAATATGACTCCATTGACAATGGAGGAGGTCTATTCTATGCTTCTTACTTGTGAAGCCCGAATTACACATCATTCCTAGTCTCCTCCAACCATGAATGTGTCAGCCAATGTAGCTGCACGACAGCAGAATTTTTCTGGCAATCGTGGCTGTGGCAGCTCTAGTAGAGGACTTGGCAGCTCTAATCGTGCCATTGGTAGAGGTAATTTCTCACCCCGTAACTCTGACTTATGGTGTCAATTATGTGCAAAAGCTGGCCATACTGCCTCTCACTACTATAAGCGCTATGATGCTCACTTTCTACCCCCACCACCACATCGAAATGCACAAGCCAATCTCTCCACCAACCAAACTCAGCAGCCGTCTGACCAAGAATGGCATGTTGACTCTGGAGCAACGCACCATCTGACCAACAATTTCAATAATCTCAATGTACGGGGAGAAGAATATGTTGGCACAGATCAAATCCAAATCGGTGATGGTTCAGGTTTGTCTATAACCCACACTGGCACCACGTTTTTATCCACGCCTTCAAAATCTTTTGTTCTTGATAAAATTCTTGTTGTTCCCCAAATCACAAAAAATCTAATCTTTGTTCAAAAATTTCCACTAGATAATAATGTTTATTTTGAGTTTCACAACAATTTTTTTTCTCATCAAGGACTACTCGGGGAACGTCCTTCATAAAGGCCATAGCAAAGATGGGTTGTACTGCTTTTCTCAACCTCTTCAACAAGTTGCATCTTCTGCCTTCATCGGTATTCGTATCTCCATCTCTGATTGGCATCGTCGACTGGGACATGCTAATTTTAGAACTGTCAATCATGTGCTAAATTCCAATAAAATTTCTGTTGAAGTTAATAAAAGGCAATATGTTTGCCCTGATTGTGAGATGGCCAAAAACCACAATTTACCCTTTACAAACTCTGTTAATCATGCATCTCAACCTTTAGAACTAATTTTTTCTGATGTATGGGGGCCAAGTGCTGTTACCTCGAGTTATAATTCTCGTTATTATGTTTGTTTCCTGGATGATTGTACTAAATTTATTTGGCTTTTCCCCCTCAAAAATAAATCTGAAGTTGAAAATATTTTTTTCCAATTTCAAACATATGTTGAAAGGCACTTTGATAAAAAAAAAATTAAAGCAGTTCAAACTGATTGGGGAGGTGAATTTCGCCAACTCAATACTCATTTAAAAAATTGTGGAATTGAACATCATATTGCTTGTCCTTATACTCATGAACAAATGGGCTCGGTTGAAAGGCGTCATCGTCAAATTGTTGAAATGGGACTTGCTTTATTAGCTCATTCAAACCTTCCTCAATCCTATTGGGAAGATGCTTTTCAAACGGCTACCTATATTATTAATCGTTTGCCAACTAAAATCTTAAATAACCAATCTCCGTTTGAAAAAGCATACCACAAAAAGCCAAACTACGATTTTATGCGTGTCTTTGGTTGTGCTTGTTGGCCCAACCTACGACCCTATAATCGTCACAAAATTGACTTCAGCTCCAAAACTTGCATTTTTGTCGGCTATAGTCTCTCACATCAGGGGTATAAATGCCTAGACTTATCAACATGAAAAATTTATGTCTCTCGGCACGTGGTCTTTGATGAATCTTTTTTTCCATATAAAAAATCAGATCCTCTCTTTTTCGGTCACCCTCAGTCCGAAACTGCCTCCCTTCCTCTCAATTTAAATTCCACACGTCCACGCACAATCACTTTACCTACAGGTGCTGAAGTACATGAACCTCATCCACTGCCACTTCAATCTGATCTGCTGCCACATGCCACTCCATTGGATTTACACCATCCAGATGATGCCAACGCTCCAGACCCGCATGTTGCATCTAGTACGGCACCTGCTGAACTCACAAATATCAGCACCTTGCAGAGCCAAGTGGCTACTTCTGCTCCTACTCAGTGCATGGTCACAAGGTCTCAAACGAATAGCCTCACACCAAAATTTCCGTACATTGGGTATACCAAATATCCTCTTCCAAAAGCACTTCTTGCCAAGGTACATCTTTCTTACATTGAACCAAGTTGCTTCACCGAAGCAAATAAACACTCACAATGGAGGAATGCTATGCTTTCTAAATTCAATGCATTAATTCAAAATGGAACTTGGGATCTAGTTCCACCCCAGAAAGAATACAATCTTGTTGGGAACAAATGGGTGTACCGTGTTAAAAAGAAAGCCGATGGTAGTATTGAAAGATTCAAAGCACGCCTTGTTGCCAAAGGCTTCCATCAATAAGAAGGTGTTGATTTTATTGAGACTTTTAGTCCGGTGGTTAAACCAACCACAATTCGTCTCATCATCTCTCTTGTAGTCTCTAATAATTGGCCACTACACCAATTGGATATTCAAAATGCATTTCTTCATGGCTTTCTTCAAGAGGATGTTTATATGCAACAACTACAAGATTTTCTTCATCCCGATTATCCTCATCATGTTTGTAAATTAAAAAAGAGTCTCTATGGCCTTCGGCAAGCCCCAAGAGCATGGTTCTCTCTCCTCACGGATCAATTGCAAACACTTGGCTTTGAAGGCTCAAAGGCTGACACATCTCTCTACACTTTTCAGCAAGGCAAAGTTCAATTAATTATACTCATCTATGTGGATGGTATAATTATTACAAGTTTGGACCCTACGGCTATTGATCAATTAATTGCCACTCTATCAACAATTTTTCCAGTGAAAGATCTTGGGCAACTATCCTTCTTCCTTGGTGTTGAGACCTTGCGTATAGGTGGTGATTTGTTCTTAGCTCGACGTAAATACATTTATGATTTATTACGGAAAGTAAAGATGGACAAAGTCAAACCATGTACAACTCCCATGGCAACCACCTTCAATCTCTCTAAATTTGAAGGTACTGATTTCAGTGATCCTCAACTTTACCGGAGTACAGTTGGAGCCTTGCATTACCTTGGTTTTACACGCCCAAATATAGCTTACAGTGTTCATCGTGTAAGTAAGTTCATGCATCAACCAAAAGAGCCCCACTGGCAGGCGGTTAAGAGAATTCTTCGATATCTTAAACATACCATTTCATTCGGTCTTCATTTTTCTAGACAAGTAGATTAATCTCTTCATAGCTTTAGTGATACTGATTGGGCGGGAGATAAGGACGATCGTCGAAGTGTGGGTGCTTACTGTATTTTCTATGGCAAGAATTTAGTCTCATGGAGTTGTAAACAACAACAAACAGTTGTAAGAAGTAGCACTGAGTCTGAATATAAATCTCTCTCCAACGCTACAACAAAACTTCAATGGATTCAATCGGTTCTACATGATTTACATATTTCTCTTCCTAATTGTCCAACGTTATGGTGTGACAATATTGGTGCAACATATCTCTCATCCAATCCAGTGTTTCACGCCCGCACAAAGCATATTGAAATAAATTTCCATTATGTGCGGGATCAAGTCTTTCAAAAGAAGCTTAAAGTTTCATTTCTATCCTCAAAAGACCAGTTGGCTGACTTGTTCACCAAACCGTTGAATGCTCCTCAATTCACTCTGTTACGTGCCAATCTTCAATTGCAAGATCTGCCCTTTCGATTGAGGGGGGATATTGGTGCACCTGTAACTACCGAATCTCAAGCAACGAAAATGGGAAATCATGAAGATCATGACTCGATCATCAGCCACCACAAATCAAGCACGAGAGAATCGGGAACATAAAATCTGGGATTTAGTTTTTGTATTTCAAATTTGAATGTATACATTGTATCCTTACTTGATTCTTCAATTGTATCATATATGGCAACACTTGTACACATATATTCTTTAATGAAAACAGAGCATATTTTCATCAACTATTCTCTCAAATTCTATAGACCTCACTCTCCCTTCTTTGCTCTGCGCAGCTCCCCTCCCAAACAAAGACCTCGCTCTCCCTTCTCTGCTCTGCAAAGCCCCTCCCAGACGAAGACCACCACCGAAGCTCTCAATCCTCACTCACCCAGATGAACACCGAACCCCACCCAGTAAAAAAAAATATGATTACTGTCTAATTTTTTTTTCTGAAAAGCTCATCACTTTATGAACACTGCCAGAGTATTTCTTCAATTTGAGAAGGCATCCATCACTTACGGAAAACAAAGCACACTTTGAAGATAAACTTTTGTTGAGCCTCTATATTGATTGAACATGAAATTAGGTTTAGAGGCTCCATCAGTATTTACACAATTTCTTGGTATGTTACTAGTATTTGTCCCTCTCTAAACATTATGGGACTCCGCAAATGAGCTTCTGCATTCTTTACTAAAATTTAAAAATTTTCCTTGCATGCGTTTGGCAACAGAGTTTCTGAGAACTTTTACCAATATATATTATAACGCAATTAGAAGATGTAACCACATGCCTGAATGGATTTACTTAATCCAAAAAAAAAAAATTGCATAAAGTGGGAGGAAGCTGTACGAAGAGAACCTGCAACTGGGGTGAGAAAGTTGGGGGAGGGAGGAACGCTGGGAAAGTGGGACGCGGGGGAAATGAAAAACAATTTTGATTTACGGAATTAAAACTTAACCTAAAAAAAAAAAGAAAAAACAAAGAAAAAACAAAAGAAAGGAAAAGAAAAATACGTAATCGGTGTGCGGAGGTTGTGCTCCAGTGGAGAGGTTGTATAGCAATTCTCAAAGCGAGAGACTCGGCTGAGAGTTTGGGATTAATATCGAAGGTATGGATAGTTGCTAGATACTCGTTGATTTGTGATTAATATAATATATTGGTGTTGTTTCGGTGTGGGTTTTTGGGTTATTTTTTAAGTATTTTGATTGGTTGGCTACAGATTTTTCTGGGTCATTTTTGGGTCTTTGTGGGCATGGGCAATTGTTGTTTCCGACTTTGAATTGATTTTTTTTTTCAATTTTTATTGATGTTTCGTGATTTGGGTGCGTGGATTTGTATTTGAATTTGTAAAGATGGATCTTTTTGTCGTTTTCTGTTGATTTGAATATCTAATTTGCGTTTTTTCTCATCCTTATTTGTTTTCATATATTGTATTATTGGTTGAAACTTGAAAAAAACTCTCGATTGTTTTCAGAAAATATTGTATTTCATCTAATCTTTACAATTGTTCTAAATTTCAATACAAAATAAAATAAACAATTCAACTTTTTAAAATTTCAAAACAAAAAAATATATATATTAAAATATATTCTAACAATACTTTATTTAACTTTTTAATTTTAATTTCAACTCATCTCATCTCCGAAAACAAACGAGGCCCTCAATGGGCTCATTTTGTTGAAAATTCTGTGATGGCTAATCTTACATATTATCATGGAATTTTAGGCTGTGTGAAAAGCATGCTTGCTCTTTTGAGGAGGTTTTGATTGCTTTGAGATTGTTATATGTTTCTTAGCGAAAAATTGAAACTTTTTGGTTCGCAAATGAGGTGGATCTAGCAATGGACTCATTTTGTTTGACTCGAAGAAAATAAATTCCAATTTCTTTTCCAAATTATTATTTTTTTAAATCAATTTCTTTTCAAACTCGATAACTTCTGAACTTGGAGATGGAAGTATGGTCCATAATTTTTCCTAGATGTTATATCTGATTTCCGTTCTTTGTCATCCAAGGTCCTTTATTCCCCTTTCTGTTCCTTTTCATTCAATTCATCTATACTTAGTCACTCTTAAGTTTACTTTTATGTTAAAAGTAAAAGGTTTGTTTTTCATAGGATGGAGAATAGACGTATATAGAGATTTCTATGGTGAGATTTTATTCTTTTACATTAAACTCTTGAACTCACCGACATATATGCACTCACAGACACCCAATTTGTTGTTTATTGTGTACTAAAACAGGTTAGATTTCATTTACGCTCATCTGATAGTTAGGTTAATGGAGTAGATTTAATCAGAGTTGTCATTCTATTGTTTTGTTCTCAACATACAAAGTTACTGAGATAGGTGTAAAACATATAGGTTTTAGGTGTTGTTTATGTGTGAGATCAAGTGAATCGAGATGCATGTGTTGGATCTGCTCAAATTTCTATTTAGTACCTAGCGTAATATGTTGGAAATTAGTGACTACGGTGTGAAGGTGTAAGGCAGATTTTAAGTTATCACAGTTGTAGATTGTGGCTTAGTTGTGGGAGATTTCTATGGAGCACCTCTTACCCTTTATCTTCTGATCCGTAAGTTTTATAATATTCTGTTAAGTAGGTATTAGAAACTATCTCGTGCATAGAAAGTATCTTCTTTGGATAGATGTTTCACAAAACTAAATTCATTTTCTACCATTTTTCTTTTGTTTGGGTTATCGATTTTCAATTTTCTGCCCATTCTAGGGACAGTCTATCATCTACACCAGCTAAGTCAATCTCAATTGTATTTATCCTATTACCTATATTCATGGGCGACTTCTTGCTCAAATGTTTAGTTGCTCTTAGCAACTCCTAGCAAATACTAGACTATCCAGCCAAAAAATCTGATAGGAACCAAGATGGACTTAGTTTTAAAGATCCTTTACAAGTTCTATATGGGCATATTACAAGATTAAGAGCCTAACACTCAAGATGGGCTTGAAAGAAGGAGAATCAGTTTTCATCCATTTGATTCAAGCTGTGGAAGACAAGAATTAGAGATAAAGCCTATTGTTATTAGAGGATGTCAATTTGGTTAAATGATTTATTTTATTAGTTTAGAATAAGTAGGTTTGAGGATACTTGACCCACATATGTCTTATTTATTATAAATTAGGGTTTTTGGGAAAGCCTTGTATTTTGGCCAAGGGCTTATTTGGAAAGTTACATTTTTTAGAACTAGGGTTTACAAGAGGTACTGTAGCGAGTTACTGTAGCGCCATATTGTAGCCGTGGCACTGTTCATCCGAGGGTATTTTTGGAAGCAAGGGGTTTATTTTGGGCTAGGGTTTCAATTAGGTTTTGCTTTAAAAACACTTTGTAGCCTCAGTTTAGGAAGTTTTATGAAATTTGATGAATTTATTCATTGTGAGTTGAGTTTTACTCCTCTTATTCTTGATTGAACTTTTGAACTTATTAAAGGTAAATCACAACCTTTGTGGCGTTCCTCTTTGTAATCTGGGTTCTTGAGACGGGTTCTTCAATAGATCTAGATTTTAATATAATCTAGGTTCTTGAAACGGGTTCTCATCAGGTCTAGATTCTCCATCCATTGACTTGAGTTTGGCTTTCTTGAATGAGTTTTCAATTTGATTGTGGGTTCAAGGGATCATTTTCCCGCTGGTTCATATCATTTGGTATTCAGAACTCGGTTTCCAATCAGGTCTGATTCTATCTTTTATTTATTGCATCTTTAATTCAAGGGTTTTATTGTTCTAGGGTTACCAAAAAAAAAAGGAAACAAAAAGTACGCTGCTGAAATTTGCATCACCTAGGGTTTCAAAATTCTAGGGTTTCTTGCATCTCTAAGTTTGTCAATTGCTTGGAGTGTCGTTCCATTGATTATCTTCTATTTCATTGTCAATTCTTGTGTGTTTGAATTCAATTGCTTGATTTTCAATTGAATATTAGTATTTGTGATTGAATTAGAGAAATAAAAAAAGAAAAAAAAATTCAAGAAAAAAAAAAGGTAGCATACTCATAGGTTGCTACATAGTTACAACAAAGAAAAAGAAACACATTTGTTGATTGAGTTTTATCATCAAAGGGGCTGAAAACATCTTTCTAGTGGGTATCTTGTTTTATCATTACTCTTTCCCTCATATAAATTTCTTGTGTCTCGTGTCATTTTATTCATTCCTTATTTCTTGTTCTTGTGTCTTGGATTTATATTACTGGTTGGAATAATACAAGATTGTATTGTGTTAATTTAGTTCAACTAGTTTTTAAAGAACTTGAGCGAGAAAACTATTGAGGTAAAAGGCAAGAGAGGGTGAGACTATTATGGGGGAAAAAGTCAATTACGTGTGAAACAAGAATGGAGTGCCATTATTTGAGTGTAAACACATAAGAGAGTGTGTGAGGTTTTCTACTAACATTTTTTGTGCAATATGTTATGATGTCTCATAGGAGTGACTCATCACCGAAGGAGATGGAAGATAACTCATCCTTTGTGTTGCAAGCCATGCAACAACAGTTTGAGCAATTGAACTTGGTGTTGGGTGAAATGAGGGATAGGATGGATCATCAAGATGCAGTAATTAGAAATCTACAGGGTAGGAGAGATAGGCGGCAACGTGAGTTTAGTGTTGAAAATAAGTATGAGAATGAAGAGTATGGTGAGTCTCTTGTTGCCAGGCGTGCTCTCAAAACAAAAGTTAAGATAGATTATACAAAGCAGCAAAGCGAGAACATTTTTCATACTAGATGCCACATCAATAACAAGGTATGTAGTATGATTATTGATGGGAGGAGTTGTATTAATTTGGCTAATACTACTTTAGTTGAGAAATTGAGTTTACCTACCTTGAAAAGCCCTAGACCATACAAGTTGCAGTGGTTGAGTGATTGTGGGGATGTTAGGGTAAATAAGCAAGTGCTAGTTTCTTTTTCAATTGGAAAATATCAGGATGTGGTACTTTGTGATGTAGTGCCTATGCATGCTAGCCATATTTTGTTAGGGAGGCCGTGGCAATATGATCGGAAGGTGATCCATGATAAGTTAAGGAACATGTACAGTTTTGAAAATGATGGAAAAACAATCAAACTTGCTCCTTTAACTCCAACACAAGTCCATGGGGACCAACTGAAACTGAAAAGTGAGGATGCTTAAAAAAGAAAGTGTGAAAGTGAGAGTGATAAAAGAAGCAAGAGTGAAAGTGAGGTTGAGCTAAATAGCAAAAGTGAAGGTGAGATTGAGAAAAAAAGAAATAGTGAAATCTCAAGAAAAAGAGAGAATGAGTTGAAAAAAAATTGTGAGGCCGAGAGTTCTAAAAAAGATGAGAGTGAAAGAAAAAAAGAGAGTGAAAAGGAAAAAGAGAGTGAGAGGAAAAAAGAGAATGAGACCAAAATAACAAAAGAAATAGAGAGTGAAAAAGAAAATAGATATGTGGTTGAGAGTCATGAAAAAAGAGTTAAGCCACGGGAGGAAAAAGAAAGAGAGATTGTAGAGAGGAACGGAAAAACAAAAATGAGATTTTATGCTAAGGCAAGATTTTATACTAATGAATTTAACGAATCTTTGCCTAGTGTTGTTATTTCTTTGTTACAGGAATATAAAGTCATGATTCCTAGTAGTATGTTTAGTAGATTGCCACCTATTAAAGAGATTGAGCATTACCTTAATTTTGTGCCAGGTGCGACAATCCCTACCCTACCTTTCTTTGAAGAACATGAGTCCTTAACATACTTGAAGGGACATGGTAAGTTGAATACAATGCGTGCCAAGTGGGTGCAATCCATTGATACCTTTCCTCATATAATCAGGTACACACAAGGTAAAGAAAATTTTATGGTTGATGCTTTAGCAAGAAGGTATGTCATTGTCATCATTTTGGATGCAAAGTTATTAAGACTTGAATACGATAAAACATTGTATGTTAATGATGATGGCTTGGCTAATGTGTATGGAACATATGAGAAAGCACCCTGGGGTAACTTCTATAAACTTGATTGGTACTTGTTTAGAGAGAATAAACTTTGTGTGCCTACTACTTTTATGCGTAAGTTGCTTGTGGGAGTATCACTTGCCATTTATTGACTTGTTGTATGAACGTTTGTGGGAGTATCATTTGCCTTTCATTGAGTTTGCATATAAATGGAGTAGTCATTTTGGGGTAAAGATGATTTTAGACATGTTGCATGAACGTTTGTGTGAGTATCATTTACCATTTATTGACTTATTGCATGAACGTTTGTGGGTGTATCATTTGTCATTCATTGAGTTTGCATATAATTGGAGGGGTGATTTTGGTGTAAGGAAGACTTTAGATATGTTTCATGAATATTTGTGGGAGTATTGTTTACCATTCATTGAGTTCACATATAATTGGAGTGTTCATGCTACTACTAAACTTTTACCTTTTGAAATTATTTATAGACTTAATCCATTTACTCCTTTAGATTTAATGCATCTACCTGTTGATGACAGGAGTAGCTTGGATGGACTTTTCCAAATTCTTGAACAAATTAATGATAATGCATATCAAGTGGACCTTCCGGGTAAGTATAATGTTTCTGCTATTTTCAATATTACTAACATTTTTCCCTTTAATCCAGGTGGAGATTTAAGGTCAAATCCTTTTGAGAAGAGGGGGAATGATGGGAAAGTTTTAAAGATCCTTTGCAAGTTCCATATGGGCATATTACAAGATCAAGAGCCTAACACTCAAGATGGGCTTGAAAGAAAGAGAACTAGTTTTCATCCACTTGATTCAAGCTATGGAAGACAAGAATTAGAGATAGGGCCTATTGTTATTAGAGGCTGCCAATTTGGTTAAATGATTTATTTTATTAGTTTAGAATAAGTGGGCTTGAAGATACTTGGCCCACATATGTCTTATTTATTATAAATTAGGATTTTTGGGAAGACCTTGTATTTTGGCCAATCGCTTATTTGGAAAGTTACATTTTTTGGAACTAGGGTTTACAAGAGGTACTGTAGCGAGTTACTGTTGCGCTGTATTGTAGCCGTGGCACTGTTCATCCGAGGGTATTTTTGGAAGTAATGGGTTTATTTTGGGTTAGGATTTCAATTAGGTTTTGCTTTAAAAACACTTTGTAGCCTCAGTTTAGGAAGTTTTATGAAATTTGATAAATTTATTTATTGTGAGTTGAGTTTTACTCCTCTTGTTCTTGATTGAACTTTTAAACTTATCAAAGGTAAATCACAACCTTTGTGGCATTGCTCCTTGTAATCTGGGTTCTTGAAATAGGTTCTTCAACGGGTCTAGATTTTAATATAATCTAGGTTATTGAGTCTAGATTCTCCATCCATTGACTTGAGTTTGGCTTTATTGGTTGAGTTTTCAATTTGATTGTGAGTTCAAGGGATCATTTTCCCGCGGGTTCATATCATTCAAAATCAAAAGAAGAGGAAAGAAACAAGGTGAAGCCCTTGAGGTTTAAGTTGTCGTAGTATATTATTATGAAGACTGGAAGAAAAGGGTCAAACAATCTACTACCAATGTGATTTAATAACCATAATCATGAATGGTTGCTTAAACTTCTAGGAAGGGGTTGGCCTGGCCATTATACATGATCATCAATGGGACTTAAAGTCTAGGGAGGGCTTGAACCAGGGCATATAGAGTCTGAGCAGGAAATGAGAGCCAAGTGCTCATGGTGCAAGAGCATTTATTTGTCTTGGCACTCAAATGGCCCAGTTGTAATGTTTTCATTCCATGCTTATATATTTCTTTAGAGATACATTGAACCCTAACAGGAACATAAATTAAGCAAGCAAATTCTTTGGGAAAAAAAGTAAAGTAAAACCTGAAATAGGTGCTACCGCCCATCGATGGATAGTCAGCATCTGAGTTGATGAGCTTCACCTCAAGATGAGTAGATTCTAACAGAGCAGAGAGTACAGTTACTCTAGGTTCCAATACATGAGCCAAATGGTCCACTTAACCAATCCCATGACATAGCTTGGTATGCACTTCGTAGCCCAATCAATAGCCCATGAAACCATCCCAATTGCAATACATGCCACCCACTACACCCAATTCAATTTTGCATTGCCCGCCAAGATATTTTCAATCTCAATAAAAGCAAACTACAGTACAGGAATAACGATCATAGCCACCACAAACAATCGGTTACAATGAATGCCCCGAAACACATTCTTCTTCTCTTGTTCCCTTGCATTCACTAGTTTAAATACTTGACAGTGAACAAAACTATTGAAAATCATGGTTTCACTGACATTCTTACAGATTCATAGGATAGCTTGCCCTTTGAACTGGAAGGTCACTAAGATGATAGTCTGATATAGAGTTTGACTGAAAAGCTTTCCCCACATAGCCTTTGTGATAAGTGGTTTATTTTGTCTCAATGGCGGCCACTTGTTGATCGATTTCTGATGATCTGTTGGTGGCTCAGTCAGTAGTGCAAGATCGCCAAGAAGGGCAACAACAAGGTTTGCCCAAAGCAATTGGATTTCCGTAATAGGAGAATATCCAAGACACACGGTTGTGATGGAGGTTATCAAGAGCCATATTGTCGGGTGAGCTAAAGTTGGATGTACTTCCGAATGTTGTCATGAATGCATCTTCCACACCTTACAATTTCAACTAAGAAACTGAAATTTCTTTCCATGATGACAATGTTAGCATATTCTTTGGGTATCTCACTGCTCCCCATCACGATTCCCACATTAGCTTCTCTTATTGATGGAATATCATTCATTTTGTATCCAACCATTGCTACTACACGGCCTTTTTCCTTCAAACACTTCACAAGAAGAAGCTTAAGTTGAGGAGCTTCTCATCACAGTGATATTATCTACTTTATTCATCCTTTCTTCCTTGCTGTAATTTCAAAAGTCTTTACCTTCAAGCACCATTCCATTTGAGAAAGGAAACATTTCACAATTGAGAGCTATAGCTTCCACCTCCGATATTTCATCTTCTGAAATCAATATGATGCTAATTCTAGCCCTTTTCAAAGCTTTTATTGGGTTTCTTGTTTCTGCCAAGCACTTGTTGTCTCCTTGTTGGTCGAGTGTTGGCCAAGCATATTGGTCAAAGCAGATGTTTGTAACTGAACCCATGGAGAGAAGCGAAAGGGTTTTGAGCAAAGTCCTTGCCAGACAGCATCCTTCTATTCCAAAAAGTAATAGCAAGCTTGATTACAAAAGGTACTCCTTCCATTACACCAACCAGTATTGGCATGGCAAGTGAAGTTGTCATGGTAGCAATCTTTGCCTTTGGTTTCATGAAAACTTTGTTCATCATATATAGCCGTTATCTCAGTTGGATTCCCTTTTAGCTCAAGGAGATTAGAGTTAACATCATCTCTTCCAAGCTTAAAATGGAGGAACAACACTACAAGGAGAAGAATATAGATTAGAAGCCCAGTAATTTGTATGCTGCTGCTCACATTTTCAAGTTCTGCTGGAACACTTAATGGAACTTGCAGCTCAAATAGAATTTGATCATCTCTCACCGATTGTTTTTCAGATATTTTTAAATTCTCACCAATTTTCCCAACCCAGTATTTAAATTGCAACCATACCTGATTTATCGACTCAACCTTCCCTTCTGCTCGTGCACGGCATCGACGCAACCAAAGCACCATCGTAATGATAGCAGATATTAACCCCAGTAACTGCCCCATCTGAGTACCTTTCATAGCTTTCTGAAACCATATCTCAATTAAATTCCTCCAAGATGAATAGTTTATACAACCAAGTCCCACCTGTCCTGCTGTTTTATTCCACAATTCTCTTGCAAACTTCCCAGTTGCAAGAACATGATTCAAGTCCTCATAACCAACCATCAAACAACAATTACATTTCGATACAATTGGAATGCCCACTGATCTCAGCTTTGCATCTACACTCAGAGAGTTATTGAAGGCCTTCCATATAGTCACAGACATATTTTTTGGCAAGCACTCATGTCACACCCATTCTGCCCATCTTACTTCTGGATCCCTCACACGGATACAATTCCATCCACCTTGAGACGTGAACTGCCTAGACTTATTTTCCACCCAAACTAACACATCCTCACCCTCCATGCGGTTACGTGCCACACTTAGCACCTCATTAGCTTTTTCCTCCCCAATTAATCGGATCAACCTATCCACATCCCAAGCATTATCTACTGAGCATTCATTCACTTCCATCAACGGATTCTCCACATTATCATACACTGCCCCAATAGGCCCATCATCCATCCACTTATCCCACCAAAATGAGACATTCCCTTGTCGTAATTTCCACTTGGACCTACTGAGAACCTCCAGTAAGCAACTACTAATTTTAAATAAAAGTTGTTGATTAATGTTTGCTTGTTGGAGGTTGGAAGCAGCACTGATATGATACCATTCGCTGATCTGATCTTGATCGACATGATCTATGGAAACTTGAGATGATGATATTGCGGATGATGAGTCAAATTTATGCTTCTCGTATTTGGTGAATCCTACAAGATATCCGACTAGCTAGAAGATATCAGTAACTAGATAGTAATTGATTTTTATTTTATTAATCAAAACTGGCAGTTGACAATAGGAGGGAGGGAGGGAGGGAGAGAGAGAGAGAGAGAGAGATGAAGGACTTGAAGATCAATTTTTGTGGATTAATTAATGGTCAAGGAATCCTCTATATCATTTGCTAGGGACAGACACACATACGTACATGAACCATTATCATATAGGGCCTTGGATCGCTTGAAAAATCGAACCACGTTGAAAGTGACTAATAACCTAGATACTTACTACTATCAATAATCTGTTAATTAATGTCAGTTCAGGCCTGGTTTGTTTTCAGAAAACTCTCATCTCATCTCATCCCATCTCAATTTTATCATTACACTTTTTCCAATTCCAATACAAAATAAAATAAACAATTCAACTTTTTCAAATTCATCTCATCTTCTCTCACCTAATCATTACAACTTTTTCAAATTTCAATACAAAATAAAATAAACAATTCATCTCATCTCAAAAGTTTTCATCTCATCTCATCTCTGAAAACAAACGAGGCCGAGTTGATCTATGCTTGCTTTTGCATTATGTTGTTCAGTATTCTTACAACGAAGGTCTCTTTGTATTATATATTTATATATATATATATATATAATGATAATTGAAATAATATATTTATGGTAATATTTAAATGGTTTTGATAAATGTCTGTCTTATGCATTTTATAAATGACTTGTGTTTATACACTAGTATAGGATTATTACCTATTGAGCTGCTAATAAACTCACCTTTTATCTCTAATATTTTTTAAATGACTCTGAGGTGCCAATTGAAAATCAAGAATAGGAAATCAGAATGAGACTAATTGAGCGTGGAGGAATAAGTACTTGGGAGGCACAAGTGGAGTACAAGTTTTGAACAAGTGTCAAAGAACACTAGGGACCATTAGAATATTTATTAAAGAATCTAATTCTTTACTATGTTATTAGTTTGAGTACTTAATGGGCATTATTTGAGACTTGTAGAGTTTCTTTTTCTCGTTTATGTTTACACTTTGAAACTTCATTACGAAGGAACGTCAAATTTTGAAATAAATGAGTTTTACATGCTATAGAGTATGGTTTTCCTTGTCTGTAAGAGTACAATATAGATTATTGATTTGTGATTCTAAGAGAGGAATTAACTCATGATCATCCTAATTAGGATCTTGCAGACTGCTTATTCTCAGGCTTTAATTATCAAATTGAAGAAATATAAACCCCCCACTAGAACTATGCAAGAAGTCTGATGGGCCGCCCAACCCGCACAACCCGACTGGGCCCACCAAACAAAAGTCGGATTCATCAGGTCAAAACTTAAAAACGGGTCTATAAAGTTGAATCCGTCAAAACCGACAGAGTCTTTTCTCCCACTACAAAACCCTAGCCTCCATCGCGTTCTTCGTCATGTTCTCCCTTCTGTTGCTACTTTCCTGGCCCAGGTTAGTTTCTTAAAAGCACTAAAATGTTTCTTACCTCTTCCTTCCGCTTTCTGTTTCACTTTCCACGATTCCAACTGTCTCTTCTTCTAAAACACTCTGTTTTGGTTTGATTTTCGTCATCCATTTCTTCTCTTTGTTTTTTCTCATTCTTTTTATTCTTTGAAGAAAATAATATGCTTTAAAAGAATGTTTTTTTTCCTACTTTCGGAAAGCTGATTTCCTTTTCTTTTCCGTTTGAGGACCTCTTCGATGTTGATTTCTTGGTTCTGGAAAATGGTTGTATTTTTGTGGGTTTATGGTTTTTTGGCAATCGTGAAGTATACTTCGTTTAAATGATGCTGAAATAGCATCTTCATGTTGTGGAACTACTCGAAACCTACATAGAAAGTGAACTTCTTCATGTTGTTTGTTATGAGGCCCGTTGGTTGAAGGCTAATGAAGAGCAGAATGGGCCAGATTTAATCGATTCTCTTCTATCCACTCTGATTTACATTTACATTTCCATTTACATGCAAGATCATAACATTGTCTCAAGTTTTGGCGAATACTTTCCATGATGATTTTGTTTTTGCTGCAGTTGTTGGCAAGGTCAGGAAAGGAGTTCATCATGAATTGGATTTTGGACTTATTGTTTCTGCAAACGACTGTATCCGAATGGCTCTTTGCAAAGTTTTGCTCTTTTCATCTTTTCATTTTTTGTTTTTTGGGATTTTTTCTTGAGATTGAGATTAATTGCCAATTGTCCTCAGATTTGAGATAAATCAATGAGCAGAAAGTTGGATTTTTTTTTTCTTGGTAAAGGTCGGGCCGGTCATACGGGTTCGATCTGACTCTATTTTATTCGGGTTGGGTCTCTTCGGTTTGGCACCAGAAACGAGTGGTCTTGGGTCAGGTACAAACCCGGTTGTACCCGCTCGGGTTGTAGCCCTACCCCCCACCCACTCTTCCCAAAAAATCCAAACAAGAAAGAAAATGCAAGTGCACAACAAATTGGCTACATAATACTGTAGCAAAAAGAAATTGATAAGAAGCCGCCAGGGACAAATCCTAGCTAAAACACATATTCTTCTTTCTAAAATGATATTTTGAAAGTTACTGCTGCTGTTGCTGCTGCTCCTATGTCGTCATTCAAGGGTGAGAATCCATGCATGGAGAGCATCAAGAGAGCCCATCTCAGCTAATTTATTGGCCGTGATACAAGTAGATTCTGCTCCCGAAGGATCGAAAGAGCCAGGAGCCAACGCTCTCTTGGCGTAGTAGTACTGTTACTACCTGTTTGTATTACCATCATCTGACGTTCATGACCAGACACTTGATGGCCAGAGCTTGCGTACATGTTTATCATTTAGCTTGAGCACTGAATGCGCATGGCTAGCTAGCTGCTAGATCTGCATATGGAAATAAGTGTCAAGTTTATGCCCTGATCATTTAGAAAAATAAAAATTAATTGAAAAGGTGCAGCCAATTCCGCGTGGGGACGTCATACCTACGATGTTTTGGTCTTTTTACTTTAGAGCCTTGCAGGCAATTTCATTTTCCGGTCCAGAAAGACATGGATGGAGATTGTTGGCGTCAACCACAACCTCTACCGACCGGAATAAAGAGGGACTTTCCTAAGGAGGAAATATTTCCTAAGTTAGCAATATTTTAAAATTGATTACATTCTCCAATAACTTCAATCCGTGGTGATTAATTAATACGGTGACCTTCAAGAACCCTTGCCGGAAACACGAATCAGCCAACTAGCTAGCTTTAATTACGGACTGGAGGGGCCAATGTTCTGAACGGAAATTAATACGCTAATTACTTAAGAAAAAGGGTGAATACTAATTTAATTATCAGGTTCATATTAAGATTTAATATTAAATTAATATAAACGTATATACAGTACCACTATCCATTCAATATATTATTAATCAAATCCTTTTTTTTGAAAAGAAGAATAACAATTCTTATTCATCTTAAAGTTAATCAAATCTAAACAAAGAAAAGAGAAGAGACATTTTTCCTTAATTTATTTTAAAAATTAATTAACTCAATCGCCTATATATAAAATGATGAGACTTTGAGAGAACCAAACTTGTTTTAATCATAAAGTGCTTCTGAGTGACCTTTTTTTTTTAATTAAGTACTTTTGCAATTAAATTTATGTGGATATATAATTAATACGTACGTACGTAGGGCCTAATGACTCGAAATAATTATGGACCGGTGCATGCAATTTATATTGCCTTTAATATTAAATTACTGGAAAATATGAATCTATAATTAATTAATTATAAGAAAAACGTTTATTTATGATTAGTTATATATTATATGTTACGAAAATGATTATTTTCTATTAAAATGAGTCTATTCTTATACAAATAATCATTTTTCTTATAGTTTTGAAGTTTATTAGCTATAAATATATAGAGAGAGAGAGATTAGAGAGAGATCATTTAAGTACTTTAGTTGGGGTTCCTTTTAGTTTTTATGATGCACCTGGGTTTTTAATGATATTAGTGGTGGCGTGGCATAGGTCATGCCACTTACATAGTCATCTTGGATCACGGTCGATTCAAATCTGTACACGTGATTTCTATATAAGCTCGTTAAATATGTCTGAAAACAGAAGAAATAGACAAGAGTTGTTGCAGTTTTTCGTCGAAGCTTACAGTAGAAGTACTACATACGACACAAGTTCTTGTAGGACAACTTTATGTTCTTCCTTTTTTTTTTTTTGTTTTACCATTTACTTTAATTTTTTTTTCACAAGTTCTTTCTAGGAGTTTTCTACGAAGCTTATGTATATTACTTAAAGAGTTTTGACCAAAAGGAAGAGAGGGTGAAGGTCCACCTGAACTATAAATATTTATGCTATTTCTGACGTGGACTCCTTGTTCTTATTAGACCAAAATCTCACTATACAGTCCATTATTAGGCCGAAGTGAGCCCATGATATTGGCCGATTAAACTCAAATGTAAATTTGTCTTTCTCACGAGGCCAAATTCAGCCCATTAGGCCCACGATTCCGTTTCTTTCGTACACTTTCGTTTACCATCACAGATAGAGGCATCGTTTTGACTATTGTACAAGAGAGAAGGGAGGATAGAGTGACATCGCGGAAGATGAGCACGGACATCACTGCGTCTGCGAAGCCAAAGGACCCCGTCATAGATCGGAACCCTCTGTTTACTAATGTCGTCGGAAACTTCAGCTCCCTCGACTACCTCCAGTTCATCTCCATTACCGGCGTCTCCGTCACTGTTGACTACCTCTCCAGTCTCTTTCTTTCTATGTTAGGTGTAATAATGCTATTAGAACATCTTCAATTGAGTAGTTAAAGTTAAACGGCACTTTCAATGAATGTGAGAGAAATTTAGTTTTTAACTATTTCATTCACATCCTCGTATTAGAATAGTTATTTTCTTATTTTATAATAATAAAATAATATAAGATGAATTTAATTTGTTCACAAATCTCTACATAGAATTATCTATTTATTCATTATATAGTAATGAGTAAATAATAATTAAAAATTTTTTAATTTTTTTAATTTTATCATATTTTACTATATTTTTACCTATTATATATTAATTAGTAATCATATTATAATTAAATTATAGATTAAAAAATTATATTTTTTCAATTATCATTTAATGCTAATTGTCATTCCAAAAAAAATAAAAAATAATTAAATAACAAAAAAGCCAGATTTACAAAGTCCCAAAAAGAAAAAAGAAATAAAGCCCTAAGCTGTTAATGAGAAAAAGAAGAAAGAGAAATAAATGATAAAATATATATTTGGAGTATATACAGTAATTAGCAAATTTGAAAATAATTTTAATGTTCACTGTAGCTAAAATTTAAATATTTGAATTTATCTAATCTATTGTGATGATATTTTAGAGTTTAATAACTAAATATGTAATGAATTTAGCTTTTGACTAATCAATTGAGGATGCTCTTATGGTGGAAAAAAATAAGAATTTGATTGATTTGAGGAAATAAAATAACAAGGAAAGCACTAGTTTCACATCCTCTACCGATTTTTTTTTTATTTAGTGATTAATTAAGTGTTAGTTATTAAATGAATATATGATTTTTTTATTTTTAAAAAATATCTAAATAGTTTAAAAAATGGTGAAAGAAAAAGTGAAAAAATAAAAAAAATATTTTAACTGATCGATAGAGGATTTCTTCTATGGACGTAGCAACGTCGCAATAACAAATAATTGCAACTTCACTGTCCCTTTTTCATTACTTGCAGAAATATTTAAAGATAATTGCCATCAAACTTGGCTACCGACCAGACCATAACAGACCACTAAAATTAAACAAGGACCCATTCTAGAACCTACACCTTTTGAACTAAATAGAAAACAGAACAAGGACTCGGTTATAAGACCATTAAACCAGGAAAACGATTAACAACATAAAATTGAAAACTAATGCCAGATTGACTCAACAATGGACTGGACAATCAACTAGGCCAATTGGGCTTATCCCATCACATTCCCTTACCCTTACAAGACCTTGCCCACAAGGTCATGGAAGTGTTGAGCCAATTTTTGGTAGTTCACCCACAAAGCATCTTCTGCAGCAAGGCCCATCCATTTGACCTAGCTTGATGACGCCATTTCACCATGCGATGGTCCAAGATTAATTTTGGCTTTGGTTTATAAGCTCCATCAGCCGTGGTAGGTGGTAACAATGATGCATGAACATTGCTGCTGCCTAATTTCTTCTTTAAGCATGATACATAGAAAATGGGATGAATCGCTCATTCAGATGGAATATCCAATCGATACACAACAGTACCAATCCTTTCCAGAATTTGTTAATGGCCATAGAAGCAAGGAGATAGATGGAGCCAAGTGACCACAGACTGTTGTCAATAAGGTTGCAACCTCAGGTAAACAAGATCTCCAATTTCAAATTCACGTTCTGTTCTTTTTAAATATGCAAATATTTTCATGCGTTCTTGTGCAAACTGTAAATTTTGTCAAAGTAATTGGCTGATTTCTTCCCTCATATGCAAAGCCTCGTCCACAGCTTGAACTTGCGTTGTACCTGAAAAATCAGGGAGCAACCTTAGGGGGTAGGCATAGAGAGATTCAAAAGGGGTTAATTAAGGGAAATAGTGAAAGTTGGTATTGTATCACCACTCTGCCAAAGAAAGCCATCTTGCTCAATCACGAGACTTGTCTCTAGTAAAACTTCTAAGATATTGTTCAACACATTTGTTGACAATTTCAGTTTGGTCGTCCAATTGTGGATGATAAGCTTAACTGAATTGTAATGAAGTCCTTGCAACTTGAACAATTCCTTCCAATAAATGCTAGTGAATGTAGGATCCTGATTAGTAACTATGGAGGATGTCATACCATGGAGATTGAAAATATTATCCATAAAAATATTGGCAATTTTAGAAGCTGTGTAGGGGTGAGTGAAAGATATAAAATGGTCATACTTTGTAAGACGATCAACTACGACATAATAACACTGCAGCCTTGGGACATAAGTCGACCTTCAATAAAATCTATAGAAATATCATGCCATAACTTTGTTGGAATAGGGAGGGGCTGCAAAAGGCTTGGAGTGAAGATGTTTTTACTTTTGTTTCTCTGACAGTTGTCACATTCCTTAATAAAATTTCTGATATCTTTGCATGGTCCCTTCTAAAAGAATTCTAAGCGTGCTCTATATAGGTCTTGTGAAAACCAGCAAGACCACCTAGTGGGCTACAATGCATTAACTGAATGAGCGGCTTCTTTAAGGGAGTATTAGCACTAACATAACTTATAGAAAATAATGCCATCCTTCTTAGTATATTTGCTGATTTGTCAAACTGCTCCAGTAGTGTAATCAACTCAGGTGAAGTGGTATAGTCATCTTTCAATTGTGCCAATCAAGTAGCCATCGGTGTAGTTAAAGTAGAAATTTCCCCTTCATTTTGCCTTGATAACCATCCGCCACATAGTTCTCTTTTCCTTTTTTTATAATGAATTTCAAAATCATATCCCAACAATTTTTTTAACCACTGTTGTTGTGTTGGGGTGCCAATACGTTGATCCAACAAATATTTGAGACTTTGCTAGTCACTTTGCATAATAAACTTCTGCCCTAGAACATAGGGTCGCCACTTCTTGATAGCAAGAACCAAAGCCAATAATTCATTCTCATAAGTCAATAAATGTAATGCCCTTCCCTTAACGCTTGACTTGTGAATGCAATGGGTCTTCCAAGCTGCAGTAACACGGCTCCAATTCCACAACCTGATGCATCACACTGAATGGTAAAAGGTTTAGTAAAATTAGGGAGTGCTAAAACTGGTAGGGAAGAGATAGCCGGTTTGAGGGCCTGGAAGTCGAAGGCTTCTTTTGCTTAGGTAGATCGAAGGAAGGAACTTTTTTCTAAGTAATGCAGTGAGAGGGGCTACAATCAGGCCATAATTCTTAATGAATTTATTGTAATAACCTATAAGGCCAAGGAATCCTCTTAGGGACTTGATGTTTGTAGACAAAGGCCAATGGAGCATAGATTCAAACTTGGAGGGGTTGGCTCTAACACCATCATTAGAGATTAAATGCCCTAGATGATTAATTTCAGAACATCCAAAACTACATTTAGAAAATTTAGCAAACAATTGGTGTTGTTGGAGTGTTTTCAAAACTAATTTAAGGTGATGTACATGCTCTTCCATAGTTTTGCTATAAACGAGAATGTCATAAAAAAAGAAAAAGATATTTTCGTAAAAATGGTTGAAAAATGTCATTCATTGAATCTTGAAAGGTTGTCGGAGCATTTGTAAGGCCGAATGGCATTACTAAAAGTTCAAAATGACTATCATGAGTGTGAAAAGCTATTTGGGGATATCACTAGGGCAAACTCTAATTTGATGGCAACCCAACCTTAGGTCTAATTTGAAAAAAATAGTAACCCCATTGAGTTCATCCAATAATTCATTCACTACAGGAATAGGGAATTTGGCCTTTATTTTTTCTTTATTAAGAGCTCTATAATCCACACGTAGATGCCTACTCCCATATTGCTTATGAAACCAAAAGAATGGGAGAAGAAAATGGACTTTGGCTAGGACGGATAATTCCTAAGCTAAGCATTTCTTGGACAACTTTTTCTATTTCTATTTTTTGGAAGTAAGGGTGCCTATATGGACGAACACACATGGGTTTGGATGCTTCTTGAGGCCCAATGTGATGATCTTGATTTCTTTTAGGAGGTAAACTTGTAAGAGTGTTAAAAACAAAACAAAATTGATCTAATAAGACTTGTATTTGAGGATGAGAATTAATAGAAGAATTTAGAGAACCTGAACCTTCAATTAGCTGTATAATCAGTCCCCTTTTGTCAGTTTTAGTAGCTTTCCCAAATTCCTTACCCTCCATTAGTGACACTGCAGTAGGTGCTAGGCCATGAAGGGTGATGTTGCTACCCTTGAATGAGAATGCCATGGAAAGCCGAGAAAAATCCCACAATATTGGGCCCAATGTTTTTAACAATGCATGCCTAAAACCACATCACATCCACCCAAAGTTAGCACATAAAAGTTGGCATGAAAACTGATACCTTGCATTTGGAATTGAACTTGTTTAGTGATCCCATCACTTTATAGAGCTTCTCCATTTGCCGCCTTAATAGATAATCCCAAGGCATGAATATCAGGTAGTCAAGCCTTGGATATAATTGAAGGATCCACAAAGTTGTAGGTACTTCCAATATCCAAAAGAATGGCCACTCCAACACCTTGAGTTTGGCCCAATAGATGCGTAGTTCTTGGGCTTGGTGAGTATGTGATGGCATGGATAGAGATTCCTGGTTCCGTCACATGGCTTTCATCTGTAGCCTGCCTTGAACTGGTCGCACCCTCCTCAACCACAATAGGAGTTCATTTAGTATCTTCCTCATCATCTGAATCTTCACACTCCATGATAAATAATATAGATGCACAACACTTATGCTATAGAGCCCACTTGTCATCGCAATTGTAGCACAATTCCTTGTCGCGTCATTCCTTCATTTGAGTGGGTGAAAGTTTCTGTACCGGTACAATGGCCTTTGGTTCAGCTGCTAGATGTTCCAAAGATGTCTTAGAAGAACTGGGACCCAACCTTGCAACTTTCCTAAGAGTAGCTACATTCTCATATTGCATTTTTCGCATGCCAAATGCACACAAAAGTGTCTTGGGCTGCAACATTCGAACCATATAGCAGATGTCATCCCGCAGTCCTCCAAGAAAAAATTGAGTTCGTAAGTCTTAGCCAAGCAAAGAAGTTGGTTTGAAAAAAAAATGAATTGACATTTATAAGCCTCCACGGTGGTAGTTTGTCATAACTTTGTCAATGCTTCCATAGGATCATCATGAGTAGTTGGGCCAAAGCCTCTCACGAAATTATCCCAACTAGTAATTCCTCCTAAAGCCTCCAAATCTTCAAACGATGTTAACACCTTTTTTTCCATGTGAAATGAAGCCAACAAGATATGATGGTGAGGGTTAGTTTGATGAAAGCTGAAAATTTGATTAGCACGATAAAGCCATCAATTTCGGTATTTCCCATCAAATTTGGAAAAATCCAAACGAATTGACCTTGGTTGTATACTACCAGTTTCTTCAAAAAGCGGGTTGCTTGCTCTGCTGTGAGAATCTTATGGTGATTCCTCCTGTCTTTTTCCAACTTGAAGAACCAACATATCTATATTATTAGCTACCACTTGCAACTGATCCAGGCTATCAACCATCTGCTGTAAGGATTCTTGGTTATTTTTTATTGTGCCTCTTCTTTTTGCTTGACTAAATTCAATGATTCTGCCAAATGGCAATACCGTGTACTAGTGTTACCTTCTGCCATGGACTCGATTGGCTCTGGATACCATTGTTAGGATTATGGTGGGAAAAAATAAGAATTTGATTGATTCGAGGCAATCAACCTTCTGGAAAATAATAAATAATTGCAACCTGATTTATTACTTATAGAAATATTTAAAGACAATTTCCATCAAACTCGGCTACTGACCAGACACTTAACAGACCACTAAATTAAACAAGGACCCATTCTAGAATCCACAACTTCTGAACTAAATAGAAAACAAAATAAGGACTTAGTCATGAGACCATTAAACTAGTAACACGATTAACAACATAAAGCTGACAACTAATACTAGACTAACTCAGCAATAGAACAAGGGATAGATTGGACAATCAACTGGGCCAATTGGGCACAGCCCATAACACACACACACGCTCTCTCTCTCTCTCTCTCTCTCTCTCTCTCTCTCTCTCTCATTATTCAAGTTAATTGCTTGTGTCTAACATGGAATTAATCTGATTTATTTTATGTTAATTTGGGATTAAGCCGGGGATTAAGGGACCGTCAATGGTGATGAGCTGTCTGATAGGGCTAATGGGAGGGTTCTGAAGCAAATCTTGGAAAGACTAAAAGAAAAAGTCTATGATTCTTTTGTATACGAACTCACCTTTTACAAAGAGAGTTGTACAATATTTATACAAAAAGAGTAAAGTGAAATAAAGGTAAAGTAAGTAACTAAAAATGAGTAACTAAGTAACTAACTAGTTCTCTACCAATTACAATATGCCAGCTCAGATTAATATTTATGATAGTCTCCCTCAAGATGAATGGTATATATTATTAACATTCACCTTGGACAACAAGGAATGAAAGGTAGCAAACCCAAGGGGTTTAGTAAGTAAATTAGCAACTTGATGACTTGAAGAAACATGCAAGGTTAGAAGAACTCCAGTTTGGATTTTTTTTCTCTAATCAAATGACAGATCAATTCAATATGCTTAGTTCTCTTATGAAATACAGGGTTGGCTGCAATATGGATGGCAGCTTGGTTGTCACAGAAGAGTAAGGAAGCATGAGGTTGTTGTTGATGTAGATCTGAAAGCAAAGATTGGAGCCATGTCAATTTACAAATAGCATAGGCCATTGACCTATATTTAGCTTATGCAAAAGACCTTCATACTGTCTTTTGCCTTTTGGATTTTCAGGAGATGAGTGAATCACCAAGAAATATGCAATAATTATATGCGGATCTCCTTGTATCAAGGCAACTGGCCCAATCTAAATCAGTAAAGGTCTTGCGATGGATTGGAGATGAAGCTGAAACGAAAATACTCTGTCCTGGTGCCATTTTAATGTACTCTAAGATTCTGAGGGCAGCTTGACTATGTGGAATTCTAGGAGAATCAAGGAATTGACTCAAATGGTGTACTGAATATGTAATGTCTGGTCTTGAGTTAGTGAGATAGAGTAATCTACCAATAAGTCTTCTGTAAGAAGAAATATCTTCAAGTAACTCACCATTATTCTTTGATAACTTGCAGTGAGTGTCCATTGAAAAATTAATAGGCTTACATCCTAACAAACAAGGATCTGAAAGTAACTTTAAGGCATACTTGCGTTGACATAGAGAAATACTTTTCTTTGATCAAGCAATCTCTGTGCCCAAAAAAAAAAAAAAAAACTTCTCAAGACCTAAGTCCTTTAACTTGAAGTGTGCATTCAATGATGATTTAATGGACTGTACAACAACCAAACCACTGCTTGCTAATAGTAAGTCATCAACATACACCAATAATGCAACAAATGAATTGTCTTTCTTCCTAGTTAACAAGGAATAATCTAACTTGGATTGATTAAGGATATGTTTGGAAAACATGTTTTACCTAAAATTTTCATCTTCATCTCATCTCATCTTTACACTTTTTCAAATCTCCATATAAAATATAATAAATAATTCAACTTTTTCAAATCCCAATATAACTTTTTCAAATTCTAATTCAATTTTTTCAAATCTCAAAACTAAAAAATAATATTTTAAACTTTAAAACAAAACACAAAATTCTCATCTCATCTTCCAAACATATCCTAAATCTCAAATCTAACAAGATTTCAGTGAACTTTGAGTTCCACTACCGAAAAGCCTGCTTTAGTCTATATAAAGACTTTTGCAACTTGCAAACCCTTGTGTCCCCCTTCTTTAGATACCCAGGAGATGGTTTCATGTACACCATTTCTTCAATTCTCAATATAAAAAAGCATTATTGACATCTAAATGTATCAAATGCCGATCATGAATAACTACTACAAATAAAAAACAGTGAACTATTACCATTTTTGCAACAAGAAAAAAGGTTTCTAGATAGTCTAGGCCTTCCCTTTGTGTATACCCCTTGAAAACTAATCTAGCTTTGTGTCTCTCGATAGAACCATCAGCAGACTTGATTTTATATACTCATTTACAACCAATTAGAATTTGTTTTGGATGGTAGATCAGTTAGGATCCATGTGTTATTTGATTCTAAAGTAAGTAATTGAGTGTACATAGCATCTCTACAATGAGAATACTTAACAGCTTGATGGTAAAATTCAGATTCTGAAGTAGATGAGATAGAAACACTAAAAGTGCAATGAGAAGGAGATAAATGTTTGTAAGACCAAAAATTAGAAATGTTATATTTATTACCTGATTATATAGAAGTTGAGCTTGTAGAAGATTTGGCAGAAGTAGATGCTGCTAGATTGCAATGATAATGTTGCAAGTAACTATAAGTTTTGTGCTGTTTAGATGACTTTCGAAGTGGAGGAAAATGATTATTATCTTGAAGCGAAGGAGCATTTGGATATGCTGTAATAGATAAGGAATTTAATGGAGGATTTTGAGATATGGAAGATGAAGAATTAGGAGACTTCGAAAATAAATCTGGAATGAGATTAGACAAGACAATATCAGATGGCAAAGAGGATGGAAATTTATAAATTTGATTTTGGAATGGAAATATGGATTTATGAAATATGACACCCCAGGACACAAAAAAAATTGAGAATCAAGATCAAATAATTTGTATCCCTTTGTTCCAAAAGAATATCCTACAAAGATACATTTTCTTGCCCTGGGAGAGAATTGGATCTGTTTTGAGTTAAAGTAGAGGCATAACACAAACAACCAAAAACTTTTAGATGACTATAACACAAACACTAAAAACTTTTTGATGACTAAAGCATAAATAATCTCATGTGGTGATCTATCACTTAGAATGTGAGAAGGAATAAGATTGATTGTGTGAGCTGCTGTTAAAACATACTCACCCTAGAATTTCAAAGGAATATTAGATTGAAATCTTAAGGCCCTTGCTACATTAGGAAGATGTTGATGCTTTCTCTCAACAATTGAGTTTGAGGAGTTCCAACACAAGAAGTTTGATGTATGATACCTTTAGAAGAGAAAAAATCCTTCATATTGAATTCTAAACCATTGTCAGTCCTTACATATTATATTTTTGTTTGAAATTGTGTAAAGATTAGATTAAAAAAGCCTATAAAGAATGATTTCACTTCAGATTTGGATTTCATTAGATACACCCAAGTTGATCTTGAGTGATCAACAATAATGGTTAGAAAATGCTTAAAACCATCATGAGTAGATATTGAAAAAGCGCCCCCATATATCACAGTGAATCAAATGGAAGGAACAAATAGATTTATATGAATGAGTTGGAAAAGATAGACCTTTTTGTTTTGCCAAAGGGCATACAAGCAATCTATATGATGATGGATTACCTAACCTTTTATGCCAAAGTCTTAAATTTGAATTAGATACAGAATTGACACTTGGTAAAACAATGGAATTATTGACTGCACTCACTAATGATTGCTGCAGAACATATAACCCAGTTGCTCTTCTACCATTCCAATCATCTTCCATGGGGTAAGGCCTTGAATATAACAAACCACAAACATGAAAATGAAACAGCAATTCTGATTAGCTTAGTAACTGAAAGAAGATTATATGAGAAATTTGGTACACATAATACATCTTTTAAAACTAAGCTATCAGATAATTGTACAATCCCAAGATGCATGACTATAATATTTTCTCCATTTGGAAGTTTAACAAACTTGTTTAGGATTTGTGTCATTGTAGTAAATATCTTGACTAAATTTATAATGTGGTCTGTGGCACCTATATCTCTGATCCAGGTGTTTGAAATAGAGTATGCAGATTCAATTTTATTGGACAAAAAACTTGAAAGACATGCTGATGTTTTATCATTTGAAGAGAAATCAGCTTTACCTGAAAAAGTAGGTAAAACCATATGGACTGGAGAGAACATTGGCTATTTAGGTGAATGGTATTTTGTGCATCAGATGGTTGTGGGCGAATTAGAGCAACTGCTGATACTCTTCTTGAGAGAAAGACATAGAATTCTGAACCTCAACGGGTCTACATGAAAGTTGAGCCATTACTTGATTTGCTAATGAAACTTTTCCCCTTTGCTTGAAGTTGGAATTTTGTTTGAAGTTTGGAGGATATTGATGTAGTTCATAGCACTTATCCACTGTGTGATTTGTCATACCACAGTAAGTACATAAAACCTTTTCCCTTCTATGTTGCTGCTTTCCAAGATTTGATCTTGAATTTTCAAGATTTGGCCTTGCATTCTCAACCTTTTTGTTCATAAAGACTACTGTTTCCACTCTAGATCTAACCATAGACCCAACTTCCCTCTGTTTCTCTTCTTGAATCACTGAGGAGAAAACTTTAGTAATTGGTGATGACGGATCCATCAATAAAATTTGCCCTCTTATATGACAAAATTCCACATTTAATCCCGTAAGAAGCATGATGATGTGTTAATGCTGCTATTACTCCAAAAACATGCGTGTAGCACCACAACTATAGTTTCTATATGCTTCACATATGCAGTTAGGTATTTGATTATAATTCAACAACTCATCCCACAAACATTTGAATTTTCGATAGTAAATGCTTACTGAGTTTTGATCTTGAGTCAAGTTCCTTCTGCAGTTAGAAGATTTTTGGCCCATTTACTTGGTAGAATTGATTTCATAAATCGTCCCACATCTCTCTTGCTCTTTTTGCATAAATGATTGTTTCTCCAATTTCTTTAGATACCGAATTCAAGATCCGTGAAAGTACCATGCTTTTACAGCGTTCCCACACAGCGTTCTGTGTCAATCGGATGAACCCCATTGCTCCATTGATGAATCCCATCTTATTCTTGGCCTTCAAAGCCATCTTCATCGATCTATGCCAACTATGATAGTTGTCTCCTGTAAGCACCTTAGACACCAGCATGCATCTAGGTTAATCTCCATTTTCTAATTAGTATAGACTTGAAATTTTCAACACTTAATGAGATAGAGGCTATTGAAGCTATTTTGTAGCGGACAGAAGCAAAATTTTAAGGTATCCGCTCTAATACCATGGAGCAAATCTTGGAAAGACTGAAAGAGAGAGTTTGTGATTCTTTTGTATATGAATCACTCACCTCTTACAAAGAGAGGTATACATTATTTATACAAAAAGAGTAAAGTGAAATAAAGGTAAAGTAACTAACTAAAAATTAGTAACTAAGTAACTAACTAGTTCTCTACCGGATTACAATATGTACGAGACTCGGCCAGTCAACTCATGGGCTTGTTCCCCAACGACAATGAGGTAGCTCGTTTCAAGAAATAATGACCTTCATGATTTACCCCCAACATTTGTATCTTTTTACTTGGGCATTTGAAAGTATCTATACTTGTTTTTCGTTTAAACAAATCTTTTTTCAAAAAGTATTTCCCATGATGTTTCTTCTGAAATCGTACATTTTGATTATGTTAATAATTTGAATGTTGAACATGTTTTCTTGGGTTGTGAATCTGACATTGCTCAGATTTGACGATCTTTACTGTTTCATTTGCTTTGTGTTTTATGGATCCTCTAGATCTTTTATCAAATTACAGAGTATATTTCTTGATTTCCTAGTCTTTCTTTTAATTACATTGTTTAGATTTTATAATCTCATAATTTACCACTACCACCTTTATAGGATGATTCAGTAGACTGTTACGAAGCCATAATGTTTTCCTTGCAAGAGGGGTAATCTTAACGCTCTGGAAGTAAGAAATTCTCTATAACTTTAAGTGGACGTATTGTTAGGGGGAATTTTCCAATACTTGATGGAATCAAAAGTTCTTCTCATCGTTGCAGCATTATGTTTCCAGTGTTTAGGACGATATTCTTCTGAAGAATGGTGTAGACATGAGAAATAAATTTTTTAGATGTTAAAATGAATGGCAAGAATCCAGAATTCATTCAATGTGAAAATCAATAGAGCTGTAACTTTTTTCTTTTAGATTATGTTTGAAACATAATCTTAGTCTTTTAAGTGTATTTCATGATTGAGATTTACTATGCATTAGTTACTATTTACTTTTACATCTCGCACTTATAATTTTTTCATAAGTGTGGAGGTGTTTTTTATATAATATAAAAATATTTTTTATAAGATGTGAAATGTGAAGTTGTGAAGAATAACTGATGAGAAAATATAAATATTTTTTTCATCATTATGTTGGTTCAATGGTTAATGGATCTTCTTAGTGATATATTTTTAGGGCCTTTCTATGCCTTTATATATTTTATTTATGGAAGATAGTCGGCCCACTTCTAGCCTTTCCAGCTATTATGCCTATTCTAGCCCTACCATCTAGCTTAGCCGCCAAAGTAGTTAAAGTGGTGATAAATTCTATTAGAAAATTCTTCTCATAAACTATTATTATTATTTCATATCCATACCCTAGGAAAAACAACTCTATATCATTTGAAAAAACTCACGCTCTATGAAAATTAATTTCAAACTTTATAAAAAATATTCCTACACTCTATTAAAAAGTTATAAGTGTGGAATGTTATAATAAATAGTGACTGATGCATAGTAAATCTCATCATGTTATAGATTGTTTTTTAGCGTGCGGTGCTTTCAAATGCAATATTGGGCCCCTAATATCAATTTGTAATCAGTATTGGTAGTTGTCATCCTACTATATGTTGTCCTTTCATCATCCTTTTGTGTGTGTAGGGTGTGAAATTGTTGAGAAATAACTTCATATTATCTGTGGACAATTTTTAACATATTTATAAGGAATAAGCAATCATTTTTTGTAGAACCGGTTTTATGAGATGAGTTAGGCCCATGAATTTCTTCATGGTATCAGAGCTTGTCACAAGATGAATGGAGGCCTATACTACTTATTCTGTGATAAAGACCAGAAAAAATACCGGCTTACATGCGAGAGAGGGTGTTGAGGAATAATTCAATATTGTCTGTGAATAAGGTCCTTAGCATGTTTATAATGAATGAACAATCATTTCTTGTAGAATCGATTTTATGAGATGAGTTAAACTTATGAATTTCTTAAAAAATGACTAGAAAATTATTTATTATTTTTATTTATTTACTAATTATTTGATATAAAGATAATGAATAGAATTTTTTTATATATAAATAATTTGGACGCTGTAAGTTAAATGATTTCTATCTTTTTGTTGAATTATGACAAGAAACTTTGTGAAACCGTGCTCCCCAAGTGTTTAGGATGCCGAATTGTGGTTTGAAGTCTACCAAAGTGTTTGCTGGGCAGTATTATGCCTGCTCTCCTTGGGGTTTTACCGACTCTTCTTCACCCGGGATGGCATTACGTTATGCTATCGACAAACGGAGGTCTGGTGATTTTTTTACGTCGAAACTTCCTTCAAAATTTTCGGAAGCTCCAACTCCCGCGTGGGTTGAAGATTGAGGCTTCTATAATTCTATTACGTCTTTATTGACTATCTAATACCGCGTGAACGCCGAGAAGTTAACGCGGTTTTGTCTGATCTTGATCTTGCGAAGTCGTGCCACAACCAACACGATCATGTGGGACAGGTCCGAGGGTCCATCTGACGAGGATGATTGTGAAGGGTCCGGGTGATTGACCCTACTCATTTTGTTCACACTCATGTACATGCAAAATATTTGACCGAAACAAGGGGTAGTACCGTGTGGACCCAAAAAATAGAAGAAATTCATTCATTCAAATTTAAAACAATTATTTATCATAAAAGTCTAAAGGAATGACCATTGCCACACGCAACTCTAAGCATCACGAAAAAAAAAATCCTGAAAATAATTTAAAATTTTGTAAATAATTATAAAACTACGAAATCTCTTAAAATCTCTCAAGGGTTTTTTTTTTGTAATCTTTCTTCTTTTTTTTTTTGAAAAAAAGGTAATTTGGGCTTTTAAAAATCATGGTTTTTTTAATATAATATATATATATATTGTAATGCTAGCAGCATGGCATCTAAGTCACCTTGACATGTGATACTGTTACGTTATTTATTAATTGTTGAACAATCATCAATGGAGTAAACTCAAGTGCCTTTTCATTGCATACAACGCCACCTTGGTTTCCAGATCAAAACAAAAACAAACAAACAAAAAGATAAGCGCTTCAAACCAAAAATCATTCAAACATCAAAACATTTAAAAAATAATCGGGTACCAGGTTTCAGCTCGGATTTGTTCCGGCCGGAACTTAGAATCGAAATCCAATTTCATGGGTCCCAGATCAGGGAGGGAAAAAATCTAGCCTGAAAGAACAGTCCTACATGACTACACGAAGCTTCTCGCTTAAGGTTTTTTTTTTTTTAAGAATAGAACAAATTTCATTCATAATAAAAGCCAATAACAAAACCAATACAATTACAAATCAGAATCTAGTAAAACTCTAGATTGAATAAAATCTTGATATTCATGCCACAACCGCTTTATTTCCTTGCCTACCAACATGAAGCACATCCTCAAATCAGTGATTGAGACTTTGAATTTCTGCAATCAAATCTCCTTGACTTGAAAGATTACGTTCCTTAGAACCAAAAGCTCCAATAATAGACATGAGACCTCATTTATTTTCACAACTCCTTTCAACTCATCTCACCTAATCATTACAATTTTTTCAAATTCGCATACAAAATAAAATAAACAATTCAACTTTTTCTAATCCCAAAACAAAAATAATATTAAAAAATATATTCTAACTATAATTTATTCAACTTTTAACTTTAATATCATCTCATCTCTTTCCAAAATAAAACTTGAAAACCCTAAATATAAGAAGACCCCTTAAATTAGCCAAAGCCTCTATGTCATCCACTTCAAACAGCCCACGTTCCTTCCAACTAAAATGTAATATAAAATCACATTTATCATCCCTTCCGATTCAAAGGCAGAAGATCAAAACAAAGCACCATAAAAAAAAAAAAAAAATCATAAACACAAAAGTGGTAAAGAGAACGTAGGGTTTCAGGCTTCCTCTTTTTATATTGAGAAAACCTAAGGAGCGGTCCGGCTGCTCCCCCTCATTAAGCAGCCCTCCAATGGTTGTGTGCCATGTAAGTTGTTTATAGTGTTTAGTCTACACTTGTGATCAGAGACCCATACAGCCCCTCCCTCACTCCTTCGTCTTCCATCTCTATTGCCCACAACTTCCATCACCCGCCATGTTTTCTTTGATTTGTCATCAAATGTTGCAGAAAAAAAAAAAAAAAATCCAAGCAATGCTCATCGATATCCATACCCATGGAGGATGACAAGTTTGTCTTTCGTAGAGAGCATGGGAGTTTTTTGGGCGTGGCCGTGTCAGCGAAGGGGGCATTGCTATGAACCTTCAAGTTTTGCCTCTCTTCTTAAATTATTAAATGCTCACCAAACTAATTCATTTTGGAAGCATAGCACAAAAGGATTTCAAAGCAAAAAAATCATACTCAATTTTGCAAGCTGATTAGAAACGTTTCTTTTTTAGTTCATAAGTGGCTGATCATATATTTCAGTCTTCCCCATTCGAGTGGGTTGGTCACCCATTCCCTACGAGCTTGACCTTAAGGTCGTACTATCCCCTTGAGGAGAAGCTCGCATTCGCTTGGTTCAATCTTGGGCAATGGCCAATCTTAACTCCACTTGGTCTGACGCCCACAAACATTGATAGATTTTTTATGCTCCCTATTCAAACCCATTTTCTTGGTCGCGATATCTTGGGTGCCCTTTCGCCGGCGGAAAACCTGAAAAAAAAAAAGGGGCCATCTATAGATATGGTGGGAAAGAAAAATAAGGCTCATCTTATGGCGAAACCGACAGAGGCATCCAATTCCTCCAGGGGTGCCACAATTCTTCCCCCCCCCCCTCGTGTTAAACAAACGAGAGGAATTGAAGAGTCCCCCATTAACTCGATTTGATTCGCTAGACGCTATCATGACTCAAGTGGATATTGAATTGGATTTTATTATTGAAGTTGAGGCAGTGGAGGCCTTAATGTCACAGACTTTTATTGGGCGAGCAGTTACCCCTGAGGGGGGAGGACTTTATCTCTATTATAGATCCTAGTCTCCTCAACGCACCTCCTATTGGCAACCTTCTTCCCTTCTTGGCTGAAGATGCAAACTCGTTTCACTTAGTGGATGTTGGCGAACAATCATCTGCTGCATCAACGACTTCGAGTGGGGAGACTCCTGAATTGCCCTTTGTTTTCCCAAATTTATCTGTGGCAAGTGGGAGCAGTGTGTTGATTCCTTTGCCCCCTTACAACACTTCCCCGAGGTGGGCAATGAACCTTCTCCTACTTTATTATGGGAGGATGCCGCCATTCCCCTTGCCTTCAACACTTCATCGAGAAGGGGGGGAGAAACTTCCCCAACATTTTTTGTCATCGATGGGCAAACCGAACATTTCAATGAGACTTTGTTCCAAGAGAGTTCCACCATTTCCCAGTCGATCAAACAGCCGAGAACTCAGCTCAAGCAAACGTCAACCTGTCGCCTCCCCCTGTTCGGGAGCCGTTGTCTCCAGAGGGCGCGGCTAGGGTTTCTTTCCAAATCCCTGCTACTCGGGGTGATGCTTCCTCTTTTCGACTAAAGGATTCTTTTTAGGCCTTTAGATCTCGCTCTAATGAAGCAATTCGTTCAACTGTTCTCAACGTACATGATATTCTTTCACCAGTGAGCATTATTTTAACTTTACTTTTCCTGGGTCGTTGTTATTCTGTTGGATGATGATTTTCCTTGACCTAATTATTATTATTATTATTATTATTATTATTATTATTTGGTAGGGAGTTGACCAATTGACTAAGATGCTCGTGGAAGATCGTATGGGGCTCGAATAGTAAAATGACTCCATGCATTCGTTTATTGGTAGGGCTCATGGGGCTATTGTTTCCACTCAAGAGGAGAAAGAAAAGTTGGTTGCAGAGCTTGTCTGGGTCGAAGCTTTTCGCCTAGATTAGGTTGCCTCCCTCCAATCCCAGCTGGCAAGCACATTAGAGGAAAACGCACTGTACAAGGCTAGTGCGGTCGTCATGGAGGTTGAACAAAGCAATCTCGCCACCCACTTGAACAAGATGGAGAAAGAATTGGAGGACTTGAGAAAGGCGAAAGCTGATTGCCTCACCGCCTAGCTACTTCTGAAGAAGAATGGCGAGAAATCATCCTTTAACTAAGTGCTGCTCAAGGCAAGAAAGTTAAATCAGAGCAGGACTTGGTCGCAGCCATGAAAGCCCGCAAAGAACACAATCGTACTTTTTTGAGCTGGGAGGGCAACCAAAAAGTCCTAGCTACTTCTGAGTAGAAGATCTCCTAGCTAAATCATGAACTGGGCCATTTGCAGAGGCAAATTAATCACCTTATCCCACAGATCAACTCTGCCCGTGCAATTTGGGATCGTGGTTTTAGGATTGGTTTCAAAATTGGCATCAAATAGTTGCAAGCGCTTCTACTCGCACATCCAAAGACCAACCTCCATACATTGAATTAGAGAGACATACATACCAATTCTACTGCCTACTATTACTTTGATTCCATTGGGCGAGATGTAATGCCAGACGCCTTTTCTACTCCCTCGCCTGCTCCTTGACATTTTATTTCTAGCATTTTGACTTTGTTTATATTTCGGGCAGGATGCCTTTTAGTGATTGTACATTTTGGTTTTGGGGACTCTTTTTGTTATTATCAAGAAATATGAATCTTTTCTGGTTGAAGACCTTATCCTTTCACTTTAATTAGTTGTGTATTCATGGAACTGTGTATAAATGGATTGACAACATAATCTATCTCGATTTCAACATAACTTATGACAAATTGGATTAATTTAGATAAATGAGGAAACAAATAAGATTGAAGATGGATTTAACTTATCTAGAATCCAACTGTGTGTCTTGGCCAATTGTGTGGCAATCTAATTGTACGTGTAATTTGGATTACGTGCGCTTGGCTAGTGGGGGTAAGAGGGAAAGTTATCCGGTCATTTGATTTTTGGCGATTGGCGTAATGGGAGGGTTCCTTGACCAAGTAGCCTTGGCAAGAAGGTGTAGCAAGAGAGTTCTCGATCACATAACCTTGGCGATTGGAGTAAGGTGGGAGAGTTGCTCGAATGCTTCATATTGACGATAATCATAACAGGAGGGTTCCTCAACCATGTAGCCTTGGCGAGAAAGTGTAGCAGGAGAGTTCTCAATTGTGTAACCTTGGCGATTAAAGTAAGGCGGGAAAGTTGCTCGACCGCTTCATATTAGCGATTGGAGTAACGGGAGGGTTCCTTGACTGTGTAGCCTTGGCGAGAAGGTGTAGTGGGAGAGTTCTTGATCGTGTAACCTTGGCGATTGGAGTAAGGGGGGAGAATTGCTCGACCGCTTCATATTGGCAATTGGCGTAACGGGAGGGTTCCTCGACCATGTAGCCTTGGCGAGAAGGTGTAGCGAGAGAGTTCTCTACTAAGTAACCTTAGGGACTATAGTAAGGCGGGAGAATTGCTCGATCGCTTCATTTTGGTGATTAGCCTTCATTTTGGCGATTGGTGTAACGGGAGGTTTCCTCGACCGTGTAGCTTTGGCTAGAAGGTGTAGCGGGAGAGTTCTCTATCACGTAGCCTTGGCGACTGGAGTAAGGCGGGAGAGTTGCTCGATCGCTTAACATTGGCAAAATATAGGAGATAATAAAAGCAATAATGCAATGTGAATGATTGAGTTTATCGAAAATGAATCTTTCGACAAGAATAATAGTTAAACAAAAAAGTCTTAATAATGAAGTTTTAAACATAAACTTCCTTAGGTGCTTAGCATTCCACAGATGTGGAAATTTGCGCCCTGCCGTATCTTTGAGGCGATAGGTTCCCTAACGACTAGTCCCTGTAACCAAGTACGATGCTTCCCATCTTAGGCCTAGCTTTCCTTCTTCTACAATGGTCACTCCGATCTCTTTTAACACCAAATCACCTATCTTGAAGGACCTCGGTCTCACTCTTTTGTTGAAATACTGATTCGTCTTCTTCTTGTAAGCAACTACCCTTGTTTTAGCATTTTCCCTTCTTTCTTCTAGTAGATCCAGATGCTCTTCCAGTTTCTTTTCATTCTCATTGGCACCGAAATGTAGCCTCCTATGGCTTGTACCCCCACTTCTACATGTATCATGGCTTCGTTTCCATATACCATGGCGAAAGGAGTTTCACCTGTTGATGTCTTGGATTTTGTCCCATATGCCCATAGAATCTCAAGAAGTTCATCTGCCCACGTCCCTTTCTTTTCGCCTACTTTCTTCTTTAGTATCCCGACAATGGTTTTATTGGTTGCCTCGACCTGTCTGTTCGCCTGTGGGTGTCCAAGAGACAAATACTTGACTTTGATCCCAAGTTCTATACACCACCCACGATAATGTTCCGAATCCAATTACTTGCCATTGTTGGAGGCAATGCTTCATGGAATCTCGAATCTGTATACAATTGCCTTCCAAATGAACTTTGCCACATTTTGAGTAGTTACTGTCACCATTGCCTCACTCTGCCCATTTTGTGAAATAATCGACGACAACGATGATGAATTTTGTTCCTCCCTTACCAGGGGGTGTAGGGCCGATCAAGCCTATCCCCCATTGGGCAAACGGCCATGGAGCCATCATTGACCTCATTTCTTCTGGTGGCATGTTCGAGATTGGTGCATGCAGTTGGCACTACGCACACCTTTTCATGAACTCCTTTGCATCCCATAAGGCATTGGGCCAATAGTAGCCCACCCTCATGACTTTAGCCGCCAATGACCTTCCTCCTGAATGATTACTGCAAACACATTTATGTACTTCTTTCATCACATACTCGGCCTCCTCCTTCAAAATGCATCTTAGTAGTATGCTAGAAAAGCCCCGCCTGTATAATGTTCTATCTATCTAGGTGAAACGGGCTGCCCTGTTTCTTATCTTCCTTGCCTCCTCCTGAAAAGTGGGTAGCTCGGTTTCTTTCAAATACTGGATGATGTCATCTACCCATTCTAGCAAACTTCCATCTATTCACAAACTTCATCCCTTATGGCTGCCATATCTACCGCCCTGAGTGCTACCTCCCATGGCAACATTTGCTGCTGCCCTACCAATGCTGCTCTTGCCAGTCGATCCGCCCTCCAATTGTCCCCTTTGGGAATTTGCTCGATTAAAAAATTTTGGAATCAAAAGTACTTCTCTTGAACATGATGGAGGTACCTCATTAGCTTCGGTCCCTTCGTTGAATACTCCCCCGTGATTTGGCCAACCACTACCTAGGAGTCTATCTTGACTACTATCGAACTCCCTCCTGATGTTTCAACTATGGCCAACCCCATGAGTATTGCCTTGTACTCTGCTTCATTGTTTGTCACCTTGAAGTTTATTCGAATTGGCATGAAATGACCCCATGCCGTCTTCTATTACCATGTGAACTCCCACACTCCCTCCTGCTCAACAAGATGAGTCATCGACATGCACGAGCTATGTTTCCTTCTCGGGCACCTTCGGTGTCTCCTTGAGAAAGTTTGTTAACTCCAAAACAAAATCGGCCAGTACCTAGCCTTTATTTACTAATTAATTGATATAAAGATGATGAATAGAATTTTTTATTTATAAATAATTTGGACGCTGTAAGTTACATGATTTCTATCTTTTTGTTGAATTATTACAAGAAACTTTGTGAAACTGTGCTCCCCAAGTGTTTAGGATGCCGAATTGTGGTTTGAAGTCTACCAAAGTGTTTGCTGGGCATTATTATGTCTGCTCTCGTTGGGGTTTTACCGAGAGCAGACAGACGGAGGATGGCATTATGTTATGCTAGCGATAGACGGAGGTCAAGTGATTTTTTTACTTTGAAGCTCCAACTCCCGCGTGCTAAGGTTGAAGATTGAGGCTTCATTACTATCCAAAACCGCGTGAAAGCCGCGAAGTTAAAATCTTTGCTTGACATAATGAAAGAGCATAAGAGACATCATAATTGTACTTAATGAATGCTTGTACTTAATCAGTTTGGTCCGATCTTGATCTTGCGAGGCCGCGCCACAATCAACGCGATCATGTGGGACAGGTCCAAGGGTCCATCTGACGAGGATGATTGTGAAGGTCCGGGTGATTGACATTACTCATCTTGCGAGGCCGCGCCACACGCAACTCTAAAGTTTTTCACAACCCTCACATCACGAAATTAAAAAATAAAAATAAAAAATAAAAAGCATTCAAACATCAAAACATTCAAACTAAAAAAAAAAGGAAAAACTTCAGGTCGAAACCCGAAATCAGAATCCGATTTCCAGTTTTCGGATCGGGCCAAGTTTTTACCCGGCCTGGATGAACAGTTATACTTGGCTACACGAAGCTTCTCCCCTAAGGGTTTTTTTTTTTTTTTTTTTTATAACAGAACAAATTTCATTCATAATAAAAGCCAATAAAAAAAGTCAATACAATTACATATCAAAATCTAGTAAAACTCTAGATTGAATAAAATCTTGATATTCATGCCATTACTTGAGCCGCTTCATTTCCTTGCCTACCAACATGAAGCACATCCTCAAATCCATGAATGAGATTTTGAATTTCTGCTATTAAATCTCCTTGCCTTGAAAGATTAGGTTCCTTAAAACCAAAAGCTCCAATAATAGATATTAGGCCTCATTTGTTTTCACAACTTCTTTCAATTCATTTCATCTCATCATTACAATTTTTTCAAATCCGTACACAAAATAAAATAAACAATTCAACTTTTTTAAATCTCAAAATAAAAATAATATTAAAAAAAGATATTCTAACTATATTTTATTCAACTTTTAATTTTAATATCATCTCATCTCCTTCCAAAATCAAACTTGAAAAACCTAAATATATGAAGACCCCTTAAATTAGCCAAAGCCTCTATGTCATCCACTTCAAACAGCCCACATTCCTTCCGACTAAAATGTAATATAAAATCACACTTATCATCCCTTCCGATTCAAAGACAGAAAATCAAAACAAAGCACCATAAAAATAAAAAATAAAAAAAAAACATAAATATGAAAGTGGTAAAGAAAACGTAGGGTTTCAGGCTTCCTCTTTTTGTATTGAGAAAAACTGGGGAGCGGTTCGACTGCTCCCCCTCATTAAGCAGTCCTCCAACGATTGTGTGCCACGTAAGTCGTTTATAGTGTTTAGTTTACACTTGTGATTAGAGACCCATACAGCCCCTCCCTCACTCCTTCGTCTTCCGTCTTTGTCGCCCACAACTTTCATTGCCCGCCATGTTTTCTTTGATTCATCATCAAATGTTGCGGGAAAAAAAAATCCAAGCAGTGCTCATTGATATCCATACCCATGGAGGAAAACGAGTTTGGCTTTCGTAGAGAGCATGGGGGTTTTTTGGGCATGTCCGTGTCGGCAAGGGGGGCATTGCTATGAACCTTCAAGTTTTTCCTCTCTTCTTAAATTATTAAATGCTCACCTACCTAATTCATTTTGGAAGCATAGCACAAAAGGACTTCAAAGCAAAAAAATCACACTCAATTTTGCAAGCTAATCAGAAACGTTTCTTTTTTAGTTCATAAGTGGCTAATCATATATTTCAATCTTCTAGTTTTTTTCTTCATGCATGGATCATTGATGTAGGTATTATTAGATCCTTGTCTGGCCATAGATTTTCACCTTCTTCCTTCTTTGCTTAGAATATTTTCTTCTTCTTTTTTTTTTTCTTTTTACCGGAAACACATGATGCATTTCTTTCTTACCTAAAGAATTCCATCCTCACCAGTCACCAGACCATATATATTGCATGAGAGTCTGACAAATATGAGCTAGTGACCTATCATTTGGAAGCACGCTCTTGTAGTTTTGGTCAAATGGTCGTTGTGCGAGAGTGGGTTGTGGTCTGCAATATTTCTTGGTGACTCGCAAGTTTTTTTTATTTCTTTTTCAAACCAGTCAGTTCACTCCATGGCCGTGAAGGTCTCGCGGGATCATTTAGTTTGGAAGACATTTCTTTATGTGTGAGGTTTGGGTTTCATAAGTGGAGAAGGGGGAGTTGCTATGAGTTGTGGTTTGTTATTTGTGGGTTTCCGTCGAGAGAAGGGGAGGGTCAACATTAGTGTAAGGGTTTCGAGGATCAGACTTGCCCATCTGATATAGCTTGACTGGAGTTTTCTGCATCCAGTCTTGGGTGGTGGGCTTGGTGACGGTGCAAAGAAACCTAGACGGCACTACCCAAATAACGATTTTTGCCTATTTTGCATGTGGTGTTTCTGTGTGTTGTGGTCTAACTAGTCTATTTTATTTTTTCCTACGTGTCGTTGTCTCAATAGAGGGCTGCTCTTCTATCTACAACAGCTCGACCATCCCACAAGGCTTCTCTTTTGTATTTTCAAACACTTTTTTATTTTAAATATTTTGTAATAAAATCACATGATGGCACCACATTTAAATAATCATACGAACGGTAAACTTTAGACAGTACAATAGCCGTACTCAATTAGGCATTCATTTGTAACCGTGAGTAGTGGGAAACTGCAGCTATGTATCGGCCACATGTTTGCAAGGTATCCTACTAAGAAATTCACCAATAGAAAAACAATTATTGTTATTTTATCCGTTTAGATAGTGAGTTAAAATGAAATGAATTGATATAAAAGTTAAAAATTAAATAAAATATTATTTTTTTAAAATTATTGTTACTTTAAGATTTAAAAAATTTTAATTATTTATTATATTTTATATAAAATTTTAAAAAAAATATAGCAATAAGATGAGACAAAACTCTTTTAATATCTAAACGAATTGTAATAATTTCTCTCTTTTGGGCACACAACTTACGTTTACTGTACTTTTTTTAGGAATTTTGCTACACAATCTCTACCACACTCCATACTCCACATTTTTTTTAATTTTTTAATATTTTTTTAAAATTTTTTTTTGAATTTATTCTTTTTAAACTATTTCAAATTTTCTATTCACTATTCATATAATAAATATTTGATAAAAAAAAATTATGGTATGTGGAGTGTGGTAAAATAGTAAGAAGTTGTGAAAAGTTTTTGTTTTTTTATTATTATGTTTTTCACCTGACCAATTTTTTTATTCATGACACTTTGGTCGCCTAGATCGAGCTGGGGGCCACCCCTCGTTAGTGGCCTTTTTTTTTTCAAATTTTCCTGTTTTCTGTTTTTGAGTTTATTAATTTTTTTAATTTAAAGTTTACACAAGTTTTTCAATTTTTGATTCATTATTTTTAAGATTTCTTATAAAAAAAATTAATTTTCAGAATTTATTTAATTTTTAACCTTTTTTATTTTCTAAAGACTTTATGCCATTTTGTGACATGGTGACAGCATTTTTAATTTTTTTAATAATGTTTACTGTTTATATATGACAAGTGACATTCTATAATGAAAAATCATACACCAATCGAGAAAGAATATCGAGAATATGTACCGAATATATTTTATATTTTTTTAACATTTGTATGTATTTTTTTACTATTCTTTTTTAAGCATACACACATGTGCTTTAAAAATATATATATATATATATATATATATATATATATATATATATAAATTCCACTCTTTTGTAATTCGTACTGCCACTTTTTTTCTCTTTTTTAAAAAAATTAATTTTCAATTAAAATAAGATAAGAATTTTATGAATAGTAATAAATAGTTTGTGAATAATAAAAAGATATTTTGAGTTTATGAAATTTTGATAAATGAGAGACAATAAGTTGAATATAAGATATTATAAAATTAAGATATTATTATAATATATTTTTTAAATATTATTTTTATTTGAAGATTTGAAAAAATTAAATTATTTTTTATTTTTTATTTAAAAATTTAATAAAATCGTAATGATTATTTAAAGGTATGTAAATTTGAGTGATATTTAAAAAAAAAATAAAATGAAATAAAATGAAAATTTTGAGATTAAAACTTTTTCAAACAAATATTATTGGTTTTAGATGTAAATTTAAAATATTATATTTTAATATTATTATTATTTTAAAATTTAAAAAAGTTGAATTGAGATTTAAAAATAAATAAATTATTTAATATATTTTATATAAAGATTTGAAAAAGGTGGAACAACTTGGCAGTTTCCAAGTCTTTTGCTCTTACTTTCCTGTGCAGCGCAGTTTCGTCTCTCGGCCAGTATGAATTGCTGAGTTTCTTAGACATAACCAATTAATTTCTAGGCAACATCCTAGATGTTTACCCTTATTTTCCAGCGGGACCTTATTTTCCGTGTTTCAACATGTATAGGTAGTTTCCAAGTCTTTTGCTCTTACTTTCCTGTGCAGCGCTGTTTCGTCTCTCGGCTAATATGAATTGCTGAGTAAGGCAGAATGAGAATTTTTTGTTTTAGATAAAAATTTAAAAAATTATTTTTTAATATTATTATTATTTTAAAATTTAAAAAAATTAAATTATTTATTATATTTTATACAAAAATTTAAAAAAAATATAATGAAGAATTTTGTATCTCACTCCCTCCCCAAAAGAGCTTAATTAATAGTTTCCTGGGACCACCCAACAACCGGAGAAAAACATATTTACAAGTTTGCAACCTATATAAAAGATGCCAATGAAAAAATATAGTGTTATTCTCCTCCACAAGTCCACCCTATGCCTCTTCTGGGAGAATGATGATCTACTCTCCGCGGCTCCGGCATTCCAGATGACGCTGCCCAGTCTGGCAGTCCGAAGTTCATGAGTCTTCACTACTTTCGCCTCTTTCTAGCTAACGTTTTCTCGTCTTTCCTCAATAATGGCTTCTAATTTCTCGTTGGATCCAATTCATTAGATATTTTAGTTGAATACCATATTTATGAATTATGTGCTTCTTCGGTTCAGTATTGGGCTGTAATTGGCACTCTACTTTGTTTTGTAGTTCTTTGCTCTACATCAGAATTCGTAAACCTTCCCTTCATTATATCAAATATTTTTTCTGCGGTACGTTTTAGGTATTTTTGAATGTTAAACTGAGTTGAATTGAGTTAAATTTAAATGATAAAATATTGTTAGAATATTATTTTTTTAATATTATTATTGTTTTGTGATTTAAAAAAATTGAATTGTTTATTATATTTTGTGTTAAAATTTAAAAAAATTATAATGATAAATGAGATGAATTGAGTTTGGTTTGGTAACCAAACGTATTAGAGGCCTTCTTGTGTGCTGGGAAACACTGAAGGTGCTGCACAGCAAGTGCCGGCAGCAAGGATAATGTTTAGGCATAAGTTTATTTTCACTAACCATCTCATATCATTTTATCTAATATTAACAGCTTTTCTAAACTTCTAAATAAAATATAAAAAACAGATTAACATTTTTAAATTTTAAAATAAAAATTATATTCGAACAATATTTTAATTTTAAAATATTTTTATTGAATTTTCATGCCATGCCATATCCTCTCATTTGTGTAACTAAACAAAGCGATACTCATATATTCCATTTTTTCCTTCATACCCATTTTTTCTTACCTTTTTGGTAAGAATATATATTTTGCCCCAAAATAAAGCAAAATATAATAAATTACTTGACTTAATTAAGAATGTTAATTCGGATGTGGATTTGGGTATCCAGCGATATCCGAATCCACATCCAAACTCTCAAATTCGAATAGATATCTATCTAGATTTCGTCCGGCTCTCTCTAGACGAATATTCACTCATGATAAGAGCTAGAAACCAAGATATCGAGACTACTTGAGTTGTATTTGGATATTTAGGTATAGTCAATGAGTCATGCCTTGAATTTTTCCTTAGAATTTTTTTAGGGCGTTTTAAAATTATTTTTTTAATGTAAAAAAATCAACAGAGCATTTTTATAGGCCTTCATATTTTATCCTTTTAACTATGATATCTTTATAGAATTCCTTTTTAAGACTTGCTGTATTGAATTCAGATTTTCCCAACTCAAACTCCTTGTCTTCCACCTTCGTCATCTGAGTTTGCATTCCTTCAGGTACGTGTATATATTCATTTGACTCGTTTTATTCACGAGCCGATGTGAGAATATATTATCCAGCTATATTATTTATGTGTCACGATTTAATTTGTAAGATTTATATAATAACTCCATTCCTGAAATGTAAGGATAAAGAAAATAAATGTCAATTTAAATAGTACAATAACTGGAATAGACTCTATAAATCTCACCCAACCTTTCCATGGTATACTTTTTAACAACCAACTGGAAATTATAGAGAATATATTAGAATACAAACAACAATTTCTAGGTAGTTTGAAAAAAAAATAAAAAAGAGGAAAAAAAACAAATAAGCACAAGTATTAAACCATAGAAAAATGCAATGAATGAATCAACATGCAAAAGGCAAAAAAAAAAAAAAAAACAACAACAACAACACCTGTTAGTATGCCCCCCAATTGTTACTTGATCATTTTAAAATTTAACTTACTCGTAAAAAAGCTTATTTGTTCAATGATAAGCTCGACAAGACAGCTAAATGCAACATTAATAAACATATAAATGATTATATTCAAAAGTAAAACAAAAACTAGAAATGTGCGAAATCGATGTTGATTGTGTTGCCAAAAACGATTCCTCCAACACCGGAAATTTAATATTAATACACCAAACCCACATGTAGGCATCCCTCCAACCACGGTCCACATCCAACACCAAGGGGAAATGATTTTTTTAAAATTAAACAACTTATTTTTTTAACAGATAATGTTAATAGAAATGTAAATGTACAAATAAGAGCCCATGAAGGTGAAGCAATGAATATTTAAAACTGAATCCAGGATACTTAGACATTTTCATTTTGCATTCCTTAATGAGATGTACATAGACTTCTCATCAAAGCACCAAATGCTTGTGCACTTGAACAGGGCTGAAAACAAAACAATTCTAAAGAAGCATTAAGTATAACACTAAGTAGTCAACATACCATTATCATAAACAATCTAACATCGATTATATAATTTACGAAAACAAAAAAACTGAGAAGAAAACATATATTATATTCAAAGTGCATTAATTCTTTCTACCTATTTATATTTAAATATATCTCAATGGGCCTATAAAATTAAACTATTTATAGAAGAACTTGATCATCCAGAATCACGTAGACCCAATGCGTTTAATCGATCAATCCATGATCAAGCCCAATATAAGGCAGAAAAAATGGAGAGAAATATTAAGCTAAAAATTAGAGAGAAATACTCAAATAAACTATTTTAGTTTGCTTCACTACCATGGTTTAAAATCTGATAAAAGTACCAACGTACAAACGCAACCTCTTAAACTGAAGTGACATACTGAAAATAAACTAGATTTGAAGCCCAGTCTCATCCTTCCTTATATATGCGAGCCAGATGGTTTAGTCGATCAATCCAAGATGAAGCCCAATATAAACTTCGAAGCCCAATCAATAGCCAATGTCCCCATTCCAATTAGAATAGGGACGAGCCACGGCACCAAATTCCATATTGGGTTGCTAACGAAGCGAGTTTCAATCCCCAGAATAATCACCTGGACTGCCAGAATACCAGTCACAGCCACCCAAAACCATTCGTTACGAAGAACACCCCTGAACACATTTTTCTTCTCCATCTCCCTTGCATTGAATAGGTTAAATACTTGGCAAAGTACAAAGCTATTGAAGATAATGGTATTACTAACCTTACGGCTGATGTTCAGGATGGCTTGGCCTTTGAATTGGAAGATAACTAAGATGGTAGTCTGGTAAATAACTTGCAAGACAAGATTTCTCCACATAGCCTTGTTAAAAAATGTTGCTGTATGTATCCTCAGGCACTTTTTCATCAGCTCCTCTGTTGGTGGCTCAGTCAGCAATGCAAGGGCACTTAGGAAACTCACAAAAAAGTTTGCCAATAGCTGTTCGATCATCGAAATTGGGAAATATTCAAAAGAACAGGCTATGATGGTAGTCATCAACGGCCCTACAATACTCATGGTGAGCAAAAATGGGATATACTTCCGAGTTCCTTCATATATACTCCTTCCCAGCTTTACAACGTCTGTGACCATTAAACAGAAATCGGAATCTCTGATGATGATGTCAGCACTTTCTCTGGCCATTTCACTGCTATTGGTCTCCTTCACAATCCCCACATCTGCTTCTTTTAATGCTGGAACGTCATTTGTTCTGCCCCCAACCATTGCCACTACGTGGCCCTTTTTCTTTAAACACTGCACCAGAAGGAGCTTGTCAGAAGGTGAGCAGCTTCCCATGACTTTGATGCTATCGACTTTACTCATCCTCTCTTCATCGCTGTAATCTCGAAACTCTTTACCTTCAAGCACCACTCCATTATTCGACACAACATCATCTGAAACCAATATGACGCTTATACCAGCATTTCTTATCCCATTCATGCCCTCGTCAACTGTAACATCTAGACCAGTGGTGTTAATGCAGACAGTAGAGACTGAACCCATGGTAAGACATGCCGAAGGTCTTTTAACATAGGCTTTATCAGATAACATCTTCTTCATCCCCCAAACAATGGCGCACCTGATTACCAGTGGCATTCCTCCCTTTATTCCAACTAGTGACGTAGCAAAGATCCGTATTATTCCATTGGCATTCATGGAAATTTTGTTGATTACTTCGTTTAACATAGTTGTTTTCGCCTTGAGCCCTGGTATGTTAGACTGGACATCTTCATCTCCAAGCTTAAAACGGATGAAAAGTACTGTTGCGATGAGAAAAGTGAATACCAACCCCATTATTTGGGATATAGTATTCCCCTTGTAAATAGCGGTTGCACCGGGGATCTTGTCAGGGAAATGGGTTACCTGGCTCATCCAACGATCCAATCTCGTGTCCATGCCCACAGATGTAACTATCATGCGACCTTCTCCATCAATAACCTTTTCGCCATAGAAGAGAAATGGGTTCTGATCATCTATGCTAGAACCATCATCTAGTCTTAGGAATTCAACAGACACCAACATACCATCTGCAGGGACTGGATACCCCTCCTTGAGGCATACTATGTCACCCACGACGATATCCTCGGTGTGTACTTCCTGTCTGAGTCCCTGCCTTCTGATGACATAAGCTTTTGATCGTTGCATGCCCAAAGGTTTTTCCTGTCCTGAAATCATTATGATCTTTTCGGACAAGAATTCACCTAGAGAAGAAGGAAGCACAAGTAGAAAAATAACGGAAACAATGATGATGACCCCGGTCTCCCAAGCACCCTCTTGACGAAAAATAGCACCAAAGACAAGAGCCAGTATTGCCCCCATGATGAGTTGAATGATAATGCAGACATCATTGAGATTTCCTAATAGAATTTTTATGAAGCCGCGCCCAGGAAACTCTGTTAGGGAGAGTCTTTTGGCTATATATATAGAATTTTCATCGATTCCCTCGTTCAAATCTGTATGCAGAGCCTTTGCAATTCCTTGGGTGTCTCCAAACCGCTTCTTTAAGGAAACCAAGTCCATCTCCTTTACCATAGTATCAATAATCTTTGCTTGATTGAGTATACAATCACTGGTATCTTTGTCATTCTCAACTTCCAAATTTACATTTAGCAGGCAAACATGATCAGGTGGTGAGGAAGAAATTCCGACGCTTCCTATGACTTCTCTATCCTGCAAAAAACCAAGACAAAAAACTTACTCGACAAATCAATGCTAATTTTCTTTTTTAGGTAAGTACACAAGAAAAGCCCCTTTAATTTGGAGAGCCTCCCCAAAGAACTTAACTGTCACTTTAAGCTCATTAACAAGCTAAACCAACTTGGCTATTCAACATTGAATAATGATAGTGAAAATTGCATTGGTATTCAACAAGAAAAGCCCCTGATGTAGACTAGCTTACCATTTCGATTGTCTTCTTATATGATTGTTACTAGTCTAGATATATGATCTCCTGCAGCTGGAGATCTAGATCATGTATTGAGCTTAAGTGAATTGGCTCAAGCTGTATGGAAGTATTTTTCATCTATTGTGGGTCTTAGCTTCATGGAGGGACAGTAGTCCTGGTTGCAGAGCTAGGGTTTCATTGTGGTTCTTTATAGTAAGAAGTAGCATACAGTTGGGATGATTTTACTAGAGGGAGGGGTCATCTCGTTTCTTGGTATAGATCAGCATGGTATAGATGGGCATAAAAAGTGGTGAATGAGATCTAACCATTCTTGGAAAAAAAATGCCATTTATAATGATCTCAACGGGTTCTAATAATATAACTATTGATTAATCCTTTTGAAATACATGAGCTTAAAGCTGATAGTTTGCATTTTCCTAAGAATGTTACATATATGGCATCAAAGCCAATCCAATCAGACATGTAGTACTTAAGTTGTGCCACATACAATGTAATAGCCTAATAAGAACATTAGGGATTTAAATGAGGAAGTTATAATACCCTAGATGAGCATAGAAGATGGTTAATGGAATCTCAAATTGCTTAGGAATGAGAAGTAATTGTCCTTTATAATTATTTCAAGGAACTTCAATCATAGCATTGACTAGTTATTTTAGAGTATGTTGGATAATAAACTTAATTTAGTAAATAGAGTTGTCTTTTGATAGATTCATGAATTAGAGTGAAGGTTCATCTTGAAAGAAGTAATTAATGTATTTGAGAATTCATGTATTTGGGGTATTCATGTACTTGGGTATTCGTGTACTAGGAAAATTCATGTATTAGAGTAAATGCTAGATGAATCTACAAGCCTATAAATACCCATGTATGCATTGGCACAAAGCAAGCCACTTGAGAAATAATTCAGTTAGAGAAATTTTAGAAATAGCCTCTCCTCTCTTCCCTTAAGAATAAAATATTTGTTTTTCTCCTCCAACAATATATTGGCCCAACTATAGTTTAAGCTTTTCTCAAATCCTTACCTTTCAACTGAAACATGCTTGGTGAATGAACATCTTTTCATCACAGGCCTCAAATATTTATGTCAATTCATGAATATCTACAATATGCACGTTTTCTTGGTATATTCTCTCTCTTCTATAGTAATGCCACGCAATTTATAATCTTGTCGTGTAGAGACTAGAGGTTGTTAGGGATACTGAATGGGTGGTGAAGGCAGGATATTTGAGATTATGCATGATAATTGGTCTGGAAAGACCAGGTTTTTTGGCTTAAAAAGTTGCCGTGGTGCAACAAAAAGGTTCAAACTAGCTAGGTAATGTCTTCATATAGGTGGAATTTAGAGAAATTACAAGTACTAGTACCTCTAGAGTCAGATTTGGCATAAGTTAATGTGCATACACTACAAGAAATCAGGTCTTTTTCAGCGCGTAAAATCGTCGAAAATACCCTCTAAAATCGCTGGTTTTACTCTTTCTCGGCGATTTTAAAATCGCCGCACATTCGACGATTTTAAAGTGACGATTCTGAGAATTTTCAGCGATATCAAAAATTCGTTGGGAAAATTCTCATTTCCGGCGATTTTTACTCGCCGCAATAGGCCTAAAAAACGTCGGAAATAGGGGTCCCGGATTTACACTAAATCGCTGATAAAGGTCAATTCTTTCTCAGCGATTTTCTAAAATCGTCGGTATAATCTATTTGCTGCGAATAAATATCGCCGCTAATAGAATTTTTTTCGCCGCAAATACTGTATATTTGCAACGATATTCTTTTTCGCTGGGAAGTACATTATTAGCGGCGACACAAAATCGCCGCAAATAACGTAATTGCAACGTTTTTATATTTTGCAGCGACAATTACTCGCTGCAAATAAGTATTAGCGGCGATTTTTTACCGCCGCTAATAAACTTGTATGTTAAAAAAATTATTTCCGGCGAAATTATTTCGCCGGAAATGATGTTTCAGAAAATTAAAAAAAAAATGCAGAAAACAGAATACTACACATATCCTATTCAAATTCAATCTAAAAAGTACTTCCTCCATTCATTCAAGTTAGCATGGAAATATCCATTCATTCAAGGAAAATTTTACTTAGTATATTAACATGGAAACATCAATACTAAGTAGCTAAAATATTAACATGGAAACATCCATTCATTCAAACCCAAAAATTAATAGTATATTAACATGGAAACATCAATATTAAAAGTAGTATATTAACATGGAAACATCCATTCATTCAAGCCCAAAAATACTAAGTAATATATTAACATGGAAACATCCAATCCATGGCTCTACACATAACTTATTAACTTCAAACTAACTTTAATCACTAAACATCCAATCCATTCATTCAATCCATAAGCCATAAAACTAAACACAATCTGTCCAACATGTGCAATACATTCACATTCAACAAGTGCAAGATTCCATTCCTTGTAACAAAAATAAAGAAAAAGGGAAGGGAGTGGTACCATGAGGAAGAAGGCTAGAGGATGGTCGGTCACTTCTTCACCATCATGCCCTTTCTTTATAACTCTTTTTTTGACATCCAGAAGTTTGATTCCTGCTGCCACTGCACTAAAATGTCATGTGCTGGACAGAGCATGTATAGGTGTATGTGCACATGCATATATGCCACTTCAAGTGCCTATACTGAGTAAAATAAATATACATACCCATATAATGGTTTGATGCTCCACGGAAAAAATGCTATCGAAGACACAAACTGGTAGGAAACTTAAGCCTATCTTTCAGTTGGTAGGAAACTGCTGTCCATACATGGTGGGCTAAGCCCTGCATGTAGTGAGTCCACTAGAGCTCTTGCAACTCCAATTTTCGCAAAAACTCGTGCATAACCATAAACCTGAAGTTCACATACATCACAGATATACTTTAGAACACTTGCACTTTAGCTTTAGCACGAGACCAATTGAATGCAAAAAGCATGTAACACCCAAAAAAGCAAGCTTGGTTAGTCTAGTATCCGGGATTCCAAAGAACCACAATAAGGGTTCAAAGCCCACTCTCACACAAGTTTACCATTGAGAAAGGATATTTATGTACCTTCAAATATTTTATCGATCAATTTGTTAAGGGCCTACTTCAATGACCCATGGTATTATCATAGTCAACTGTTTATGTTTTGTCTTGAATGTGGCCAATTCTGGAATGATGCCATTGACAAAACTAATACTAGAAACTTGAAATGGGATGAATTTATTATTATTTTTGTTCTTAACTGCTACTTTGCAGAAGTTGATATAACATGAAAAACTGATAGTCTCATACTTCCAAGTAAAAACTGTGGAGGAGTGATCAAATGGGATATTTATCATACATTGAATTGTCTCTTGGTAAGCTGTGAGAATGTATTTAGCTTATTTCGAATATGGGACCTCTATGATAGATAATTGTAGAGGAAATGATGCTAGAACTAGTGATGGAGGAGTGATATTTAAACATTCAAACATTCAAAATATTATTTAGTTTTGATAATAGATACTATCATAGACTCATAAGAGAGTAAATACATTAAAAACACATTATTATCATCATTTTAAAAGAGAGAGATCAATGAAAGATCCACATGAGTCCTTGAGTGCAATGGCATGGGACATGTATAATGAACCAACAGCTAGTAAATAGTGCTGAACTAAAGAGCATACATTGAGAGAGAGAGAGAGAGAGAGAGAGAGAATACATTGGTGCCATGAACCATATTTAAGACATCATTAGGCAAACCAGCTTCCATTGCCAACTCTGTGAGAATTACAGAAGCCCCTGGAAAAGAAAAGTACACATTACTTTCAAATAGAAGCATAAGAACCAATTGCCCTTTTTTTTCTCTCCTTTTCACTGTTTTCCCCCTCTTTTAAATTTGTGTTCGTTGAAATTCTGATGACAATTCACTTTCCAAAATGGTTGATTGAAACCTAAGATTATTAATTCCTGCTCTTTTGGTTAATCAAACTTTAGGCACTGAAAAATGAGGAATGGTGTCAACAATAAGATTTTAACTTGATGTTTGATTCACATTGCAGTAGAAACCTACTAGAGGTCAACTGTCTCTTCATTTGTTAACACTTATTTATATGCAGCTGCAGCTGCTATATCACCAGCTCTTGTGAAGCAGCTGCGTGAAGAAACAGGAGCTGGCATTGCTTGATCAGCCATACATCAAGAATGACAAGTTGGTGGTCAAGGACTGGGTGAAGCAGACCATCGCAACCATTGGAGAAAATATAAAAGTGAAGAGGTTCGTGCGGTACAATCTTGGAGAGGGCTTGGAGAAAAAAAGCCAAGATTTTGCTGCTGAAGTGGCAGCCCATATATATATCATATATATATCATATATGGTTATATATGATATATATGGTTATATATGATATATATGGTTATATAACCATATAACCATATAACCATATATATATATATATGGTTATATATATATATAACCATATATATATCATATATATATATATATGATATATATATATATATATGATATTTAGCAGTCTTCAATTTATAAGAATGACCTAACATAAATTTCTTAGTTCTAGACAACCATTCACCCATTTTTTAACATAAATTGTTAATAAATACTATATAATCAGCTTTTATTTTCCTTGGGGGGCTTTTACAGAAACATATATACCATTATACTAATTAGAGGACTAATTAACAGTAAACACATGCATGTTTGGACAAAAAGTATTAGGAAATTAAACATGCACACAGTCAAGAGAACAAGAGAACTCTAACACAATTGCAAAGTAAAATCTTCTCAAACCCAAAAAAAAAAATCCAAAAGCAAACAAAACCCTATGTAAGTAAGAAATAAATATTTCATAGAATTTGAAGGGGTAAACACATACAATCATTCAGATCCCTAAGACAAAGGAATTTGTCAAATATTTTGTTCTTTTTTCATAAATAAACAAAAATGTTCTAATCTTCTAACACAGTCAATGAAACACAGGCTCCATTCAAATGTTAGGCACAAAATCTTTGATTTCATTTCCCATTGTATGCAAAGTTGCAAAGTTACACTTTTAGAGGGGAAGGCACAGTAGCTATATTTTGGTGTTGCCGTCAATTTGATGTCTGAAGTTCTAATTTAAGAATTAACGCCCAAAATTAGGTAATCTTATCAACATAGCACTTCATCTAGTTCCATCAAAGATCGGGGGAATCAAGATCCAAACAATTTCTGGTTCTTTTCTTCAACTTATCACCCCCCCCCTCTGTACAAAAAATTTCAACCCTACCCATCATACAAAACCCCACGCACACAACCCCAAATCAACCAACATCATTTCCTCACTCAGCCCTCTCTTCTCTAAAGTCTAAACCCTACCCATCATACAAAATAGAGAGATGAGAGAGAGAGAGACGGTGGGGAAGAGATGACCTACCGACGAGGACGAAGTGCATGGTGGAGCAGGACCGAGGAGGCGTAGAGGTCGCGGAGCAGAACAACTCCAGCCCGTCGGCGTTGTGTATTCACACGGAGACTTTAGAGAGAGAAACAGAGAGAGGGAAAGATGCGGACATCGTGAGTGAGAGAGAGAGAGACCCCGGAGAGGAAGAGAGAGAGAGGAAGCCAGTAGTCCCCCGGGGGGTGGTTTGCGAAACAGAGGGGAAATGAGAGGGAGATTACGGGCGGGAGGGAAAAATGAATTACATCGCGCGAGCCGTAGTCTTAATTTCAAAATCATCTTTCACGGCGATTTTAGTTCGCCATAACATACCTTTTACTTTTTGCAGCGATTTTAAAGTTAAAAAATCGCTACAAAAACTAACTTTTGCAATTTCATCGAAATCTTATTCGCCACAAAAAGTTACTTGACTTTTTACAGCGAATAGTTTCGTTGCAAAAAGTAAAAAGTGTTGCAAAAAGGCATTTTATTATTTGCGGCGATAAAAATTCGCCGAAAATAATAAAAAAATCGCCGGAAAAAGCTATTCAGAAAACTGGACGAAGTTCAATCCCAACGATGTGAAAATCGCCGCAATTAGATCCTTTTTGCAGCGATTTTATTTTCAACGGACATAAAATCGCCGCAAAAAGTGGTTTTTCTTGTAGTGATATGATAATAATGAGGTATAACTAATTTAATTAATAAGAGTTTGGCTTATATTCTATTAATTTTTTTAATACATTTTGTTGAAAAATGAATAAATAAGATTATTTTAAGTGAAAAAATAAATAAGTTTTTCATCAGTGTTTTAATATTGTTCATTTATTTTTTAATAGAATGTATCCAATTATAAGATTTTAAAAGGATGTATGCAAACCAAACTCTTACGGAGTTAATTGCGTAAAAAAACCAGAGATTTGAATGTTTGGTTTCAGTTTGTCTAATAAATTAAATGGTTGATTGCGACACTGATATTGTATCTTCATATTCACCAATTTTGTTTGGACTAACAAATTCTGCGTCCAGCTTGCTTTATCTGCAGCTGAAAAGAATCATAATAAATTTATAATATAATAGAATATTCTTCCACTTCGTTGGACTCAGCCGACCGCCATGCACATAGACGTGAACATAACTTAAATTAATCTAGTCCTTCACTTTGACTTATGCGCAACGCCTCACCTTTGTTTTGAGTCTTGACATTTATCGGGGTCCTCGCTGACCTAATTCAGAAATATTATTATCGATAGATCGTTTCTTGGAGCGGCTGATCAACATGGACTCTAGTGGTCTTAATCCTCAAGAATCAGTTGTTCTTGGTATGAGTCATGACTCATAACGTAGTGTTGCTTTGACATACATGATCGAAATCCTATATGGATAATTAAGTTCATGGGTTTTCTCTTTCTTTTTTTTTATCTTTTTCATTCTCCAGAGGCGACGTGAGTTGGGGAAATTATCTGCGGGTTAAAATTGAAGTGGATCTGAGGAAAGTAATAGCTAGAGGCAGAACAGTGACGTTGGAAGGACAGAAGAGGTGGGTGCCTTTCATTTATGAGAAGCTTCCAAAGATGTGCTTCAAATGTTGGTGTATCATCCATGGAGATCTGGGATGTGCTGGACAAAGGATTGAAACAAAGCAATAATGGTGAAAGGGATAACCAATTTGGTCCTTGGTTGAGGGCTAGCTCAAGTCCACGGCGTACTTCAGTGGGGGTGTTAAGAACAGAGGACTAAGTATTTTTAGAGGTGGTGACGAGGCATGGCAGCAAGACAATATAGAAGTTAATACAATCAGGAAGGAAGGGTTGGAGGAAAATAGATTGGTAGATGGTGACTGTGAGGAACTCTGTCAAAAGGAAATCCAGGGAAACGATGGAGGGAAGGGAGAAGGGAAATGTCAAAAACAAGTGTCAATGAACACGTTGGATGTAGTAGTGAGGGAAGAAGTACGTGTCCCTATGGGTGTTGAAGCTGAAATGGGGGAAAGACTGGCCTGTTTGGAAGGTTAACACGGAGGGGTCTTTTTCACACGGTCTGCTTGGAATCTTACTAGCTAGTAGGAGGGATCACGATCTCGTTTCTTGGTATAGATGAGCATGGTGTCAAGTTTTACCTACCAAGATCTCGGTCATGTTTATCATGTGGAGATGTTTAATTCATATATATATAGTAGAATTGGCTTCCCTTTTTTATTCCTGTAGTCGGAGATCTAGACCACGTATTGAGCTTAAGTGAATTGGCTCAAAGCTGGATGGAAGAATTTCTCTTCTATTGTGGGTCTTAGCCTCTTGGAGGGACAGTAGTCCTCGTTGCATAGCTAGGGTTTCATTGAGCATGGACGTTCTTTAAAGCAAGAAGTAGCTTACAGTTGGGATGATTTTAGCCTGGTTTGATGCCTTCCATAATTACGTGCTAGCTACAGTTTTTGGTTGAGGAGATATTCTACTAGAATTTAGGCCTCTTTTGGGACCAAGCTGGCTAGCTGGTTTAATCTCGAAAACTAAATCCTCATTATCTTCTGATTTCATGGAAGCAGCCTTGAATTCTTTTGCTTAAAGGGATCAGAAAATAAAAAGTCAATGCAACAATATAAATCTAAGGGAGAGAAAGCAAAAGGCTTTACCGCTTCTCCTGTCTCGGCAGTGCTCACGACACCGTGAGGGGAAGTACTCGATGAGCTGATACATCTGAGAGCCGGAGAACCAGCTTTCTCATTTTGTTTTGAGATGAGACTAATCTCCTGTAGGGTCTGTAGAAACAAAGCATGTATAGATAAAAATGTTAGAGCCAAGTAAAGTCTGATCTTGATTAACGGGGTCGAAAGAGCCCCGTGCTGCTCTGATCTTCTAATGTTGATGGCTTCTTCTTGGGACTCAAGGTCATCACCATTATCCTGGACAGAGTTCCTGCTTGACATATTGCTGATCTTCTGAAATCGCCCTAGTACTGCTTTACAAACCTCTGTACTTTAAGAGTAAAAGAAATGAAATTTCCAGTCGACATTTATAAGAACTTCTCACCAAAAAAACTAGCGCGCAAGAGAGAAAAAAAAAAAAAAAAAAAAAAAACCTAACCAGTATGTGGTGGAGGCGCGCGGGCGGCTAATTTTGTTGTCCATTCTTTCTCTATTATATCATTTAAATATTTTTTTTATTAATGTTCATCTTTTCTACACATGATTTTTTTCATAAGTTTTTTTAATATCTCTATTTGTAATTAATGTTGATCATATAATTTTTTTGCAAAAGAAGAAAAATCTTTATCTATCTTTGGTTATTATAAGTACTGTACGTGTCGAATATACCTATATTGATAAATATATTAATAATTGGATTGTGTCTTGATGAATTATCAATTTTATAACATATTTATATTATATATAGTCCAATGTCGAATTAAAAAAGAATATGAATTATTCCGCTATTGAGATTTTATGCGTGTGTATATATATATATTGTTAAACCAAGTAATGTGAACATTCCAAACTTCTAACTGATACTCCGGACATTCCAAACTGATTGCTGCGACCCAATGCGGTAAAGTCGCACGTGAGATGAAGATTATTGACCAATTTTTATTGGACTTGGATGTCCAGCATATATTTCTGCAACTGAAACCCTCCTGTCAAAGACTTTTTGTATGCAAATGTATAAATTTATAACCAATTTATAATATAATTAGATAAGATCGATGTCACCATCGACATTGACTGTTCTACCAGCATATCATATGGAGACGACGTCTATTGCATTTACTAGAGCATATCCAATGGTTGATCATCTAGATTTTTATCTATTTTAACTAATTAATTTATTTATTTTTATCTATTTCAACTAATGACTTTTAGCTAATGGCTCCTGTAACATTCCATACATCATCAATTTATCTATTCTTTCTTGATTATATCATTTAAATATTATTATTTTTATTTTTATTATATCAATATATCTATTTATATAAAAGAAATAAAAATAAGAAATTATATATTTATATATAATATAGAGATAATAAGTAATTTTTTTTTAATTCAGTGAATTTTTTTTTTCAGTTTAGTGCTAAATTTAATGCAGCTTCTTCCTTTTTTTTTTCTTTTTTATTTTATAGGAATTCAATGCAGCTTTTATCTGATAACTTTATAGGCACCCGGGAATCCGTTAGGTCTCATTTGTTTTTGTAATTAGGTTGGAATGAATTGAAATGAATTAATATTAAATTTAAAAATTAAATAAAATATTATTAAAATATTATTTTTTAATATTATTTTTATATTAAAATTTAAAAAAAAAATTATTTATTTTATTTTGTATAAAAATTTAAAAAAATTATAATAATATGAAACGAACTGAAAAAAAAAGTACAAAACAAGCGTCAGCTATACAGTATATCAGTGAGTCATCCGGTACGTCATGCATATGTTGGGCGACCAGTCAAAACTCTTGACTGTTTTGATTTCTGGAAAGGGAAATACTTCTCCGTGGTTACTGATGTGGCCACCGATTAATTTTTTTTTTATTTAATTGTTAAGTAATTATTTTAAAATAAATTTCTATTTTTCATTTTTTAAAAAACTATTTAATGAATTTAAAAAAACGTTTGGAAAAAAAGACAAAAAACTTTTTACGTGGTGTTTTCACCGTCTCGGTAGACTCCCTCGCACCGTCCTTCTGGAAACATTCGTACTCATTGCGATTTATCTCCTTTTTATTTTATTTTTTCGGAGAATTTGTCCCCTCATCTAATAGCATTCTCAATAGATGCTCTATAATATATTTTTCTTCAAAATATAAAGAAATGTTTCTAAAATTACCTTCCATCAGATCTTTTATTTTACAAAAATTTTACATTTTACTACAGGAAAGCCTCTACATTTAGAGGAACCTGTTCATACTTGTAAACCTTTTAAATTAATTTCTCACATATTTAGAGTAACCCGGAGGAAGCCGCAAGTGTAGTAATATTCTTGCTTGTTGATAATTTCACATATAGTCATATTGCTCTGGGCAAGTAATGTTGGAATGGTACGTGATATTTTTAATAATGTGGAGATATTGTAATATACTTTGCTCATAATATACTTTGAAGATATTTTTATTGTATAATCTCTTCTTTTTATTTTTTGAATTAATTTATATTTTAGTTTAACTTATAAATTTGAATTAATTTAAAATAATATATAATTATATGACATTGTATATGAGGAGATATTGTAAATATCAAAATATATGAAAATATCATTAATAGTTAGTGAAAATATTTGAAATGAATAAAAAATATTAAAAAATATAATATTTAAATGTTATGAAGAAAAAATAGATAAACTGATGTATGATATATTATAAAAATTATTATGTAAAATAGAAAAAATAAATTTTAATGATATATTTTAAAAGATAAAACGAAGAAACCATTAGGAGTGTTCAACCCGAGGCCTCAGCGTCAGCTATACAGTATATCAGTGAGTCATCCGGTACGTCATGTATATGTTGGGGCAACCAGTCAAAACTCTCGACTGTTTTGGTTTCTGGAAACATCCGCAGTCATCGCGATTTAGGACAGCCACCGCTTGGGACTTCCGTTGGGAGCTCTCAGCTGCTATAGTATGTGTTTTTTTATATGTTTTTTAAAGTTATTTTTTATATTAATTTTTTTAATATTTTTAAATATTTTAAAAAAATAAAATAAATTTAGAAAATTATTAAAAAATATTTCCTTAATCAGAAAGTAAAAAAAAATCATTAAAAAATATTTTCTTAATCATGAAGTAAATTTATTTTTTATATTTTTTATTTTATTTCATGATTAAAGAAATATTTTTTAATGATGTTATAAATTTTTTTTTATTTTTTAAAATATTTAAAATTGTTAAAAATATCTATATAAAAAAAGAATTAAAAAACACATACTAGAATCTAGTGGGAGCTCCAGTGTTGGCTCTAGCATTATTCTGCGATTTATCACCTTTTTAATTTTTGAAAAAATTTACATAACTTCTTTCTATTCACACAACCTCCACATACTATATTTTTTTAATTTTTATTATTTTTTTATTTTATCAAATATTTAATATATGAATAATAAATAGAAGAATTGAATTAATTTAAAAAGAATAAACTCAAATAAATATTTAAAATTTTAAAAAAATATGATGGATAGAGATTAGAGAAATTGTGTAACATTACTTCTTCTCTTTTTTTTTTTCTTCTTTTTTTTTTTTTAGGAGAATTTGTCTCCCCAACTACCAACCTTGATATAGATGGCTTCACGTATATCATATGCACGAGAATAGTACACGAAAGATTAAAAAAATACTTCTTTTTAATAACATGTTACTATTTTTAATTTAATTAAAATTACATTTAAATGTTGAGTTGAGTTGAACTAAACTGAGTTCTTTATAAATAATGGTGAATTGAGTAGGTAAAGTGAGTTATATATGACCCATCTAAAATTAGTTTAGATGTGTTTGGATGTTAAAATGAATTTAATAATATTTATGAAAATTTGAAAAATGTTGTGGGTCCTACGTATGAAGATGTATTGAATTGAAAAAAATTGTGGATCCCACATGTAATGAAGTTTTGAGTTGAAATGAGTTTAGCAATTTAAGAGTTAGGTGTTTGAATATTAGACTCAATTTAAAATTAGACTGAACTAAGTTGATCTCAGCTGAGTATTGAAACCAAACAAGTCCTAAATCAAATTGAAAAGTTCAAATATATTTTTTAAAATAGTTTTGCAACTCATCATCTCCATACACCACACTTATTTTTATTTATTTATTTTAATTTTGTTTAGTTTTATTCTTCCTTAACTAATTAAATTCTTCTATTCATTATCCATCCATCACACATTTGGTAAAAGAAAAAAATTAAAAAATTATGTGTGATCATGCATGTATGGTGCAAGGATGATGAGTAGGTTTTTTCTAAAAATAATTGGTAGTATTATAAAATTACATTTCACTTTATGCAGAGTTATAAAATGGTTGCAATAGTTGTAAATCTATCATCTTTCATTGTATAATCCCGCTATTCACCCTTGAGCTTTACGATAGAATTGTATTTTGGGAGGAAACGTTGGTATGTATTGAAGCGGATCTGTTTTGCTATGACTAACATTGTAAATTTGAAATTGCGTGAATATGTATGTTGGATGCGAAAAAATGTGTGATTTTTCTTAAAATATCGCTGGTTGTTCAGAGGGAAAAATGTTTTTGTGGCTCTTTTTTCGTTTTGCTAGCTTTGTGTTCGAGGATCTAGATGCCTTCAAATATTTGAGGCTCTTTTTAGTCATTTATTGGGGCCCTCGCTGACCTAATTCAGAAATACTTTTATCGATATTTTAAGTGAAAAATATCGCTGGCCAAATTCAGTTTAAGCTGCTTGGTACTTATTAATTGATATAATATGTCTCTTGAATAGTCTGGCATATACTTAATTTTCTATGTTCACGAAAGTGATGCAAACATTATAATAATATTGTTACAGATCTAGCTAAAAGATAAATCCATGATCGATATATATATATATATGTTTATTTTTACCTAGGGGAGGGGGGATTCGATTCAATTCTTAGTTCTTACAAAATTGAGAAATCAAGGTATTGCCAAGTCACTATCTATATATATTAATATGATGAGCTTTACTATTCATTATCTCGACAAATCATACATCACTTTTTTTTTTTTTATTTGTCTTGAACTAATTGAATTTTTCTACTCATAATCTATATACCACATATTTGATCAAAATATATATATATATATATATATATATATATATATATATATATATATATATAACGTGTGATGTTGTGATGTGTAGAGATGATGAATATAATTTTTCTAATATGTATATGCTTTTTGCATCACTTTTGTGATCACTGCTTTAGTTGTGAACCAAGGCCAATTGAGCTTATATATATACTAGTAAGGGCAGACACGTGCATTGCACATGTGCCCAATTGAAAAATAATGAAAAATTAGCTACTTGTTAATCCACAATGAACAACAAAATGATAAGTTAAATTCTTACAATGTCTTAATTTTAAATATCAATGGGGAGAGTTTTATCTATATTTTAAGATTTTCTTTCTAATCATAAAAAATATCACATATGTTATGTGCAAAATATTGATAACCATAATATAGAAATTTTAACTATAAATGGACAAATTTATGTCTATATTTTTAGAATTTTTTTATTGTTTACAATACATATTATACATATGATTTACATAATGTTTATAACTATAATACAACGACTTACAAGGTGAAGCAGGTTTCTACTCTATTTTCGAGGGTGAAGAACAAAGCTTTCGGGTGTAGCGTTAGTGTAGGAGTGGGGTGGTTCACTGTGGTTCTAACCATGGTGGGTTCGCGGTGGCTAGTTGTTGAGGAGCTTAGAGAGGGCAATGGTAGTGCAGGTTGGCTTTTGGCTGTGCGTGGGTGCTACGCTGCTGGGCTTCACGTGGGAAGGATGTTCCCGATGGCAACGGACTACTACTACGGTTGTTCCACAGTGGTTGAACGTGGAGGCTTGCAGGTTGTGTGGTTTCTCAGGTGCGGTAGTGGAGGGCAACGTTGTGGAGGATCTCTGCACTTTGGGGTGGTTTCTGATAAGGGTTGTTGTCCTATGGGGTGGTTTGTGGAGGTGCAGTAGGCTAGCAGCAGCAACGTAGATAAGGTGTTGCTTCACTACAACTCAGGTGACGATAACTCTAACTTAGGTTGAAAATGATCACTACGTGCATGATGGGTTGTGCCGTGTGCGTGAAGTTTGTAAGGCATATATATAGAAAAATAAAAGCAGATGAAAAACCCTAGAGAAAGCAGGTAGGAGAGACATGCATAAAGAGGGAAACGACGTGCAATGACGTGGGGTTAGAAAGAAAATCTCATGGACTTGGACTTTTTGGTCTATTTCAAAATATTTGGACCTTGACATACATCCAAACTAATTTAATTCGTTCCATAACTATATCTGGTTCATACCAAATAAAATAAAATAAAAATCCCCATTTGTTCCATAAAAGATTAACTGAATTAAGCCTAAATATCAAACTTAATAAACATTCATATTCCATCAATATAAAAATTGGGCCCATAACCTATTTCTATAAATACTCACTAAAATTCAAATGGGCTTTTCCACAAATCTGGGCCTCGACTCAATTTCTAAAAACAATACAATTTGTCTTATAAACATTTCAAGCAAGTTCCCACTTAGTCCACAAAATATTTTAACCTAATCATCAAGCCCAATAAAATCTATATTCTGCTAAAATAATTTTTGAGCTCGTAGCCTGTTCAAAAATTTCTCATTAACTCTCTTGTGACTTTTTATACATATTATTCCTAATAAAAAAAAATTTGAATGCGGCTTGATGCTGGACCTGGGTATTATATGTGATATATTAAATTATAAAGTTAATTTTATTGTAATGTAGATTTAACATATAATCATATAAGACCATATTATTTTGTTGATTTACTTTTTAAAAAAATATTTTGTAGCCATGGCCCTTCTCAAAAGAAAAAGTAGTACAGCTCAAATGTGTTCAAAAAGGAAAATGATTTACTAACGTAAACAGGATATAATTAACATGAGTATAATTAAAAAGTTATCCTATCTTTATTTTTGGTGCAAATCTTTCTTGAAATTAAATATCACGATTTGTAATTAGATAAATGATATTTGTAATCGTGAAGTGCGCAAGTATTGCGTAATGTTTTTGAAAAAAGCAAGTAAATATGTAGAGACTCACATGAAAAAAAATCACCTCACTCTTTTTTTAAAATAATTGCATAATTTACGTGACACTTGCACGCTTCACGATTGTACATGTAACATTACTCTCGTAATTATTCTAAAAATCCACCAGATACAAAGTCCCCATACACCTGGCATGCCCTCCCCAGCCCTGGTCAATCACCCTATCGGTTTTATTAGGAGTGTAACCGATCTAGTTTTAAACATATTTTAGAACTAAACTAGTATATACCGATTTTGAAATTTGAAGAACCAATATCATACTGGTTATACCCCTAAATCGGTACTTTCGGTTTTACCGATTCGGTCTAATTTTTTCAGTATATTATATAGTATATATAATATAGTAATTATAGTATATAATTAATATATTGTAGTATATTGTAATATATATTATAACTGTATTATAGACTGTAGTTATATATTATAATATATAGTGATAGAGTATTAGTATAACTATTAATATAATAGAATATTGTGATATAGGATTTTAAAATTTAATATTATATTAATTAGTAATTTAACATATAATATTAAATTATATATAATATTAAAATTATATATAATATAACAAATCATATAAATATTTTATATAATATAAAAATATAAAAAATATATATATGAATCCATCCGGTCTGATATTAGAAAAAATAAAATTGAAATCAGATCGAGTTTGATTGATTTTTTAAAAATCAAATAGGTATTAGACTGAACCAACTTCGGTACCCACCAAATCCACCGGTTTGATCAGATCGAGTCTAATTTACCGGTTGAACGGATTTTTTTTCATTGGCCTGATGATCTTGATCTGTTCTTTTAAAAGATGTAAAAGTCATAAATTTAATCATTACGAAAAACGCCTACGTACTATATATATATATTTATAGCACATGTTGTATACAAGATTGATATTTTATCTTTTATACACATGATTTTTTTTCATAATTTTTTTAATATCTCTCTTTGTAATTAATATTGATCATATAATTTTGTTTTGCAAAAGAAGAGAAATTATTATCTATCTTTGATTATTACAAGTGTACGTCTCGATTGAATAATATATATATATTATAACTATATTGATAAATATATTAATAATTTCTGTCTTGAATTAGCAATATTATAACATATTTATATTATATATAGTCCAATGTCGAATTAAAAATAATATTATTCCGAGATTGAGATTTTATGAGTATTATAATCATACAATGCCGTAAAGTCTCACATGAGATGAAGATTATTGACCAATTTGGCAGGTTCTGCTACTGGACACTGGTATCGATAAATCCATAGTTGGGATCGATAAAAGTTAAAAAACAAAATTTATTTTGTTTATTTATAAATTTTTTAAATATTTTTAAATATATTTAAAAAAATCAATTCATTAATAAAACTTTCTTAATCATATATTTATTTACAAAAAAAAAAAAAAACTAAATATCGGTGATTTGGGTCCAATTCATCGGTTCTAGCATTTTCAAACCCTCCTAACAAAGGCTTTGGTAGTTAAATGTCAGATTAATTTATAATATAATATTCTTCCACTTCGTTGGATATATCCAGGAAGCAACGTACCCAATCGAATCGACATTTATAAGAAAGAAACTTCTTTAGAATTATATAAAAATAATTTTATAAATTAATATTATTTAATATGATTTGTCAAATTATAAAATTATTTTTATTATAAAATAAATCTAACAGATCAAATGAACTCATAATAATTTATAATTAATAAGATTATTTTTATATAATTCGTTTGTTAACGATGATAGAATATAAATAAAGAAGATAAGGAGAGAGAAACAATAAATAAATTAATTTTAGATAAGATATATATATATATATACACTATTAATGTCAAATTAAAAAGAACATATTTTTGCAGGTGAAAGAGTCTGAATAAATAATCAAACCCTCCTGAAAAGTTGTAAAAGTCTTTGGCAGGCAAATATCAGATAAATTTATAATAGAATGTTCTTCCACTTCGTTGGATCCAGCCAGCCCATACACACACATAAATATATATATATATATATATATATATATATATATATATATATATATATATATATATATAACAATTAGATCAGTTATCTTTATTTCCCAACAATTTAAACCATTATCTTTTAATGATGCTTCCAGACAAATTAGATATGAGACCTCAACTCTTACACCAACAGAAGGAATAGCAACAGCTGCCTTTGACGGTAGACCAAAGCCTTTCTTCTAGAAGTACATAAGGACGTTAAACTTTGTCAAATTTCAACCCAAAAGTTAAACCCTTCTAGAATAGCGTCCAACTTATGAATAATTCTACTCATTAATATTCATACACCACTTATAATTTTTTTCTATAGTGTAAGAATAATAAGTAGAATAACTCAATTAATTCCTTAATATACATATGGTGCATAGTGATCACACGAAAAGGAATTTTGAATTCCTCGTTTATCTACTAGCATATACGAATGGATCACACGTCGACATCTATTAATGCTACTATAGGGAAGATTTAGATAGTGAGTTAGGATGAGATGAAAGTTTGAATTTGAAATTAGAATATCATATTATTAGAATGTTATTTTGTAATATTATTTTTGTTTTGAAAATTTTAAAAAGTATAATTATTTATTGTATTTTGTTTAAAAATTTGAAAAAATTGTAATGATTAGATTAGATAAGTTGAAATTGTTATAGTATCCAAACAAGAGAGCATCCCCTATAGTTTATCTAGATTTTTTATCTATTTTAGCTAATTATTTTTTTTAGCTAATGACTTTTAAAATATATCATACATCAACTCATTTATTCTTTCTTTATATCATTTAAATATTATTTTTTATTCATATTAAAAAGTAAACTAATATCTTCTAACTATTACATTTGCAATATCTTGGTATCTTTCAATATTCTAGCGCTAGCTATATATTAATATGATTGTAATGTGTCTATCTACACTAAATATGATAAAAAAATATTAACCTAAATAAAAAATCCAAATCAAAACATGAAAACAAAATGAGTATATTATGAGTTGTTTCAACTTTCACTGTACGCTTGACTTCTTAAGAGTATTAGTATTGGCTTGTGTAAAGTTGAAAGTTGTCTAAAATTTAGATAATTTGTACTAAAAAGACCTTACATTGGATTGGACATCTCTAAAATAATTTAGATTTTTGTTACAATGATTAGCCAAATTTGAAGAATCAAATTGATTCATCAAAAGTTAAAATAATAATTTTTCACTCCAAACAAACATTAAAATATTAGTTTCTTACTCCAATAAAAATATTATTTGGTTTGTAATTAAAAAATTTAGATAGAATTTTTGATGAGTTTAATCAAATATTTTTTGTTATTAGCATTAAATGACTTTTAAAAATATGATTTTTTTAATATTAATTTAATTAGAATATAATTATTATTAATATTAAATTGGTAGAATTATAAAATGTGATACAAATAAATTAAATAAAAAATAATTAATTTAATAATATTTTATTATTATATAGAGAGTAAATAACTAATTCAATGTGGAGATTGAATTCAAATGGAATAGACAAACGTAAAAAGGTGTGATATTGACTAAATTTTAAAAATATATTTAGTCAAGCCAATGCTAATGCTCTAAAGGATGCCACTCTAGTAGAAAATAATTAAAAAAAGACAGCAACAACATAAAATAAAGAGATAAGGAGAGATAAATGATAAATAAATATTTTTTTATATATAGGTAAATAGTTTACTGTTTAGTAACAGCGTCGATCGTGTAAAGCACACATATATGTAAAATAATTTAATATTTGTCCAAAAATGAGCTCTAACGGATCCACTATTTTATGTTGTTACATCTAGAATGTACTGGTCATATCTGTAAAAAAATTCAGAAATGTTATTTACAACCGGGCTAGAGAAACCGTCGTATAACCAGACCTACCTTTTATAAAAAAAATAATTTTTTCACTTCTCTCACGCCAGGCTTCTCGTTCTTTTCTTCAGTCTTTTTTTTTCTTCTTTTTCACTCTCTCCTTCACGCACTGTGTTGGTCTTTCTTCAGTGAGGTTTGTTTGTTACGGACAACGGTGGAACTCTCTGTCTCTCTCCTTGGATAAATCTATCCCAGTGAGGAAAAGTTGCCATAAAGTTCACTGAAGAAAGACGGAGATTTAACCACTGAGATTTAATGCTTGGCCTCTCAACTTTACGGCAAAGTTCACTGGGATAGATCTCAACTTTAGGGCAAAGTTCACTGAGATAGTTGGCCTCTCAACTTTACGGCAAAGTTCACATGCATTAAAGGTATTGAATTCCAACAAAAATTAGACTAAACTAAATCCTTAACCCCCTAACAAGGTCTTATTACCTCTAACTTTTAACCATAAATACAATACAAATACTTCGAAACTACGGCTAGCCTTATAGTTCTAAAACAAAGTTCTCTAAAACTTCTAAAATAACAGCCTAAGATTGAAGTTTGGCGCGGAAATCATGTTCAACTTCACATACTCGTGTTCTCTCTGTTTCTTTTTTATTTTTCATATTATAAATAACAGGAACATATGCATGAAGCGCACAGCAAGAGTACTCGCATTCCTTGAACATATATAGTCGGAAATGGCTTTGAAACTCACACTTTTGGCTGCTTCGGTGTGGTTTCTAGCCACATTGCTCGTTCTCCGACTACTCCCAACAGTTGTATGCCGTGCCAACTAGACGGTGGCATCGGAGCCAACATCAAAACTAGATGCATGGATTGTGCTGAACATGAAACAATATCAGTAGGCTTCAAAGCAGAGACTTTTCGACAATGCCCTCCTCGCGGGCCTTAGCAGTGGTCCAATGAAAATCATTAAGGTCAGAGCAGATGGTTCTGGAGATTTCGAGACGATTAATGATGCGGTGAAGAGTATTCCGTCAGGAAATACAGATCGAGTGATTATATCGATTGGTGGGGATAAGTACAGGGAAAAGGTTCTAGTCGATATGTCGAAGCCCTTTGTAACGCTCTATGGGAAACCGGGCGATATGCCCACCATAACGTATGATGGTACAACAAAGAAATATGGGACCTTTAATAGTGCCACAGTCTTCGTTGAGTCTAAGGCATGGTCAAGTAGATGCAGAACAGTGAAGTTCATTGCCCTAAATCTATCCCAGTGAGGAAAAGATGACGAAGATGCCGATGGCGGCAAAAGTACTCCCAATGAGACAAGGTGAATCTCTCTGATTTGGGCTTCTTGCCGGTGGGCGAATTGTCCTCTCCAAGGCCGTTCTCTTCGTCTCTCGACAGCCACCCGTTGTCGCCCATCAGATTCCAAGGAGCTGCCATTGAAACTTTGAACAGTGCATTCCTCCTAATGGGAAGAACTGCACCGCCACCGCAACCACTCCCGTAGATCGAGATGACTATGAGGTTTTGGCATGAGAAGTGCTGGAGAAACGCATCAAATGTACCAAACATATGTTCGCTTGGAGGGAAAGACGAGGAAAGACAAGCCTGGCTTGAGAGAAATGAAAAACTAATTTTTTTTATAAAAGGTGGGTCCGGTTACGCGAAGGTTTCCTCAGCCCGATTGTAAGTAGCATTTCTGAAAAAAATTTATTTGTATCTCTCTTTTCTCAAAATCTAATTTAAATATTCATCTAAAAAATATAATTTTAAACAAATTATCAAAATTCTTAAATGTAAATTCTGAAATTTCAGCGTATCGCAAGTTTTTGATAATACTAGTCCTCCCACTCTCAGCTCTCATTGAGGGCTATTGTTAGTATTTTTTTTTATTTTTTTTTTGTTTTTACTTTGTTATTAAAGAAATATTCTTTAATAATGTTGTGATTTTTTTAAAAAAAAAATTAAAAGTGCTAAAAAAATATATGTTAGAAAAATTTAAAAAAACACACTAAAATAACTAGTGAGAACCAGCAATAGCTCTAGTACCATCCTAAAAATTAAGAAAAATAATATTCTCACCACTGGTTCTTACAGCTTGGTGTTACCGTTGAAATTTTTTATTTTATTTTTTAATTTTTCTTTTTATTTAGTGATTAAAAAATATTTTTTTATAATATTGTGATTTTTTTTAAAATATTTAAAAGTATTAAAAAAAAGAAGAAAAAAAAAGAAGGAAGACTGATTATGGTTGTACAACTTTTTCTTTCTCAATGATATATGGATGTACAACTTTTTCGTAAGCAGCCTGACGATTATGCAGGTTGTAGATTTGCATGTGTGGATGACTGCTGATTACGAAAAAGTTAGCGTTCGGCTGGCTTTTTGAGCGTCAGCAGTCATAATAAGCAGGTCATCCACGCTAACTTTTTTCGTCGAGCGGTGCTACTCTGCCAGAGCGGTCGGTCAAAATCAATTTATAAAATCAATTTTTTTAAATTTTTTATTATTTAAAAATATTAAAAAAATTAATAAATTAGTATTCATTTCTTTAATTATTAAATAAAAATAAAAATAAAATATATAAAATATCAAAATAAAAAGATCAATTAAATAGACAAAATAACATTTTTCTTTTTCGTAATTCATCTACCACATACTTCTCTAACAAGTAGAAAATAAAGGAAAATCATATAAGAACAATTATATTATAATTTATTTATAATTAAGTATAAAAAATTATTATTTTATCTAATTTAAATTGTTATAAATTTACAAATTTTGAATTAAAATAAAAATATTAATATTTAATGTATAATAATAAATAAATTGTAATATAATAGGTGATGTATCTGAAAATAAAAATAATGTATAACAGCGAAGACGAGGGAGGGGTTTGCGTTGAAAAAGAGGCGAGGCCAAAAAGGGCCTCAACGACGTCTCCAGTTGATAATAAGAATACTGTTTTAATTGATAAAATAAGATGAAAAGAAATTATAATTTAAAAAATAAATAAAATTTTGTTAGCCAAACTTATTCATCATTTCAAAACTGACACGCAATATCAGTAATAGCGACGCCGATGTTTTTCCGCAAAGCAACCCCTTCAAAGCCATCATAAGAGGTGGATGAGAATATAATGTAGCCATGAAACACAAATTACTAAAATTACTGTTTATAAATGAATATTCAATTTTATAATAGAGGTAGTGCCCCAGCCCGTCCCACCCTAAATCCGCCTCTGCAAATCAACATAAACAGTACATATTATTGGCGCTTTTTTTTTAATAGAAATGATAAATTAACAACTTATTCACAATTTTTACATAATTATAAAATAAAATCACATTTCTAAAATATATTTTAATTCCAAATTTGACTTGATCCGTTTAAATTAGAAAATAATATTTCATTAAGAAGTTGTTTTTTAATCTTTCGTGTACCATTCTTGTCATGATCATTAATAATGTGACCCATCCGGATTAGGGGTAGTGATAGACTGAAAACCATTTACAACCTATAGACAATTTTAAATAAATATATATATATATAATATCATATAAAGGGGGGGGGGGGGATATTATAAATATCATACAATGCGGTAAAGTCTCAGTACGTGAGATGAAAATTATTGATCAGCAATTTTGTTTGGACTATAGCTAACCAATTTTGTTTGGACTTAGATGTATAATATATATTTTTAAATAATGATAAGCTTACTATCTTTCTACTATCATTTTATTACTTTATAGTGTATTTAAAATTTTTATTTTTTTATTATTTTCTTTTAAGAATTTTTTTAATATTCTTAATCATTAAGAAAAAAAATTAAAAAAATAAACTATTTTACTAATAGTCAATTTCTTAACTATTAAGTAAAAAAAATTAAAAAAAAATAATAAAATAATGGTAGGACAGTTTGGACTTGCACGTACAGCATATATTTTTGCTGCTGAAAAAGTCTTGCTTTGGTAGTCTGCAGAGAGTTTGGACTTGCATGTACAGCATATAATATTCTTCCACTTCGTTGGAAATATCCAAGAAGCTACGTACCCCGTGCACATATATAGATCATGCCAACATAACTGACCTTCTATGAATTTTGCCCTTTCACTCGCATTTGTTTTCACATTTATTGGGGCCGTTGCTGACCTGATCCAGAAATATTATCGATCGACTATCTAGAAAGTCAAATTTCTTGTAGAATTCTTAAGATATATTTGGTTTGCAAAATGCCTACAAGGCTACAAATATTAATGAACTTTTAATATTGTCAATAAAACATCTTTCCATTCTGTCTCAGCCTACATGAGAAATTGAATGCATGTAGTAGCTCATTTGCTGATCATGACTAGGCATGCATGCATGCATACTCAACGTGTCGATCGATGAGATATTGCAAGTGTGTCGTATACGTTAATGTTGATGTTGATATGTTGGATGCCGCAAACAAGCCGTAGATGTTGGACCTCCTTTAGATTATGAACATCTTGACTCGTGTTGGAAACATCCGTAATTAATATTCTATTAATTAACTCTTGACTAAGTTAATGTGCATATGATAATGACGTGCTAAATTTAATTAATAAGAGTTTGGCTTATATTCTACTAATTTTTTTTAATACATTTTGTTGACAAATGAATTAATAAGATTATTTTAAATGAAAAAATAAATAAGTTTTTTCGTCAGTGTTTTAATATTGTACATTTATTTTTTAATAGAATGTATCCAATTATAAGATTTTAAAAGGATGTGTTGGTGAAATTCACAATAATATAATAAAAATTACAATGAAATTAAAATTAAAACGAAGCCAGTTTGGACTGAGGCACGGATATATCGCTCTCTTTAAAGAGATTCAAACCCTCTGCGGTGTACAACGTCTCAAATTAATCGGTGCAGTAGAAATCCTCTTGACCTGACTCCTCCAGGATACAACAGCCCAACTGATCGTCGTATGACTCAAGCCCACTCTGCACAAGTGGTCGAGTCCAAAGCTCCACTCAAAAGAAGACATTTCTTTAATCTGAAAATACTCTCATGAAAAATATATACACTAAACTTATTTTTCTTATCTCACTTTCTCTTAATGTTCACACTCACGCGTACAGTACGTACACTAAGAACAAATGAGCATATATATAACCAAATGGATAATAAACGCCCCAGGATGTAAAGAAACTAACGGGCAATAAACAAATAAAAAGAATTAAAACACAAGAGCAGCCCCCCAATGTAAAAGATACCAAACGGCTACTTAATAACAAGCCTATAAAAAGATCCTACGGCCTTCAAAACCAAAGTTCTTCCCAGATAAATAAACGGCAACTGAACAATAAAGGAAAATAAATCCTTCAGAACATTAAAGCAATTAAACTTACAACGTCTAAGGCATAAAGAGATAAAACCGCTTGAAATTAAACCCAAACTCTCCCGACAACCTTATTACCAGCCCATTAAACACAACGTAAAAGACCAAAAAAGCAAATCCGGCAACAGTAAGAAATAAATATTATTAAAAAATACCAACAGGATGCATGCAAACCAAACTCTTACGGAGTTAACTGCGTAAAAAAACCAGAGTTTTGAATCTTTGGTTTCAGCTTGTCTGATAAATTGAATGGCTGATGCATGCATTAATCAACCCCACAGCCACTTATCTTCGTATTCGCCAATTTTGTTTGGAATAGCAAGTTCTGGGTCCCAGCTTGCAGAAGATATCCTATATTTTTGCAACTGAAACCGTACTCCTGTCAAAGACTTTCGTAGTCTGCAGAGAGTTTGGACTTGCATGTACAGCATATAATATTCTTCCACTTCGTTGAATATATCCAGGAAGCTTACGTACCCCGTGCACATGTATGATCATGTCAGCATAACTGACCTTCTATGAATTTTGCCCTTTCACTCGCATTTGTTTCACATTTATCGGGACCGTTGCTGACCTAATCCAGAAATATTATTGATCGACTATCTAGAAAGTTTATATAGATATTTATATATATATATCATAATAATATAATAATGTGGTGAGATCGGTTTTAAATTTTTCTCTATTTTCCACTTTATCATGTATGATCTTAACTTCTTAAGATATAACTCCAACACTACATATGTGCCTTTTGCGGCGATGATTTGTCGCCACAATTGTTAGCAAAACTGTGGCTAAAAGTCTTAAGCCATAGTTTTTGGCTCGCAGATCAAACAGCAGAAATTCGGCATGACACTTACGCTATTTCTCACCGCAAGCTTCATCGCTAAAGAAATGGCCGCAAAAGGCCGTATATGTTGTAGTTATATTTGGTTTGCAAAATGCCTACAAATATTAATGAACTTTTAATATTGTCAAGAGAACTTGTATGAACAACTTTTTTTTTTTTTGGAGGTGGCTAGCCCACAAAATTTCAGACCACCATCCATATTGGAGGTGGCTCTGGCCGATGGCCGAGGGTTAAAATCCCCTTCTAAGAGCAAATTAGGTATATTAGAACATCCGCGCGCATCCGATTCCCCATAGCCTCTCTTTCTCTAAATTTTAGTCAGAATTTAACTTTTTGACAACATATCCTCTCCATCCGTTTGACTAATTTAAGAGAAAGTTCATTTCTAAATGATTTTTTTACAAATATCTATTATAATTAATAACATAAATGCTTCTAATCATGATGATCTACACTTTCTCACCATTGAGATTATCTTATTTTAAAAATAATAATTGATCATTTGTGAAAATATAATTTTTTTATAAATATTATTGTTACGAAAGTTTTGATTTTAAAAATTGATTATTTTTAATTAAAATTTAAAAATAAAAATGGATGATCCGAATGTGAATGCTCTTGTAAGAGAGAGTGAACAAACGGGTCAAGTTGAAGGCCGACCTAATGTAAAGACTCGGCTGTAAACATTTATGTTGTTTCGGATGTGGAGTACTGCTCCTTCTTATTAGCCCAACATCTCACTATACAATCCATTATTGCGCCGAAGTAAGCCCATGAGAGCGGCCCATTAAACTCAGATGTTAATTCTCTTTACCATGAGGGCAAATTCAGCCCATTAGGCCCACAATTCCGTTTCTTTTACACACACTCCTTTACCATCACAGATTGAACGGCATCGTTTTGCACAAGAGAGAAAGGAGGATAGAGTGACATCGCCGAAGAAAAACAGACATCACTGCATCTTGCAAAGCCAGAGTGTCGCATCATAGAATCCTCATTAGCTTGGCCAAATAGAAGGGTTGACTAAAATTTGTATAATTAATGTAAAAAATATCTCATATTGAATTGGAAAATTTTAAAATAATTTAAATTTTTACTATAGTAGTTGGTTAAAGATGGAGAACTACAATTAATTTACGAAACATTAAAATACTAATTTCTCACTCAAAGCAAATATTAAAATATTAATTTTTCATTCCAAGCAAAAATATTATTTGGTTTGTAATTAAGAAATTTAGATAGAATTTTAGATAAGTTTAATTAAATATTTTTTTTATTAGCATTAAATGATTTTTAAAAATATGATTTTTAAATATTAATTTAATTAGAATATAACTATTATTAACATTTAATTGGTAGAGCTACAAAATGTAATAAAAATAAATTAAAAATAAAAATTATTAAATTAATAATATTTTATTATTATATAGAGAGTGAATGGATGATCCAATATATAGATTGAATTTAAATGGAATAGATAAAAATAAAAAAGTATAATTTTAGCTAAATTTTAAAAATGAATTTGACCAAACTAATAAGGATGCTCTCATATATCGGAACCCTCTGCTTGCTAATGTCGTGTAACAACTTATAAATTGATTTAGGAGGGGGGGGTGAGAAGTTGAGAACCTCGGAGAAGAAGAAGAAGAAGAGGGAAGAAAGGAAAAATGGAAGCTTCTTTTGCTTTCCCAAGCCATTCACCTGTACATATGTATAGTCTTCAGAATCCTCAACGGAAGACCGTACCAAACAAATGATAAAAAAAGAAAAAAAGAAAAAAAAAAGAGAGATAATGTTTATAATTATAGAATCTGCAAGTATTGTGTATTGATTTAAAAAAAAATGAGCAAATATACTGTGCACATGAAAATTTTAATTTTTTTAATGATAAATTTCATTATTTTATAAAAAAAATGCATGACACCTCAATATTACTAATAATAATAATAATAATAAACCAAATTTGGGAACCTAAGCCCACTACGGTTAACAACCCAAGGTTCAAATGGAAGCAACAATCTGCTGAAATAATAATAAAAGAAAGAGTTTTTGCTAAGTACAAGTGGTTTGGTCCATTAAACTGCGTATCGTTGTTGATATGACTTTTCTATTGAAGAGAAAAATAAAAGAAGAAAATTCTTAGAGAAAAAGAATGTCTCTTATCTCACGAAAATTATTTTCGATTTCAATTCATACCGTTTCATTAAACAAATATCATGTTAGTGTTGGTGTGTGATTTGTTGCATGAACTCGTTTGCAAAATGACTTTTCCTAAAAGAAAAGACACTGATGCATGGGCTGATCCTAACCCTTCCTCTAAAATAATCTTGACCATCCATTACTCCTCGATGTCTCATAAGGCTTCATATTCATCACTTTGCAATGAGTCCCTTTATTTATTGAAATGCCAACAACACTAGTTAGTACTATTCAATGTGAAACCAAACTCACATACTGATCAAGATCATATTACGTACATACTCAGAGAGAAGGGTCGGCTCAGGATCATATTGAGCTCAGAGAGAGATCTTATTAATTTAAAATAATACTACCTATTATCCTCACATATTACGCACATACTTTTCTTGTATTTCTCTAACGAGATCCCAAGCATTTTCAAAAAGAATATCATATTCTTTCTCGTTTTACCGTCTCTCTCCTCATCGACATGCTTTTTACTGTAAAATTGAAAGCATGAGCTTTCTCCTTTCAAACCCAACCATTTCACTCCTTCTCCATCTCTAGTGTGTTAATTATTTTTTTTCATTTATCTGAGTTTTGACTTAGTCGTTGATTTTTTGTGCTTTATTATTATTATTATTATTATTATTTATTGCAGTTGGAGAAATGGTAGACATGTTGTTTATCGACTTTTGGAAAAATTCATGAATATGCCTAGCATAGCCAAGAAATTGTAGAAAACCTTTTACAGCCTTCCTGTGTTACAATGTGATCAGAGAGCCTAACATGAAATACCGGATAATTTCCCTTTCTCTCCTATAAGTGAGTGGTTAATGAATGGAGATGAACTCACATACTACGAAAAAATTGTAAAAAAGCATGGCCAATAGGTAGCAGCAATTCTTATCATTTCTTATTTCTAATGGCCAAATTAAGATGGTGTAATTTCTTTGAGTGCTTGAATTCAATTTAGGTGAAATAGAGAAATGAGTTTAATTTCTATTGACATTAAAAATCTGGGAGATCATCCTCATGACAGGAACTGTAAAAATATTGGATTTCTGGCTTTGAGTGAGAAAATGCAGAGGGACAGAAAGAAGAGGAAGAGAGAGAGATTGGAGGGAGAGAGAACAAACGGCAAGCATTTGGATACCGAGAATATTTGAGATATTTTCAAAATACATCACTATTATTTTTTATTTTATTATTATTTTTTACTTAAATTTTATTATTATTTATTATTTTTCACTATTATTTAATATTTTATTATTATTTTTATTATTATTTTTATTACTATTCACAATTATTCTTAAACGTTTCTCCTCCAAATATCTTGGCCGTGTGTCTCATTCTTTTTAAAGTAATAGATTAGTTGAAGTGTCAAATTCTCTTGTACACCATGTACGGGCCCGACTTGGTCTCCCGGGTTTTGCTACATAACCTCCTACTATTCATCCACACTTCACATTCTACATTTTTTAATATTTTTAAAAATTTTTTTTTTTGAATTTATTTTTTTAAAATATTTCAAATTTTTTATTTACTATTCATATAAAAATTATTTAATAAAAAAAATTAAAAAATTTTTTTAAAAAAAGATGGAGTGTGGAGTGTTGGGAGGTTGGGAAGATTTAAATAAACTGACCCATTATTCCCTTTCTGCTTGACTTTATGATCAATGATATCCTCCTCATGCAACTTTATGATCAATCTTAATAAAAAATAAGTTTATGATCAATAAGGTGATGAATGCATCAAATCATATAATAAGATCACTTCAATATATCGGAATGTACAAGAATATAATCCAATATGGCCTACTTGTTATATTTATGCAGATTCTCATAAACGATGTCCAAATGCTGGGGTATGACATGGTTAGTTTTCAAGTTCGGAGAGCCTATTATCACCTAGCCACACATGAAAGTCCAAGAGAGAACTGATTGAATAATCGAACATTTATCCAGACACACACATGATGTCCCTCCCAAAGTTTATCAATTACAAACCAAACGCATATATAATTAGTTATTTAGAATGAAAATGATTATTTTTTATTAAAATGAATTTATTCTCGTTGTAAATAATTCATCATGAATATTCATTATATATATATATATATATATAGTGATCACCGGTGATGGATTCTAGTGATTTTTAAGTATCTCTAAAAAGAGGAAAAGGGGGGGGGGGAATTTTTTTTGTAGTTTTGGATTTTTCCTAATTAATTTTTTACAAATATTTTAGACAAAAAAAAAAGAGTAGTTAAAATATGAACAAAGAAATGAGTAGAAAAATAATAATAAAATATTATTTTAATAGAATAAAGAAAGAATAGAGAGGAAGATGTATGAAGTTTTGAAAAGATTAGAAACCATTTAAGAAACAATTTAAAGAAATATGATTTTTAATTAAAATTAAAAAAAAATAATTATCGGAATGTGAATGGTCTTATAGGACAGTTTGACCAAAGGTCCAAACCGGATAAGGTGAAGGCCGACCCAATGTAAAGACTAGGCAGTGCTACTATGTCATCCAAATTTGCCCACTTGGTGTAACTCTCACTTTTCTTTTATTTTTTGTTTTTTATTTCAAATATTTTTTAAGTATGTTTAAATGATTTTTTTAAAAAAATCAATATATTAAGAGTCACTTTTTTATTAATTAAAAATTAAAAAATAAAATAAAATAAAATATATAAACAAGAGAGGAAGCCCAGGGACATGGCCATTATTATTTTCAAAACATTTATGTTATTTCAGACGTGGAGTACTACTCGTTCTTATTATCCCAACATCTCACTATACAGTCCATTATTGGGCCGAAGTAATCCCATGAGAGCGGCCCGTTAAACTCAAATGTTAATTCTCTTTCCCAAGAGGGCAAATTCAGCCCACAATTCCGTTTCTTTCACACACACTCATTTACTATCATAGATTGAGCGGCATCGTTTTGCAAAAGAGAGAAAGGAGGATAGAGTGACATCGCAGAAGATGAACACAGAGATCACTGCATCTTGCGAAGCCAGAGTACCCCGTCATAGATCGGAACCCTCAGCTTGCTAATGTCGTGTAACAAACCCTTAATTGATTTTGATGTAATAATGCAGAAGGGAGGGTGAGAAGTTGAGAACCTCCGAGAAGAAGAAGAAAGGGAAGAAAGAAAAACGGAAGCTTCTTTTGCTTTGCCAAGCCATTCACCTGTACGGATACTCGTCAGAATCCTTAACGCAAGTCCGGACCAAACAAATAATATAAAAAGAGAAATAATTTTTATAATTATAGAATGTGCATGTCTATTAATTTTTAAAAAAATGAATAAATATATGATGTACATAAAAAATTTATTTTTTTAATAATAAAATTTACTATTTTATAAAAAAAAAAATACAATACATATATAATTTATAACTGTATCAAACATTACTAATAAAAAAAAAAAAAAAACCAAACTAACTTGGGAACCTAAGCTTAGTGGTTAACAAGCCAAGGTTAAAATGAAAGCAACAAATCTGCTGAAATAATAATAAAAGAAAACACACTGGCGCATGGGCCGGTCTGGCCCTTCCTCTAAAACAATCTTGACCATCCATTACTCTTCTTCCGTACTCCTCGACATCTCACAAGACTTCATCTCCATCACTTTGCAACGAGTCCCTAGTACTATTCAATGTGAAACCAAACTGCACATACTGATCATCGGGATCATATTCAGCCCAGAGATCAAAAGGGTCTTATTAATTTACTGGTTGCAAACAGTCTTTTAGTTACCATAAATTGATCGCAAAAATTCGTTTTTATTGTAATGTGTCCTATCAGTATCAGTCGGCAGCTCTTTCAAAATTCACGCTTCTCCATTTCACCTTTAAATGGTGCCTATGCTTTCATGCACAGTTGCTTCTTTTCTGGGTAAAGAAGCAAGTGACATCATCCCACCAGGTTGTGTTCTAAGCTTTTTTTGCCCTTTATTCTTGGCAGAAAGTGGGATGATTCTACACACGTCCACAGAAAAAAGGTACTAAAGATCAATGGAAGCTGGTTGCAGACAATGATCATATCTATATGTATAGGACCCACTGGGAAGTTTCTTTATTTAGGTAAGTAGCTGAGGACAAATCGTGATTACCGATCAATAAACCCCCTTGTCAGGTTAATCAAGAGTTTTGACTTGGTCGCCCCTACATGACGTGCTGGATGAGTCAATCGGGTCCCATGCTGTCAGTGCTGAATGGATATTTTGGTCTTCAAAGTTCCCCAGATAAAATCTTAAGTTAGCTGAGCACTAACTATGTTGATTATGAAACTCTGCATCTGCATTTGGCACTCAACATTCAACAAAGCTAGATTTCAGCACCTAGCTAGCTGTTTCAAGATATCTTTCCTGGATTCAAGTCAAAACTGGTCCTGATAATTATAGCCAGCCCAAGCTTGTAAATTGCTGCAATAGAGATTCTCAAATGAACATGCAAATCATATGGGTTTTATATTATCTATCTCATTACATTAAAACACACAATCTATTCTGCGATTAAAAAGATGTTGCTGGCACAAGGGAGGACTCCAAACAAAAAGAAGTCTAAAACGAGATAAAGAAGCCAGGTAGCCAGTGAATTATAGGTAACCTGGAAATCAATTTCCTTCCAAATTAACGATGTAGTATGACTCTTGTTTGTGCTTTTTTAACTTTTGATCCGAAGCGTAAAGCATGCACATACAGTCATGTGGTACAACTGATCTAGCCTCTAGTGACAGAAAAGGGTGAAAGAGATAGAGGGGGACCGGGCTTCTTTGGTTCAATCTCAATCCGGCCAGCAGTTTGTAACGTTGGCATACTTTGTAGCTTTCATCTAATGCCAAAATATCGAAGATAAAGATAGGCCAGGCCAAGGCCAAGGCCGGGGGACGTACGTAGGATGGTGCTCTTTGTTTCAAAAAAGTAAAAGTAGGGAAATCACCAAGGTTCTCCTTTCCTCAGATTCCTTACCAACATCATCGTAGAAATGGGGCAACTGCTTGGAAGGGATGTGATTGATGATCATGACCTTCACGATAACGATTATAATTTTGTTACTATCTATAAACAATTATTGATATTGTCCAAAATAATTTGGTTTTTGGTTTTAAAATATTGCATGATTTAAGGTGACTGCTAGCTGCAAAGGTGCATGTGATCGATCAGTCTTTGGCTTCACTCTAAGAGATACAAAGATGGGGGAGTGAGATTCATTATTTGTGTCCGCTTGTTTGGATATTATATATTATCTACGAATCTTTTTTGGACTGGTAGAATATGTCATCTGACTATCTTTATAAGAGTAATTATACATATAACCGTGAATTGTGTAAATATCGCGTAATTGTTTTGAAAAATAGTAGAGTTTATTATTAAAAAATTAATTTTTTTCGTGTTAGTTCTATATGTTATTCACTTTTTTCAAAATAATTACGCGACAGTTACACAATTTATGATTATAAATAAATTTTCTCTTCTCATATAGCGTAGATTTTACTTATAAAAACAAACAGAAATGATTGTCAAAAGGTTTTGAGTTTAAAGAATTCTCCACCACCAATTGGTGAGGACTTCGTTTGTATTTATAGACCTGTTTTTATATAACATCAGTATTCTATTACAATTGCATATCAGTATCCTGTTATAATTCTCCAAGTCAAGTTTTGAGAAGATCATGCAAGCATGCATGGTATGTGTTTGATTCATTACTAAAATGTTACTTTTTCTTTTCTTTTTTCACATCCAATTGGATGTAATTAGTTTTAGTTCAGTTCTACTAGGAGTTGGATTTATTGGATAAGGAACACATTTCTTGTTTTTCATTATGCGCATGACTCGTGTCTTTTATCTAACAAATCTAATTTCAAAAAAAAAAAAAAAAAGACTTGAGTCGGATCCTAATTTTTATTTATGTGTTTCTCTAATAAACTGATAAGAAAAAATAAAAGTAATGTATTATATCAAATCATATCAGTTTATATATATATTTTTATGTAGTTCTTTTGTAGTTAAAGTATTTTTCAACTAATAAATATTAATAATAAAGAAAGAGAGAGAAGGTGGTGGCTCTTAAAAAAAAACACCCTCATTACATATGCTATAGTAGCACAAGTTGAAAATGAGAAATAAATACATAAAAATGTCACAATTTTTTTTTATAGAAAAAAATGTCTCAAATTTTATTGGCTAATGCTATACTCACTGAAAAAATTTACAGAGAGTGGATATCGAATGTGTAAATTTTTTTTTTAAAAAGATTTTTAAAAAAGGGTTTTGTTACACAACCTCTTACTATTCCTCCACACTCCATATTTTTTAATATTTTTTTAAAATTTTTTTTGAATTTATTTTTTTTAAATATTTCAAATTTTTTATTTACTATTCATATAAAATTTATTTAATAAAAAAAATAAAAATAAAAATTTTAAAAAAATGGAATGTAGAGTGTTGAAAAATTGAAAAGATTTATTATTTTCCCAATAGGTCTAATATTATCCTCCACCTACTGAGGGATCGCACAGGCGAAGGGCTTCGAATCGCACAAAAAGGACTGAAGAGTTTAGGGGGGGGGGGGAACTTGTTTGGTCGTTTTCGTGTGATCGGGTGAGACGCGGCTGAAAATTAATAAAATGTATTGCGTACGTGGCTGAAGATTATTGGTGGGCTGTTTTTAGAACGTTATCAGTCGAACCGGTAAGAGGTCTTCTCATGTATATCAAGAAAAGACAGGTAGCCCTCAAAACGTACGAAATGCTACACGTGTTGGTGGGGAAAAGGAGCGGAGATGGCCAAATCTGAGAAATCTAAGATCAATAAATTTAAAGACGTAATAGCACGAAAGTACCCTTAAACGAAAGGTATTATTGCGTTGGTTAGGTGAGATGTTGATAGTGAGTTAAGATAACTCTGTATAGAATTTAATAATTAAATAAAATATTATTTTTTAATGTTATTATTATTTTAAAATTTTAAAAAATTAAATTATTTATTATATAAATAAAACTATATTATGTCTTTTCAATTTATTCCTAATACAAATTGTATTTTTTTTTATTTTTTTTTCAAACATTTTTTAAATATATTTAAATATTTTTAAAAAATAAAAAATATATTAATACAAAAATAATCATTTTCTTAATCATTAAACAAAAAAAATTAAAAAATTATCTGAACGATCAAAATAAAAGACATACTAACATTATTTTTTTATAAATCAAGCTTGTGAGTTAGTGGTATGGCAATTCTACCTTGGAGATCACCCTAAGGGCCTAAACTGATAGATCCATAATTATCTACCTTAAAGAGCAACAAAAATAAAACTTTGCTGAAAAAGGTTGTTAAATCTTAAAAGAGGAAAATGCTTGGGAATTTGGATGCATGCCCTTTAATTTATGAATTGGAGTAAGAGAATTATTTTATCATAAAAATATTTTGTAAAAAAAGTCACAAGTTAATGTAATTTAATTCAATTTGTTAGATTGTAAAATTCTTTACACTATAAAATAAATCATATAAATCACATTAATCTAAATCAGTTTATAAATTTATTTTTATAATATTCCGCGTGAACTTAGCAATTCTCTTAAAATAAATATACTAACTAAAAAAAGTAAAGTAATTGTAGTGAGGATAGCGATAAGATATTAAAAGAAAAGTAACGATATATATAATTGTTTTTACAGTCTGTTATATAATTATATTTTAAATTGGATATATTTTTATAAAATCATATTATTATTTTTAAAACATATTTTTTATTTAAAACAATATTATGTAAAAAAATATACGTGTTTAATTTTTCGTAAAATTCAATCATACCAACAAAGGCGGCAGTCAAGAAATCAATGTACGTCTATCTTGTCTTGTGTCCGTATTTAGTACAAACAAAACAAAAAGGGTTGGCAGTCCTATTATTTGTCAAAAAATTATATATATATATATATATATATATATATATATATTTATAAAGAGTGTTATAACGAATGAATTATATAAAAATAATTTATAATTCTATAAATTTATATGATTTTATATAATTTATGATATTTATTTTATAATAAAAATAATTTTATAATTTGATAAATCACATTAAATTATATCTATTTATAAAATTTTATATATATATATAAATGATGACGTGTACACGTCTGACATTTCGTGGTCGGTGATTCTGAGTGAGATGCGCGAGTGGTCTCAACGAGTCGTACGATCGAAACGCGCCCAATACCGTAGTCGAGCACCTGATTCCTTGCCATACCGAATGGATGGAAGAATTAAGAAGAGAAGACCGTGTTTCCCACGTCAGCACGCGCACATAATTATTATTATTATTATTATTATTATTATAAGAATTGTAAGGTTAGGCTGCTGCTTCGGCGAATGTGAGAACGGCAAACTTCTTGGTGGAAGCTGTGGTAATCAAAATGCCCTCTATCTTTCCCTTATTTACGAAAATGCAGTTTAGACACTTTTTTAAGTTTTAATAGAAAATGAAACCGTGTCTTCAACAGGCACATGGTTTCGCTGTCGCGGGGCCACTACAGTTCTTCCACAACAACTACCAGTAGTCAGTTCTACTGCCTGTCCCATTAATTAAAGAAAATGATTAGGTCGGTTTAATACGATCTGAAACTTGGACAACTGAAGTACTACTAAGATTTGAATTGCAAGATGTTGTTTGGTGGAATTAACAGCTTGTATTCATGCATGGCTGATCTCACGTGAATTAATCCCAAACATATGATGATTTGATCTACATGATGATGATCAGGGCGTAAAAGGCTCGATCGGATATATATCTTTTCAGAATGATTTTAAATTACTGTTTTGAATTGACTTTTTCCATTTTATGGGGAATTTCCATTTCTGTGGCTGAACCCGATCGAGTACCAAACGGCAAAGTACTTTACTGTCATTAATGGAATAAGATAGTCAATACCCATAAAAAAATCCAAATTGATACATAATTGTAAATTATCCGGTCCTGGCTGACAAATAAGAAAACAAAAATATGACCTTTTAAGAGTTTGTTTGAGATTGAATTTGAAAATTTAAAAAGTATTTTTAATTATTTAAAAATTATTTTAAAGAAAAAATGATTTGTTTGGTAAATTTATAAAAAATACTTTAATCATAAAAAAAGAACTAAAAGTTTACTTTTTTAAAAAATATCAAATTGAAATTATTATCGAAAAGTTCTTGCAGATAATTGTATATTTTTAAAAAATTAATATAATTAACTTTAAAAATACTTTAGATACATATTTAACAAACAGTAAATAACTTTTGAAGTATAGAGCTTATTATTTAAGTTATAAGTTATAAACTCTAAAGTTATAAGTTATATTTTCTATCACAATTCTAAACGTGCTCTAAGTCATGACAAGCTGCTGGAGGTCTTATCTTATATATGCAAAAGAATTAACAATTTAGGGGAATAAAATATGATTAGTTCCCTTAAAATATTTAGTTATTAAACACATGTTGTATTTTTTTTTAAACACATGTTGTATTTAATTATACAGAATAATGAATTGAAAATACATCTATTTTAGAATATTATTGGTATACTTCAAATATTTCTATTTGACCATATTATTTAGCAATCTTGTCTGCTCACCTATTTAACTCTTTAGACTTTTTAATATTTGGGGTGCAATGAGTCGTATATGAGTTAATTTGAGTGTAAGAATGTTTCAAAAAGATCGAGCTAGCATACGTACGTACGACTGATCTTTTAACTTCATGACTAATTAATAAATCTTAAGATTGTTAGAAAAGAAACATTATTTAAGTCTCATGATCATGTTAATTCATTAGTAAAACGCTCACGAAAGTTATTCAATTTTTTTTTACAGTCTTATGCATGGGTTAATCCTCTATTAAATTATGTCATTAAAAGCACTAATCAAATTAATCACGTGCGTCAAATGAAAGTGAGCCTAGCTTAAACTACGGTTGATTGGTCCATTAGAGAAATTTGAAGTTTTCAACAAAAATTTCTTTACTTTTTAGCACGCGTAGTTTTTTTTTTTTTTTTTAATTGAGTCGGGGCTTTGCACATGTAATATTTAATATTATTTGCATAAATAAGAATACCAATATCATGTTTTAATAAATGCAAAATTGATAAGATTGTGACAAATCATAAAAGTCTCCATGATTAGAAATCAAGTTTCATCACAATAAAGGCATCAATCTAATAAAACTTGTGCATTCACGTATATATATATATATATATATATATATAGATCCTTTGTGATTAGTGGTCTAAATTGTAGAAGACTTTGAACAGTCAATATGAGAGGGGGGACACACAGTTTTGAATAGGTACGCTCCTTGATACATGCCTATCAACTAAATTAAACTTTGACGGTATTTTTCATTGTCATTGGCAATCCATGTTTAAAAGGAGGCTCGCCATTTGGATAAGAAGAAAAAATCATTTTTTAATTCTTAGCATTTGTATTAGGGTATGTTTGAGAATGGTTGTCAGATTATTTTATTATTATTTATATCAGTTTATTATTAGTTATAAATAATTTAAAATATTCTTAACATCTAAATAGAGTCTTAGTTTATCTTTATTTTTTTCTTCTTGGAAGGATTAGTTGATCTTTGTTGTTATATAAAATGAAGTCCATTAATGCAATTGAGAAACAAAACAATGGAGGCTAACGGCCCCAGGAAGGTTCCTAAGTTTTGTGTTCGAAAAGTCTACAACGTACAGTGGTCAATTTACCGGGCACGAGAACATTCCGCCAGGATAAGGCAGCCGAAGGTTGTGAATAAAGTTAATAAATAAACAAAGAGATTTGGTCACTCTCTCACAACATGGCTAAAATTTAAAGCCCCATCATTTTCTGAGGTGGCAATATTGTCATTAGAAGAACAGTGGAGGGCACTTGTTATGCTGATATTTCTATAATCCTTCTATAAACTCTCCAGATGCATTATTATTATTACACGAGCCGACAGAGCTGCTCATTCTGTGGTGTCGACTTGAGTGATCTGTAAGAGACAAAGCTGAGAGTTTGGGATTAATATCTAAGGTATGGATAGTTGCTAAATACTCGTTGATTTGTGATTAATATCTGATATTGGTGTTGGCTTCGGTGTGGGTTTTTGGGTTATTTTTGAAGTTTTTCGATTGGTTGGCTACAGATTTTTCTGGGTCGTTTTTGGCTACAGATTTTTAAGTATTCCGACTTTGAATTGATTTTTTTTTCAGTTTTTATTGATGTTTCGTGATTTGGGTGTGTGGATTTGTATTTGAATTTGAATTTGTAAAGGTGGATCTTTTTCTCGTTTTCTGTTGGTTTGAATATCTAATTTGCGTTTTTTCTCATCCTTACTTTCTTTCATATATTGTATTATTGGTTGAAACTTGAAAAAAACTTAGTTCCTTTATTGAAAATTCTGTGATGGCGAATCTTACATATCATCACGGAATTCTAGGTTGTGTGAAAAGCATGCTTGCTCTTTTGAGGAGGTTTTGACCGCTTTGAGATTGGTATATGTTTCTTAGCGAAAAATTGAAACTTTTTGGTTCGTAAATGAGGTGGATCTAGGAATGGACTCATTTTGTTTGACTCGAATAAAAGAAATTCCAATATCTTTTCCAAATTATTATTTTTTTAAATCAATATCTTTTCAAACTTGATAACTTCTGAACTTGGAGATGGAAGTATGGTCCATAATTTTTCCTAGATGTTATATCTGATTTCCGTTCTTTGCCATCCAAGGTCGTTTTTTCCCCTTTCTGTTCTTTTTCATTCAATTCATCTGTACTTCCTCACTCTAAAGGTTACTTTTATGTTAAAAGTAAAAGGTGTGTTTTTCATAGGATAGAGAATAGACGTATATAGAGATTTCTATGGTGAGATTTTATTCTTTTACATTAAACTGTTGAACTCACCGACATATATGCACTCACAGACGCCCAATTCGTTGTTTATTGTATACTAAAACAGGTTAGATTTCATTTACGCTCATCTGATAGTTAGGTTAATGGAGTAGATTTAACCAGAGTTGTCATTCTATTGTTTTGTTCTCAACTTACAAAGTTACTGAGATAGGTGTAAAATATATAGGTTTTAGGTGTTGTTTATGTGTGAGATCAAGTGAATCAAGATGCATGTGTTGGATCTGCTCCAATTTCTATTTAGTACCTTGCGTAATATGTTGGAAACTAGTGACTACGGTTTGAAGGTGTAAGGCAGATTTTAAGTTATCAAAGTTGTAGATTGTGGCTTAGTTGTGGGAGATTTCTATGGAGCACCTGTTACCCTTTATCTTCTGATCCATAAGTTTTATAATATTCTGTTAAGTAGGTGTCAGAAACTGTCTCGTGCATAGAAACTATCTTCTTTGGATAGATGTTCCACAAAACTGAATTCATTTTCTACCCTTTTTCTTCAGTTTGGGTCATAGATTTTCAATTTTCTGCCCATTCTAGGGACAGTCTATCATCTACACCAGCTAAGTCGATCTCAATTGTATTTATCCTCTTACCTATATTCATTGGCGACTTCTTGCTCAAATGTTTAGTTGCTCTTAGCAACTCCTAGCAAATACTTGACTACCCAGCCACAAAATCAAAAGAAGAGAAAAGAAACAAGGTGAAGCCCTTGAGGTGTAGGTTGCCATCGTATCTTTTTATGAAGATTGGAAGCAAAAGTGTCAAACAACCTACTACCAATGTGATTTAATAACCATGATCATGAATGGTTGCTTAAACTTCTAGGAAGGGGTTGGCCTGGCAATTATACATGATCATCAATGGGACTTAAAGTCTATGGAGGGCTTGAACCAGGGCATATAGAGTCTGAGCAGGACATGAGAGCCAAGTGCTCATGGTGCAAGAGCATTTATTTATCTTGGCACTCAAATGGCCCAGTTGCAATGTATTCATTGCTGGCCCAGTTTCTGTCCAAGGTATAATTTCGTTGGAGAGGCTTTTGGCCATAAGAAGTATAAGAACAAGCATAAGGGCGGAGGCAACGGAGGTGGTGACTCAGCTGCAGGGTCATAGAAACTGTATATCTCATACCTTAAATCACAACTGGGTGTTACAAATTTTCCTCCCTGCTTTCGAATACAACAATTTATCACTCATGATTAACTTAAAGTTGAATTTTAATCTTGTAACTTTTTGTTCTTAATTTATTCATTTTTTTTGGTCTCTATAATTGTCTTCTGTATTGCATACACAGTGATTATACATGTTTGTCTAATGCAGCTGTTTGAGTGAATTCACAAACGATATTAATTGTCGTGGGCCTTTTGTTTTTCAAAGCTTTATCAAATTAATAGACAGAACAAAAGAGAGCTATGTGCTGCATGCTTTATAACAAAAGCGCCTGGATATTGCGTTTGAGTCAGTATTAAGACTTTTCAGTAACTCAAACCAGATGTCCATGATATTACTGTTAACATATGTTGCATGCACAGCAGATACAAAGTTCACTGACCCAATTGTTCCTCTTTTCTGGGTAGTACATCAATTACTCTGTTTAATATTTTACAGCAAATAAAACTGCCATCTCCTTTTCTTGAATCATTGCCCTTGGGTGATTTGCTCCTTTTTTAACTCCTTTACAGCACAATAGTTGGTTGATTTGTTTCTTGTCAAAAAAGAGAAGAAAAAAGAAGTAGAAACTAGCTTATTGACTTGGTTGCTTACTGCCTACTGGTTTCATCATTTTCTATATGTTACCCATCTTTTGATCCTTGATTACTTTTTTCTTGAACAGCTTTCTTGGTTCTTTTTTCTTTCAATATTGATGTTGCAATCATGTTTAATCAATTTCCTCTATGGCAGATAATATGGTATGAAAATTTACCTCTTGCTCTAGCAGAAGTATTCCATGACTGAGGCTGTTCCTGACAAGCAAATAATCTACCTGTTTATCAAGTCTTGCCATGTATTCTGTGACTGTCATGTTTTGATGAATGACTGATATAACCAAGTCCTGGAAACACTTATAGTGCCACCGGCAACCTTACATTTGTTTCTTGTATAAGTCGGTGACTTATTATTTAAAGATGCAAACATCCCAGGAGCACCATAGTTCAGCCAGTTTCCAAGGGTTGTACCATCAGCCTTTGCAAGATCCCTATTGTTTGTCTCATTTCCAGATTTTAGAAAACAATGTCTCCGCAGATATGGGCAACCAAGGAACAAGTGTTTCCTTTGAACCTGGACAATACTTCACCTTGGAGTCATCTCCAGCTACTGATGGTTACATTGTCTGTGATTCCCCGTCTATTTCTAGTGGCTTGTCTAATAGAAGTCCCTTTTCCCCCCCAGTTTCTCAGTCATATATGTATGATCCACATCGTTCTCCTGAAAACAACTATGGGTCGCCAGCAAGTGGCTCTTCTGTTGCTGATAACAGCAATGAAATGAGGCACAAGCTCCGGGAAATTGAAATTGTTTTGCTGGGTTCTGAACCAGATATTGGCAACAGCTGCTATAACTCTCTTGGAATCCACCAAGTCACTTCCACATCAAGGTGGGATTTGGATCAATTGGTTGAAATGATCCCCAGGTTAGACCTGAGAGAGGTGCTCATTTGCTGTGCGAAAGCAGTATCCAATAATGATGTATCAACTGCGGTTGCTCTAATGAAAGTGCTGGAGAAGAAGGTATCTGTGTCTGGAGATCCTATGCAACGCTTGGGTGCTTACATGTTGGAAGGGCTTAGAGCAAGGTTAGAACGCTCAGGGAGTGTAATCTACAAATCCTTGAAGTGCGAGGAACCAACAAGCTCAGAACTAATGTCATACATGTCTATCCTCTATGAGATTTGCCCCTACTGGAAGTTTGCTTACACGTCTGCAAATGCTGTCATTGGGGAAGTTATGGCAAATGAGCGCAGAATCCACATCATTGATTTCCAGATTGCTCAGGGCAGTCAGTGGATGCTCCTCATCCAGGCGCTTGCACATCGGCCTGGTGGGCCTCCCCTTGCCCTCCGCATCACTGGTGTTGATGATTCCCAATCAGCGCATGCTCGAGGTGGGGGACTTAATATTGTAGGGCAGAATCTGTTAGCATTTGCTAAGTCGTGCCAAGTACCACTCGAGTTTCATGCTGCTCCCATGTCTGGTTGTGAGGTTGAGCTAGAAAATCTGAGTGTTCGACCTGGGGAAGCCCTGGCTGTTAATTTCCCATACGTGTTGCACCACATGCCAGACGAGAGTGTGAGCACACAGAATCACAGGGACAGACTATTGAGGCTGGTCAAAAGTTTGTCACCCAAGGTTGTGACTCTTATTGAGCAAGAGTCCAACACCAACACTTCCCCATTTTTCCCAAGGTTCAAAGAGACAATGGAATATTATACAGCCATGTTTGAATCGATTGATGCGGCTCAGCACCCAAGAGATGACAAGCGGCGGATCCGTGCAGAAGAGAACTGTGTGGCTCGTGACATAGTAAACATGGTAGCTTGTGAGGATGCTGAGAGAGTGGAGCGTCACGAACTTCTGGGAAAATGGAGGTCAAGACTTTCAATGGCGGGTTTCACTCCATACCCATTGAGTTCTTCTGTGGCTAATGCTGTTATAGATCTACTTGGTATCTATAATGAGAATTATAGACTCGCGGAGAGCAGTGGGGCTCTCTACCTTTATTGGAAGAACAGACCTATGGTTACCTCCTCTGCCTGGTGGTAATTGCTCTGAAAAATCATGTAAATCTTCATTCTCTCTTTTCTTTACTTCTGTAGCACGAGAGACAGTAGTCTGTGTAGTTTTATAGAATCGAGAGTAGCACTCTTCCAAGAACACCTATTTTAGGGCATAAAGTTGAATCTCTCTGAATTCATTGTACAAGTCCGCTAAAACTGAAAGAAAATATGTCTCATTATACTGCACTTCACGTGTAATTCCTTTTGTGCTGCCATAGCGACAGGTCTAAATTTAGATTGTGGCTTTAGTGCGTAGATAATAAAATTGAGTTGATGGTAGAGACGTTTACATTCTTCGATCAGTTAGTTCATGCTGGAGAAACTATTGCATCCCTTCTCTAAATCAGCTGCCTGAGCTGATTACAAACAGACCAAACATATACTAGCTGTTCCAAAATGGTAGCATTCCACGACCATAACAAACATCACTGATATGCCGAGTCTCATGTTTTTAGGAGCACGGAATCAGCTTGGTCAGATAAGCTTTATGATCCCAGGCAGCCTCCATTAGAGGATGCTTTTCACCATGTAGTTTGAACCAGCCACCAGGTCTAAAAATACCAGAGCAATCTAAAACTTTGCAGCTCATCTAGCACACTTTTTTGGCAGGGTGAGAATGTTTTGGAATAAGAAAAAAAGGATCCGCTATATAAAGTGAGAACTTCCGGATCATGTTTCAATCGAACACCGGCTTTTGAGAGGCCTGGTTAATTTAACATTAGTATGAACGTGTATTTTTTTTTTCTCCATGGCATGCTCCATACCCTCTAATTTATTCACGTCAGTGCAAAAGTCAGTCGGATGACGAATCAATTCTAGGTGAAGTACATACCTTGGGATGAAATCATATCATTTTAGAGGAAGACTCCTTTAATAATAAAGTCAAATATTGCCCCACTCATTGAAGATATGATAATGAACTTCATAAACTGACTCCTAAAAGGTCTGAAAAATTCATATAAATGCAAAAACTACACCAAATGGGCCGCTTTACAAAATCAAGCTAGAATCATTTCCATTCAAACACTCCCCCTTTGCATCCTTTCTCTCCTACTTATGACCCCCATGATCAAGTCTCTGCACAACAAAGAGAAAAATAATATTATCATGACTCGGGACCCAAAGATACATGGCATAATCACTCTTTTCTTGGATCTTCCATCACCTACAGGTCACACTTAACAAAATTTCCTTTATATGGCACAAAAAATATACAGCAAAATCCTGTGGTTGCCTCAAGTGGGAAATGCCTTGATTTTGGTTGTATACTCCCTCCAAAGTCAAGTTTTGAATCTCACTGAGTGTAAATAATTTTTTGGGGTCACCGGATTAGAGGATTCCGATTTTTTCTTTAAATTATCCAATGTGACATTGTGGAAAACTCTTTATCTAAGGTTTATGCACCCTCAAGATTAGTTGAGACATTGTTCTGGACACTTGATGCCAATAAAAAATACATACAACTAAATACCCCTAAAACCACCCAAAACCAAATAACCAAGATAGCAAGTAAAGTTAAAAACATCCGACCTGAATTAGTTTATAAAAATAAGTTATTAAGTCCAATTTAGATAGTGAGTAAAGATGAGATGATTTGTGAATATAAGTGAGATATTTGAGTTGAGATGAGATGAATTTGAAATAATTTGAGTTAAAATGTTTTATGAGGTTTTGAGAAATGAGAGTGAAAAAGTTGAATAAAAATATTCTAAATTTAAAATATTGTTAGAATATAACTTTGTAATATTATTTTGTTTTGAAATTTAAAAAAATTGATTTTTTTTTGTATGCTTTGTTTGGAAGTTTGGAAAAATTATAATAATTATGTAATGATTAGATGAAAAAATTGAAAAATTGAAATTATTAAATATTTGTGTTTATAGTATTTAGATATTGAAATGAGATAAGATGAAAAGAGATTGAATCATCTATATCCAAACTACGCATGTTCTCCTATTCAAAAGACCAATTTTTGGGGGCATAATCGCACAAAAATAAAAGGTAGAGAAATCTCATGGACGAAGGATGTTTTAGGAATTTCAGCTTCATATTATAGAGTTTTATATATTATCCATAGCATTTTAGAATTTGGATAATTTTCGAACAATACCCCTTTATTCTTTTCTCCCACGATATTCCCTTCTCTATATTTTGCATTTTGCCTCAGGGTTGCATTTTGCCTCAGGGTGAAGAAGTTTCGGTCTGGACCAGAAAAATCGACTAGATTGACTGGTTTGGTCCGAATCAAACCGAATCGAAACTGTAAGTAGTCGGTTCAGTCTGATCACAGGATCTATGATTTTTAGACCAGATTGGACCGAAACCTACCAAACTATATTTATTTATTTTTAAATATTACATATATTATATATTTTTTATATAATAATTATATTAGTTAATTATGTAATTTTCATCTAATCTATTATCATTGATTATATAAAATGTTAAATCATATATTCTATTAATTAATAATATATATTTTACTATTTACCAAAATTTTGAATATCGTTCCGATGATCGTTTTGGTTAAAATATTAGAACAAAATATTTTGATACTGATACTCTTTTTGGATAGTGTATATATAGATTAATTAATTATATATATAAATTATATATTTGAAAATAACATCTAATTTTGGGCAAAATAGGAAACCTAGGAAAGGACCGAATCCAGGGTAAAAAAAAACGCATTTTTGATACGTTTCGAACTTTCAGTAGGACAGTAATGTGGATAAAGTTAAAGTACTCGTTTTTATTGTTCGCCAATGAAATGAAACGCACTTAAATAAGTTAAATTGGTATTTGTTTCATGAAATTCTCCCCCTAATCAGACGCGAAATTAGGTGTCGATCACTGATTAGGCGAAAATAGCTGATGAATCGGTTACAAAAGGTCCGCGAAACGTACAGGCTCTGTTCAATGAGATTCATATGACGATGCAAATTGCTCGGTTGCCGACTACCAAAGGCCACAGTCGGAGAAGTCGGAGGTACAACAGCTCGATTCTCTTTTCGATCCCCTCAAAAATCTGTTTTGTAAAACAGAACAATTCTTAAGCTGAAGCCTTTTTTATTTTGCCTGATCAAATTTTCAACAAACAAAATGTCCCTTTAATATGTTTGTTTAAAGATTATTTTAGGTTTCGTTTATCTTTTTGATTAGTGTTGTAAATGGGATTAGGGGCGAAAGGCCAGAACTTGGAACTTGTTGAATCGTTGGTAGGTTTTTTGTTGCTTTTTGTCGATAAAAAAAATTATTCCTTTTGATTATTATCATTGAGAAAATGAAGCGAATATAATTACTCTTCTTGACATTAAAAACTGTTTTTTTTTTTTTAATGTTTATCTAGGAATGCTGTGTTTAGTTTTGTGGTTATGTTAATGGGAGATGGCTTTGTTTGCTTGAAATACGGTTAAGGTTAATTGGGTTCAGTGTTTCTTTTCTTTTTCGAATTTGGAAGTTGATAGACAAATAAAAATTCTGTAATTATGTATTTGTGTTCTTGGATCGCCATAATTTTGGGTATGCTTAAGGTTTTTGCCACGCTTGTTACTTATCTGTTTGGCGTTGGAGCTGTTGAATTTTGAAGGTTCAGAGGGATTTGGGAAATACTCATTCTCTTGTGTATTGTGTGTGTTTTGGGGGGTGAACTCAGAATAGGGACCTGAATGTGAGGTGAATTTGTGAAACTTCTTAAGTTTTCAAGTCTGGGTATGGAAGAGGTATCGGAAAGGTCAGAGCTGCGCAGAATGCAACGGGAGCAGGAAAGAGAAAGGCGCCGGATGCGGGACAGGCAAAGAAGACAGTCAATGACGCTTGAGCAGAGGGAGAAACATCTTGCCAGGCGTCGTAGAAACTATCAATTGAGAAGACTAAGAGCTGAAAGTGCAAGGTCAGGTTCTCAAACTGGACAAGCGCGCATGGTGAGTAGAGGCGAAACAATCACCAGCGATGAACATCAAGCAGAAACTTCTTTTTCAGGACTGAGTGTCAAGTGCAATGGTGTCACTCATGTTGAAACTAATAAAGGTGAAGAAAACCTAACTGTTGACTGCAAAGAGTCCGAGGGTGAGTAATATTTATGTGTGACTTTAGGACATGATTAGTCCTTGGAAAGATACACGTATAGGCGTTGCTTCTGCATGAAACTGATTGCATATTCACAATACTTCTGCAACTACTTCTATAGGTTTGGAAGCTCTAGCCCACAAAGGAACTAATTTTCCAAGAAGGCTACGGCTAAGTCATATAAGACATCTTGCAAGATCATTGAATAATTCTATGGGTGAGCTTGGTGGCAACCACCAAATGGTGGAGGCAGTCATAACCAAACGGGATGTTGCTAGTAACTGTAAGTTATTTGATTTAATTTTACATATTGATATTGATAATCCTAAGAATTTTTGGTTTGTGTTCTCATAATTTATGGTAAATATTTTTTAAAAAACGTTAGAGAAAATGTTATATCGTGGTGCTCAAAATTTATTGATTATCTCAAGGTGGATTATTAATTGGATTGGACAAGAACTTATATAGAGTTCCTTCTCCATATTATAGGTTTGCAAGTTGGACATTCTGATTCTGGTATATCACCACAAAGTTTACGTTTGAATCGTGTCAAGCGTCTTGCTCGCACATTCAACAATCCTGCAAATTCTGCTACAAGAGATGCTACTGATCAAGACCACAGAAGTGCCACAGAAGGTATCGGATAATCTGTATAATTATTTTTGCTCGCCTATATTAAAGACTTTGCGTATACAGTTTTCAACAACACCTTTTGCTTTCCGTGAATTTGTCTCTATGCATAGCCAATACCCTTTGTTTTCCATGATTTTGTTTCTAAGCATAGTAGATTTACTCCAGTGGAACAGAAGCTACCGTGTGGAGAGCTGCAGCTGATAAGCAATGATGAACCAAAACTTGTATGACCTATTAATGTTAAAGGTAACGAAGTTGGTAGAATGGTAATGGCTATTAACTGTTTGATATTCTTAGACCAATAGTTATTTTTATGATGCATTATTGGTTGTTTTTGTTTTTTGTTTTTTTATGAGATTATCTACTTCAATATTTTTTTGGTATTACATTTCAGGACAATCGTCTGTCATTGGCTATCGAAGAGAGGGAACCTTTTACTTGGTCATGTGCACAAATGATGTTTTCTTAGCTTTTCTTAACAGGTTCTTGATTGTAGAAATGTAAGTTAACAAAATTATTGTTAATTTTTAATTGGCCCTCACGTCTAGTGATAACCATCAATCCATGTAATTGGCTTTAGAACAATCAAATAGAATCATATCCCTACTATTGAAGACACAGTTGCAGAAGATCAAAAATGGTTTTGCAGAACATGTATATAACATTTAGACACGGTTTCCATCAATGAAAGAAATGACAGGCTAGAGTGTTAAAATTTAAAACTTCAAATGGATTCATTTTCGTAAGGGTACAGTCTAATGCTTTATCATGCTCATGGAAACCTTTGAATACATAGATAAATGGTCCTATCCTTCAAAATCTGAGGGATTGGAAGCCCAGAAGAAGCGAAGCATGTGCATTTGAGTTGATTGAAGGGGCATGACATTTTATGAGTTTTCAGAAAGTTTTTGCCTTGAATTAGCGTAATGATGACAATAGTTCTGTTTGGCAACATTCCGTTATGGAATTCAGAGCATGTATCCAGATCTACTTGCGTGGTTGTTATTTTAATAGTTAAGCTTTCATATTGTTTTCTTTAATTCGATTGCAAAAATATATTCCAAACCACCAGTTGATAGCTGTATGGTTCTTTAATTGGCTCAGGCTATTATGTTAATCACAGAAGATTTCTCATAAATCTTCATAAAACTCATTTTCCTTGAAGTCTTAACTTCCAGAGCACATTTCTTGAGAATGATTCCTACCAGCCTATGGTTTTTCTTGACTTTTTTGGTCAACACTTGAACAACTTTAATGTATCAGCACCTCTTACTCTGGGTGATGGTTGATTGATTTTTTTTCATTTTCTAGTGTTGCAGGACAGAGAAAACAAAAAAGAATTATCGGCGGGCATAGATTAATTGTTGGACAAGTCTGCATGATGTTACAATTACATTGACTGTAGGAAAAACCAGAGACTGAAAGCTTTGATACTGCCCCCCAGCAGCTGGGTGAATTGTTTCGGTTCCTTTTAACAAATCTTAGGAATTTTGGGTGCATTGATTTACACAGATTTACTGATATGCCAATATTTAATTGGTTTTCTGGGTTGATTCGTGCTCTTTGATATGCTGTAAATAGCTTACTCTCATCAGCTGTATGTGTTGCCAGGCCTTGAACCATATCTTATGAGTGTCCTCCCCCACCAACCCTCGCCTCCTTTCAATTTCGCAATTATCTGTATTCTGTATTGTATTCTAAGATCATCTTTTCCATATAATTCTGGGTCATTTATTTTTCCACATTTATACCATGGCTCAAAGTGAAGCAAGTATTGACCATGTCAGTGTATGTACATGATATTTGATTAAAACAGCTTTTACCAACTTCTTTTCCATTTTTTTGAACTGTTGTCTCTCAAAACCTCTTCACTAATCTTGTAAGTTGTGGAGCTTTCTGAGCTGCAATTCTCTCGGTAGAGTTATGGGGTTCAAAGGCCTGTTTACAAACGTACAGTTATGAGAAAAAAAATCCCAAGTGTATGCTTTCAGAAAGGAACATCAATTTGCTGATTTGGGTGGCAATCTAGATTAAGATCATCAGCCTCTGGTTTGGGTGGATTTTATCTTCGTTGGCATTGAGTAGGCTGTGTACCCATAAATATCCTTATCATAAATATATTAAACAATTTTTAGAGGTCCAAAATTCGTATCAGATCATTGACATTCTGAAAATTAGCCTCCAAAACCTGGCTGTTCACGTCTGGATCACTAAATAAAGGAACTGATGCGGCAAAGCAACTGTAATTTTGAATTTCAGCGATAGTGTAATATTTAGATTGTTGAAGTCTGCATAAAAAAAATAAAATAATTGTCAGTACGTAAAATGTTCCAAATTGCAAGAAAGTTGAATGAAAAGAATCACCTGGTTCCTTACTAGAATTTCACTCAAGTGAAAAAACTTGCATTAAATTTCTAGGACTTGAATTGAGAAAAAGATAGTCTCAAAAACGTAAATGGGCAACATCAAGATTTATACACTGTATTTATCTCTTTCCTAAATCTAAATATCCTAAAATTACAATGATTCATTCTAACAATCATACTTTACAAAAGACAAGCCACAATTTAATTTAAGTTTCAATTTTGTTTTTTTCTTAAAGGAAGTTATAACTTTATTCAATCAAACTCTATATCAGAGTAGCAATATAGTTAGGAATTTCCTCTAACTCAATAAGAACATTATCAATTTCGACTTTTCTTAGCAAGACAATGTGCTATCATATTAGTTGCCCTCTTAGTGTGTTGTACATACCAGTACTCAAACCTGCTCAGAATCTTTTTCACATTTGTGTTGATCAAACCAGTTTGGCCTCAATTATTTCCTTTCCCCTTAATATCATTCACAACCTTAAGAACATCACCTTCAAGAACTATCTTTTTTAAGCTAATATTGCAGACTGAAGAGCAATGTATGCTTTTGCCAAGTAAGGGTCAGGAAAGAGTGATCTTTTCATTCTCATTATGGCAATTAACTTACCCTCCTAGTCTCGGATGACAATATCTATGCCAATTTTGCACTACTGTTTGTCCACTGCAGCATCCCAATTGATCTTATAATAACTGTTGGGGGAAGCTTCCCACCGAACCAAAGTTGCAAAGTCTATCGATGGGATATCAGAGCTCTTAGGGTGCAACAACCTTAATTCTCCAATTTTTGTGTGGTCTGTTTCAGTAGAGAGTTAGGACTGATGAATTCTTGATGAAAGACAACGTCATTTCTTCTCTTCCAAATTCTCCAAGCCACCACAACCATCTCTTCCAATACCTCCTCATCCAATTCATTAAGCATTTTGATTATAAGCTCTTTAAAAGTCTATAGCCTGATGCTTCTCTTCTGCAATTGGATAGAACATTGCCTCCATACATCTCTCACAGATTCACATTCCCATAAAGCGTGTTCAACACTTTCTTCATGCTGAAAACAAATAAGGCAGCTAGAGTCTGCTACAACCTTCTTTTTAAGCAAATTAGCATTTGTAGGCAATCCATTATTACAAGCTTTCCACAAGAAAAGCTTCTCAGGATTAGGAACTGTCAACTTCCACAATCTATTCCATCTTTCCTTCTGTCTAGCAGGGTTAAAGGGTTGGCCTTGAGCCCTCTGTTGGATCTCGAGTTGCAAGTGGTAAGCACTTCTCATAGAGAAGATGCCATTTGTTGTACACCTCCAAGAAATCCTGTCAGAACTGTTGCATAGACTAATAGGAACTTGACCAATAGTGGCAGCTTCTTTTTCATAAAAAGTTTCATTGATTAGCTTCATCCTTCATGAACTTGTAACTGGATCAATAAGAGAATCCACAGTTGCCTTTGGTTCAAGATTTTTCACTAGACTTTAAACTTTAAAGGATGTTGGGCATGGTAGCTACTTATTATGCCATATTTTAGTACCACAACCATTCCCAATATGCCAAAATAAACCCTCCTCAAGTATAGGCCTAGTAGCCATAATACTTTTCCAAATGAAAGAAAGGTTTCTGTTAAGACCAGCCTTTAAGAAATTGCCATCAAGAAAGTACTTTGTTGAGAGGACCTTTATAGCTAGAGAATAAGGGTTCTGAATCAGCCTCCATCCTTGCCTGGCTAGCATAGCTAGATTAAATTGCTCAAGATCTCTCAACCCATGCCCACCACTTGCTTTAGCTTGTCTCATCTTTCCCTAAGAACACCAATGAATCCTCTTTTCTTTAGCTTTTTGAATATTTCTTCTTTAATCTATTGAGCTCCATTAAAATATTTCTGGGAATCTTGAATACTCCCATGTTGTATGTTGGGATGACTTGAATAACAACTTTGATGCGAATCTCTTTTCCAGCTTGGGCTAGGTATTTCATTTTCCAATTACTAATTCTATCTCACACCCTATCAAGTATATTCTCGAATCCTTTTGATCTAAACCTACCAACCAAAGCTGGCAAGCCTAAATACTTTTCGTAAGCCTGTGTGGATTTGACCCCAACAACTTGTATGATAAGATCCTTGACTTCTACCCTTGTGTTATTGCTGAAGAAAATTGAGGTTTTGTCTTTATTAATCCTTTGACCAGATGCTTGCCCATATATTTCTAGCAAGTGCAATAATCTGCTTCATTCCAAAGGGTTGGCCTTACAAAACAGTAGGTTGTCATCTGCAAAGAAAAGGTGGCTGATGTGCAATTGGTTCCTAGCTAATGGCACACCTGAAGCTTCAGCATTTTGGATGAGATTGCTTAGTGATTCAACACACAATATAAAGAGGTGGAGAGAGAAGGGATCGCCTTGTTTGATACCTCAAGAGAGAGTCAAAGAATTTTAAGGGATGCCATTGGTAATAATAGAGTATGAAATTGAAGACATACAACTCATGATAACCTCGATCCAACTGTGTGCAAACTCCATTTTTACCATGAAAACTTGCAAAAAGTCTCATTCAATCTTGTCATAGGCCTTGCACATGTCCAGCTTCAAAGCCATGTATCCTTCTTTGCCTTTCAAATGACTGTGCATAGTGTGCATTGCCTCAAAAGTCACAATAATGTTATTAGTGATTAATCTGCCAGGTACAAATGCACTTTGTGTAGAGAATATAATCGTGGGAAGGAAAGTCTTCAACCTATTGGCCAACACCTTAGCAAGGATCTTATAAATGACATTGCAAAGACTTATGGGTCTAAATTCTATGACTTTAGTAGGATTTGAATTTATGCAATGTGAGTGGCATTAAATTCCTTTGGCTAAGAACCAGACTTAAAGGCTTATTGGACAGCAACACAAACATCAGGTCTTACCACATTCTAGTGGTTCTAGTAGAATGCAGCAACAAAACCATCAGGACCTAGAGAACCTAGAGCATTCATTTGAAAAATAGAACTTTCCACTTTAGAGGCAGAGATGTATTGCTTTTAAATTTTGGATGCAATCCTCAATCTTATCAAGGTTAGAGGATGTAAAGAGAACTGAAAAAACTTTTGAAACATGAAACTAACCTCATCTGGTGTATCAGCAACCTTCCCATCCTCATTTGGAATTTTCTTGATTGAATTAGTTTTCCTCCTCTATAGTATTTCTGTCTCCATCCTTAAGCCTTTGTTGCTTGACTCTTTGCTTTCATTTCACATCTTCCTCTTCAAGCAAATTGTCCACTTCCTTCTTGAGTTGATGGATGTCCTCATTACAACCCCTTTATTAATCTCTTGCAACTGTTTAATCTGAGCTAACTTTGTGTTAATAAGCCCTATCTAGTTTTTAAAAGCAGCTTTGCTCCATATCAAGAGGTTTTCATTTGAAATAGAACCCATAGTGCCCCCTTTTAGGTGTAGTAACTGCCTGATTTCTCATTTGAAATTCAAGTAACAGGATAATTATATGAACTTCTCTTACCTTTCGGAGTGGTTAACAGATGACAGCTTATTTGAGATTTTAGAGTGATTGTCACCATATTATTTTAGCAAGCTGAGTTCTCGGCTCAGGGTTTGTTGACCTAGGCTTGGGCTTAGGCCCAAAAGGCTATATAGTGGCTTATGAAAAGAAAAGGGGATTAAACCCCTTCCACTTACTATTTAATTTAATGTAAGACTTAATTAATTATTTGTTTATATGATATTTTATACACATTCAAATTAAAAGACCATATATATATATTTAGGTGGCTAGATTGCAGGTCTCCAACACATAAGATCCTAGCTATTTCTACCCTTGTTAACGACTATATATGCTTAGTACTGAATATACAACCCGATGAAGTAATTAATTAGGATAATAAACTTTAAATTAAGGAATTGTATTGAATTAAAAAATGAGTGCACAACCCTAAATATAAAAGGAAGAAGCACTAAATTAATTGAATATCACTTATATATGATCGATTAGGACATTACTGTGAGTTCTTATAACAAGTGTTAGCGCCTAAAAAAATCGCAACAGTCCGAAAGGAAAGAAAGATCCATTCTCAACCCATTGAGATTTTTTGAGCCTCGATTGGTGTTGTGTAAAGCCCCTGGCGGTAGTTGTATGATGTCCGTGCGTTTATCCATGGTCTCTTGTCCTTACTGTACAATGAAGATTTGAGTTCTATCCTCTTGCTAGAGTCTTTGTGGTGAGGTTGAATAAGATGAAGTCTCAAAAAAGCCTGGCCAAAAGTCTGTGAAGTCGTATGTGTTCGTCCCTTTTATCTCTTGCCCCATTTGATTTATGTTACTTCCCTTTACTTTATGTCACATCACCCATTTTTCCTCCTAACACTCTGCACTCCCTCAATCCTTTGTCTCCTCCTTCACTCTCTCTTTCATCCCTCCTGATGAGTCCTCCTCATTGAGCTGAATCTAGGAAATACCATGAGATTGTTATATTTTATCTCTTACAGTTACCCTCGATTCTTAAAAGCAATTTGCTCCAAAAATATATTGAAAATCTTTAAAGATAAAATATGCAATCAAAATAATCCGCCAAAGTTCGTGGAGAAATAAATCTTGGGCATGTGTTCTTGGTTATTCATTCCACTCGTATTACGTAGTAAATATTTCTGAGTGCGAGATTAGGCAGGGGATGGACTCGTCCACGTGAAGTGCGGGCGCAGGACTCAGCATGGCGAGGTGAGTGGGAGATAGGCTCGACCGCCCAGAGTGCGAGCGCGAAGCTCTTGTAACATCCCGGATTTTAGGGTATTTTTAATGGATGTTTTATTTAATTTATTTTGTGGTTATTTTTCTTGTTTTTTAAATTTTGGGAGTTTTAAAATATTATTTCTTAATATTTTATGTGGTGAAAATTATTTTATGTGATTTTTAGATTTTATTTACTGTTTTAGCTTTTAAGATGAATCTTAATTTTAATTGATTTATTTGTGGGTTTTGATTTTTATTGTTGCATTTAAATTATTTCACTGTGTTTGGAATATTTTATTTAGCTTCTGGTTTTAATTTCATCTCCGTTGGATTTTTCGGGACCCAGCTTGAAAGACTGGATCTTCCTTTTTTTCCCTCTTCTTTTTCCTTTCTTTCCTTTTTTCTTCTTTCTTTTTTCTCTCTCTCCCCGGTAACCCCCCCGCGTGCCCCGACTCTCTCTCCCTTCTCTCTCTTCTCTCTCCTCTCTCCACCGTCGCTCACGGGCTTACTCTCGCCGCGCCGCCTCCCGGCCGCCGTGCACCTCACCGCCGGCACCAGCAGCTCCCCCGTGCGCCGGCGACCTCACCCCTAAAATCTCAGACCACCTTGTGCCGCCGTTAGCCGCCTTGAGCCTGTTGAACCCGCGGTGGGTTTTTCCTCCTTCCGCCGCCATCCGGCCGCCATTGGCCACCAACTTTCTACCACATCATCACCGGCCCAATACCAAAATTTTCCACCCAAACCCGGCCCCGATCCGTCGCCGGAGCCGGTCGAACGAGTACCAAACCCGATTCGGGTATTCCGGCCAAAAACCACCCATTTCCGCCACTATTCTCGGCAAACCACCACCACCATTAGATTCACCACCTTCCATAGGCCCTACCCTATAAATTTCGAGTCTCCGTTTGAAACCGTGAAAAATTCCCATTTCACTGCATTTCGGTCAGTGTTTTTACACTGTGCGAATTTGCAGTTTTGGTGATTCTCAATGCCTCGGAACCTTCGTTAAATTGTTTTAAAGCGCTGTAAGTATTTCCTAAACATTTCTTTGAGATTTAATTATATTTATGCAATTAACTGCTTTTATTTTATATATTGTATTCTGGTTGGTTTCCGGACTGAGTCCGAGGAGTTCGGGGGTGGTTGGATTGATCGGAGTATTTGTTGTGTGTGATTATTGTGATCTGGTTGATTATTGGAGATTGGATTTTATTGTTGGATTTGATTATGTTGTGAATTGGAGTTGGTTATTGGGTATTCTGGCTGTGGTTTGGTTAATTGTTGGTAACTGTGTTTTGATCTGGGTTGGTTGTGATTATTGAGGTTATTGTTGGTTCATGGCATATGCACGCATGATCATGTTTGTAAATTGAAAACTGGGTTTTCGTGTATTGCATTCATGTTCATGTGGTTTTTATGAAAACTGGGTTTTCATGTGTTGACTGGATTTGTGGGTGCGTGTGTATCACGACCCCAAGCTGAGATGGGGTATTATCTCGGTGGAGCTCCTCTGATCACTCGGGAGCGCAATATACTGAGTGATGTCCCCTGGGTTGTCGCCGGGCGACAACGGGATCGGATGTTGGACGTGCCGACTCCGTGGCCCTTCTGCTGGCGGGGGCTAGAGGATGACCTGGCCACGAACGCACTGGGTGCGGAACTGGGCATCTCTCGTAAAGTAGCCAAGACGTGCGGATGGTCCATAGGGGAGACCATGGTGCATATGGTTAATTGGTTAATTGGATTAACTGGAAAAGAGCTGTTTTCTGGGAAAATAGCGTGAGTTGATTTTGTGTATCATTTTCTGGGAAAATGATGGAAATATTTTTGTGCACCATTTTCTGGGAAAATGGTGGAAATGGATTTTACTGGGAATGATTTTGAGCCAATGAGATTTTTGGCGTGCGTAGCATTATTTCATTTGCATCATGGGCATGCATGGTTAATTGTTAGAGTATGGTTTTATCTCTGGACATGGTTAGGTTATAACTTACCTGCGGTACCATTTGATGGTACTGCAGACTTTGTTGATGATGCAGATGCCGAGCCTGAGGATCTGGCTCCGCCGGAGGAGTGATCTGGGATCACTCATGCTGTAGACTTTATTTTCAGACTTGTGTTTTATTTTTCTGGGACTTGGCTTTGTTTTTAAAGGTATTTTGTATTTTGGATATCTGTATTAATTAAAATTCTGGTACTAGTAGATTTTATTACCTTCCGCTGTGTTTTTATTTGTGCACTGTTTATTTGTTGCACACACTGACACTTGTCGTTGGGGTGCGTGACCGTGCTGTCATCATCCCGGGTGTCTCGATTTCCGTGCTTGTCCGTACATGGAAGTCGGGGGCGCCACAGCTCTTCTTGAAAAGATACAAGGGGGGGCTGGCTCGATCATGGCGGGAAATGGGCTCAACCACGTGAAGTGAGAATGTGTGGCTTGGCTTAGCAAAATAAGCGGTAGATAGGGTCAATCGCATAAAGTGTGAGCGCGGGGCTCATCTTGACTAGGTAAGCGGGAGGTAGGCTCGACCATATAGACCGCGAGTGCTTGGCTCATCTTGACAAAATAAATGGGAGATAGGCTTGACTGCATAAAGTACAGGCACGAGGCTCGACTTAGCGAGATAAGTGGGAGATGAACTCAACTGTGTAGGGTGCGAGCACGAGGCTCAGCTTAGCAAGATATGTTCTCTACCGCGTAAAATGCGAGTGCGCAGCTTGGCTATGGCGGGTGATGTGCTCGACCGCATACCTCGACTATGGCGAAAGATGTACTTCACCGCGGAAGGTGCGAGTGCGTAGCTTGACTATAGCGGGAGATGTACTCCACCACATAAGTTGCGAGCGCGTAGCTCAACTATGGTTGGAAATGTTTTCCACCGCATAAGTTGCGAGCACATAACTTGGTTATGGAAGAAGATGTACTCCAATGTGTAACTTACGAAGGTCGGGCAATCGAGTGACCTACCTGCCTGTTGTTGACTCGTTTGTTGATTCATTGTCGAAAATAACCCAGGAGAGACGGTCATGGCTCGAGTGTAAACACTCTGCATTTGTTGGAGGAGATGCTGTCTCAGGAGTAATGTCAGGCAGCCAAAAGACTGGACCCACACTTCGCCGTGAGGCAAGCCAGGCCGTCTTAAGGCTGAACCAACCTATTAACCCTCAATTGGAAGGTAAGTAGGAGATGTGTGATTGTGCTGCAAAAGTCAAACTGATCAGTGTAAATATTCTCCAATCACAAGTGAAAAATTGGTTAGTGTAAGTAGGAGATGTCTGATCATGCTGCAAAAGTCAAATTGGTTAGTGTAAATAATCTCCAATCACGGGTGTGAAATTTGTAGACCTAAGTTGTCTTGCTTGAGTGAGGTGAAGGTTTGAGGCGTTATCTATTTAGCGTTCCATTGCAGGAGATGGAGTGTGGCGAGGGTTTGAGGTGTTATCCTTTTGGCGTTCCGTTGCAAGAGATGGCGTACCAAGAGTAATGTCGAGTCGAAAGACTGAACCCGCTTTCCATCGGAGGAAAGGTCAGGATGCCTCAAGCTAAGCCTGCCTCTTTGGTCCCCACAGGGAGGTAAGTTTCCAAACAGTTGAAGAGTTGGTCCACTTTTCACCTTGATGGGGGTCGGGGTAAATTGCTAGGTCGCAGAGAGGTTGGACTTGCTCTCCTCTGTGAAAGAATTTAGGCCACTGGGGGGGCTAGACCCCTGACTCTCACGGGAAGGTAAGTGTTAGGTAGTTTGGGACTGGACCTACTCATGCTCATTGATATTACAGGGAAGGTAAGTGTCGAGTAGGTTGGCGCTGATCCAGCTCTTCGTCGTGGTGGAAGTCGGGGTAAGTTGTCGGGTACCCAAGGGGTTTGACCCACTATCCATCGTGGGAGGGATAGAGCAACCTTAAGGCATAACTCATCCTTTTGTGTCCTGCAAAGAGGTAAGTTGTTGGGCAGTTTGAGACTGAATCCTCTTCCGCTTGTTGACACCCACAGGGAAGCTAAGTGTTGGGAAACCAAAGATTGGACCCACTCTTCATCGCGAGAGGGATAAAGTAGCCTTAGGGCGTAACGTATTCCTTTGGGTCATGCAGGGAGGTAAGTTATCGGACAACTAAGGAATTAGGTCCGCTCTTCGCCATGATGAGGTCGGGATAAGTTTTCAGGCAGCCGAAAGGCTAGACTTGTTCTCATCTGTGAGGGAGGTCAGGCCACCGGGGGGGCTGGACCCTCCTGGGGAGATAAGTTGTCGTACAGTTTATGACTGGACACATTTCTGCCCGTTGATATCATAGGGAAGGTAAGTGTCGCGTCAAGCTGGTGTTGATGATGCTCTTCACCGTGGCGAACGTCGGGATAAGTTGCTGAGTAACAGAGAGGCTGGACCCGCTCTCATTCGTGAGGGAAGTCGAGCAGCCAGGGGGGTTGGACCAGACTATTGACCCTTACGAGGAGGTAAGTTGCTGAGTAGTTTGAGACTAGACCCACTCCCGCTTGTTGATGCCACATGGAAGGTAAGGGTCGAGTTAGGGAGGTGCTAATCCTGGTCTCCACCACGGATAAAGTAGCCTTAAGGCGTAAACCACTCCTTTGGATCTCGCGGGGTGGTAAGTAGGAGAGGCGCTTGTCCACGTTCACATGAATGCCAAAGAGTTTATTTCGATGGAGGCATATTGGGATGTCCGAACGGTGTCCGAGTGTAGCAAGGTGTTTAGCCAATGTTTCATGCTACAAGACTCAATTATGTTAGTAAAAATAAACTCCACACAAGTTTTGAGGGAGACAAACTGGATGTTTCAGTAGCTATAGCCAGGTCCTAGCTTGACTGAAATTGGCACTGTTGGTTGTAGTTTTCTTTCTGGCCTTAATAGGACATGCAATGCGTGACCATTGCTGCATCTCCATGGCCGTGCAATTTCATGGGCAGGTAGTCTTGACAATGATGCGGAGGGTCTTCATGTAAATGCCTCGTCGATGTGGAGTTGTGGCTGGAGGACTACTGGGGTAGAGGAGGATGTCTTCAACCAGCGTGCGAGAAGTTGTGATGAGTGAGTGGAGGCCGAAGTGTATATGCACGAGATGTTGGAGGCCGAGAGGTACTAATTTAAGTTTCAACTTAAGAGGGACTAAATTGAAATTCTAATAAAATATTAGATTACTGGACAATGGACATATTACTGTCAAGAGATAGTAAAATATTATAACTATATCTAATATTATTTATAATAAAAAATAAGATATGTTAATTTGAGAAGGATATTGCTACAGCTCCCGCAGGGAGCTACCGTTGGGGGTATAGTGTTGTTTTATTTATATATATTTTTAAAATTATTTTTTATATAGATTTTTTAATATTTTTTAATATTTTAAAAAATAAAATAAATTTAGAATATCATTAAAAAACACTTTCTTAATCAGAAAATAAAAAAAAATTATTAACAAATACTTCCTTAATCACGAAGTAAAATAAAAATATTTTTTCTATTTTTTTTATTTTACTTCATGATTAAGAAAATATTTTTTAATAATATTACGTATTTTCTTATTTTTTTAAAATATTTAAAATTATTAAAAAAATTTATATAAAAAAAACTTAAAAAATACACATTAAAAAAACACATACAAACTCCAGCGGGAGCCCCCAGCGGGAGATAAAGCATTATCCATTTGAGAAAGATAAATGCGACTTTCCATTTTCCGTACGTCTGATCCGAGTAGGAATATCTGTACGACTTTCCTTTTGTTCCTCTTCTCCTTTGAAGAAAAGAATAAGGAACCGAGTAGGATTTATAATAATAAATTCGTATAAAAATAAGAGCATTTTATTCCAACAAGGAAACAAACTCAAAATATTACGCGGGTTTTAAGTATCTGTTTTTTTTTTTTTTTTTATCTCTTTTTTAAAAGGAATAATCATTTATCCTCACTCAAAGTCAGCATTCCCTATATTTTTTTCCTAATTTTTGAAAATCTTTTACTTTCTTATTAAAATCCTCTCTCTGAAAAAAATAAAAAATAAAACAAAACAACTCCTAAAACCGAAAAGGTAGGCAAATTTATATAATAATAATAATAATAAATAAATAAATAAATGGTAGTATGGATTGTATTAGGAAATCTTGTAATTATTTAATTGTTTGTTCCAGTCCTCTCCTTGTTTAAGGAGGCTTTTGCACTGCTGATCCTAGTCCTACTATACTAGTTCAAGTCCGCTCCTTGTGCAAGAATTATTATTAATATAGCAGAAAGCTGCGTTTTTTTTCCAAACAACTCTTCCCCACCTTCGAGTCTTCTTCTTATATATATTGTCGTTCTTGTTTCGTACGTTTCGCTCAAGAAGTATCATGGAAAAGAATGTTAATATTATAGGTGATAGAGATAAAACTGATCTTCATCTCGATAACGAACTAGCTGCCATCTGGGGAACAATTCTTCCCAACAATGGAGGTATTGGTATGTCTACATGAAATAGCTATGTTTTGTGTGTTTTAAAACGTCTATATTATGTATGTTTGTATTCGTGATATATGAATTATTATATGCAGGAAATTTTCTGGATGATTGCAATGGTACTACGAACAATCAACAAAGCTATGATCTTAATGTTGAAGACCTCAGAGAAACATTAGCAAATACTTCTTTGGGTGCAGCAGCAGCAGCCTTCCGAAATAATCCTACTAGATTGAATGCAGCAACTAGTCTAGTGTCAGATATTGGATGGAGAGAGATCCTGAGAGAAGCAGCTACTGATTTTGATGCAGCAGCAGCAGCCATCCGAAATGCCCCTGCTAGATGGAATGCAGGTATTCGACGGTTACAAATTAGAGGGGGAGAGACCGTTAATCGAGAGGGAAGAGTATTCCAGTTGATGAATGACTTTGATAAGCACCCCATCTTTAATAAGCTAATTGAGTCAGCCGATGTCTCTGAGTTGCGGCGGATTGTAGCCAAGATAGTTTCGCAGCCTGAATCACTTATCAAGGCATCTCTTAATCCACATGGGTAATTTACCCTTCATCTTTAACTTGTTTTTTCTTTATGTGGCAGCATCTGTATGTTTTGTGCTTGTCATTTTGCGGAATTGATTGTCATGCAAATTTCATCGTTTGGGCAGCATAAAATCAGTTCGGAAGCTTATCAAAGTGCTTGGAAAGACAGGCTTGGTTTCTGATATGAATACAGCTATCTGCACTGGCAATGGATTCTATAGATTGATGATACATCCAATCGGATCTTCTGTTATATTTAGGTGTCTTGATGTAGCTAGTTCTGAGCATAACAAGGTAATTCCCATTTATTATTTGTTGAAAGTACTGACTTAGATGCTATATATACCCTTATTTATTTAGTTTCTTGAGAAAATAAAGAAACTTGAAGTTTGAGTGATGAACTTCTGTAAGGATCTGCAATATTGTGTTTGGAACATTGATTCACTACCCGTTGCCGTACTTATAGTGTTTGAGAATTTCACATACCAGCTAGTTACATATCATCGCCAATACTCTTGAGTTTTATGAAGCCATACTGCATAATTTCTTCGAATTTATTTTGCATCAATGTGACTTCGTCTTCCCTGTTCAGTTGCTATACGAAGCAGCCATAACGTACTGTCTCGAGCTGGCCAAACATGAAAGAGGATGCATAAACTTGAAAAAGTTCATCACATCTTGCAGAGGCCAAGGCAGACAACAACTCCTATATTTTATTGCAGAACATTCGTTGTACCTCTCTCAGGATCCCACTGGGTACTTCCCATTAATCACTCATCTTCTGATCTATTTTTATTTTGAACATAATTAATCTAAGTTTTCTAACCCGGATTTTTGTGCGTTAAGTTCTGTGCTTTTTTTCATAGAGTAGTTTAAATTTCGAGTTTTTCAGGAACTATGTATTGCAGCATGTCTTAGCATTTCATGATCCTGCCTTGACCGATAAGATCTGCTCTGTTTTGAGCGGCCACTATTTACAAATTTCTTTACAGAAAGGTGGCAGTCATGTGGTAGAGAAATGCTTACAATCTTTTGGCATGGAACATGTGCTTCAAGAATTTCTCAAGAGTGACAATATTCACGAGCTCTTAAAACTTGCTCGAGATCGATATGGGAACTACGTGGTCAAAACAGCGCTGACGGCCACAAAGGTATTATACATTTCAATTCCATAGTCAGGGATGATATTGATGGGTGGTCATGGCCTCTCTCAATCCCAATAGCTAGCTCAAGAAGGAGGCTTTCCCTCACACTTATCAACTAACCACCAGCCTTGCTGCAACCGATGTGGGATAACCTCAACAGATATTACCTATTGAGAAATGTTTGTTTCAAAAGGAGATGTCATAAAAGTAAAGTTTATAAATTGACATAGAATCTACTCGGAATTGCGTTAAGAGTCTTTAAAGAGTGCTTAAATAGCTTTAAAAACTCAATAATAACAAAATTGTGTTGTTTGAGTGTTACACGTTAAAGTACTTTTTAATCTCAAATAAGTCAAAAAGTACATTTGAGGAAAAAATGACAACTGAATAATGCAAAACGTAATTCAAATTTTAAAAAAACTATCAATAGACCAAAATATCTGTACAACTTTTAGATAATACAATTTTCAAATTTTCAAGGATATGGTCATTATTTTAAAAAAAATCAAATAATCATCATTTCTATCTCGTAAAGCACTTTTTTAATTTGTTTCCAAACAACTATAATATGTTTGAAAGTGTTTTAAACTATAATATGTTTGTAACAATATGATTACCAAATAGTAAATAAATTTTTAGCAGTAGAACTTATTACTTAAGGTATAAGTTACAAGCCCAAAAGATATAAATTATATTTTCCACCGCAATCCAAAACCTACACACAGTCTATCATGATACATCAAGTTGTAAAACTCTTATTGAAGTAGAGCAATATAATGTATCGTATTTAGCATAAATAGCTTCCAAATTAAAGTTGTGAATTTTTCCATTTTCTGTCTTCCAGCGTGCAGGTAGTCCCTCCCATGGAAGTCTTGTATGGCTCCTGAAACAGCATTCGAATGCTCTCCAGTCAGGGTACGGAAGCAATGTCATGAAGCTGATTTCAAGTGGGTTTCCAGAGGACGAAGCCTGATTTGATTGCGGAATAAAGATACAACTTTGATCGTGAAAGTAGTACAGTGTTCTATTTTTGTTGAGATTCTCTGTTATTTTTGGAATTAGTTGGGTTGCTGCTTTGTGACTGACCAACATTGTAGTGTGAATAGTATGTTTGCGTGCTTTCAAGGGGACTGTATAGGTTGAAAGGTCTCTCAAGTGTCCATTTTTTTTTTTATGTTTCATTTCTGTTATGTATTTGCAGTAAATTTGGGTATAAATATATTTCAAGCTGTTATCTTTAATTTTGTTATGTATATAGGATTTGTTCTCCTCTGATTGGGAACAGAGAATTTTCAAAGATTAAGCGTGGAAATCAGATTATAAGAAATCCTGTTATATATCAAGCTATCTCCAAACGTGAATTTAATCATATTCTTAAAAATTTAGATTCCAAAACATTTATGGCTCCTAAAACAGCATTTGAATGCTGCAAGGAGGAAGATGGTGGATGACCATCTTTGTCCACCATGTGGACTCGAAGTAGAAAAAGCATTTTGATGTGTGATTCAGGCTGCAAGAACATTGGAAAATGCAGCAACAGATTCGATGACTCAGTATGCCAGTGGAAAACTTTTATCTACTGCTCGATATTGAATTAAAATAAAAATGACTTTGGCGGCACGAACCTTGTGGTTAAGGACTAAGGAGAAATTTTGTGGTCTACAAGCCTCACTTCTATAATAATGTCACTTTAAAATTTGAATTTTATAAATTAAATTATGTCTTAGTGTAAAAACGGCATTCAAATAATACTACTCTTTTAAAATTTAAATCTTACAAATCAAATCATGTCATTTGAATAGTGTGTAGTGTAAAGATCTTTCAAATAACATTATTGACAAAACCTGATCATCTACTACTCACTAGAATTCGACTTGTTCGCACCCCTAATTGAGAATACAAAATGACAGAAGATTGGCACGGCCCGCAGTTACAAATAGTGATGGTGGATGAGACTATGGCTGCACCTAAATTGTGGTCTTTTAACGTCATGGAGAGAGATGCCTTAAGTTGGTTTTGGCCGAGAAAATCCGGTTGTCTTGCTTTAGCATAATATATAGGAAAATGTTAAATGTATTTAAGAAAAATTTACAAAAAATTTACTTCTCTACATGTCAATTATTGATATGTTGAAAATTATGAAATTTGAAATTCAAAATTTAAATTAAAAAAAAAAACTAAAAATGATTCTTTTAAATAAAAGTATAAGTAAAAGTACAAGTACATATATGCAACACTACTCTAATATATATGTCCTATAACTTGTGTTTAGGAAATATCTGGTGCATCACATCCTCAGTGGTAGGGGTGGTAATTTGTGTTGTATTATGTCAAATCATGAAAATTATGCTATATATAGAGGTCAAAGAACATGACTCATTTAATTAAAAGGAGCAAATCTTAAAACTCTATCATGACCTATATAAATAAGAGCAATGTTGCATATAGTCCCCAATGGGGATTGTAATGTAAACTTAGGTAATTTTTCTTTAAATTTTTAAAATTACAAAAATATCCCTCTTAAAATGGAGCAATGATACGTACAGTCTCCAAATGGAGACTACATTGCAAGCCTAGTTAATTTTGTTTTTAAATTTTTTTCAAATTACAATAATATTCTTATCAAAATGATATTTTTTTTCCATTTAATGAAGGGCTTGCAATTGGAGACTGCAAATAGAATTTCTCGCTCCTTAAAATGATATTTTTTTCTCATTTAATAAAGGGCATGCACATGCAATCTCCAAGTGGGGACTACAAACGGAATGTCTCTATAAATAATGGGTAACATGATACGACCAGCTTAACTTATTTAATAATTAACTCTTACTAAGTTAACTTGAATACCGTTTAACCACTTTAATCCGTTTCATGTAAATAGATTGAATTGAACCATATAATTATTATTTAACCCAACAATTAATATAATTTCATATACAATACAATGATAACTATATAAATTATTTCCAATTACAATTGGATTCATGATAATATGTTACTATTATATCCAAACCAATAATATAAAAGAAAATTAAGATTTTTATAAAATGAAATTAAATATTAACAAAAAAAATTAATAGTTTGAGATATTAATTAGTCAATACTAATATTATTAAGATTAGATCCCAATAACCAAAAAAAGACATATAAAAATAGATCTTTACAAAATTTGAAAATAAAATTTATTATTGTTACACAGCTTGATTGCAAGTTTTGCAGGTTGATTCGTAATTGATTCGTTTATTAATCATGTTTTATTGGATCAACCTGTTTTGATCCAAACTCATAATTTATATCAAACTCAAACTCATTCCTTTGTGTAAAAAAAGAAAAGAAAAAAAAAAACAAATTGGGTCGGAACTCGGAATTCGTAGAATCGTAGAAAAATCAGCTGGTAATTAAAATAAATTATATATATATATAGAGAGAGAGAGAGAGAGAGAGAGATTCCTTTTATGAAATCGAATTATGATTATGCTAAATTAATGGTTGAAAAGTCCTATTGGGACGCTATATAATATATATGCATATATATACATATACATACACACATATATATATATATATATATATATATATATATTACCACGCGTAGAGGGATTAATCTCCCAATGGCATGCATAGTACCACGCGTACATGATCAGGCGATCGAACGAAGTAAGTACTACATGAGACACAATCGAATTACGTTCCACGTCCTTGATCAATATATATATATGCATGCAGCCAGATCGATCATTATAACCAATTCTATACATACCTGCAAAATCAATCCCTCTAAGTAAGGATCGAAGATCATTATGATGATAAGATATATCATACGATAAGTTAGAACGTATTCAAATCTTAGTCAGATTCTATTGCTTAAGTTTAGCAGATCCTCCCAACTGTGCAATATTATCCACCCACTCCCCCTATTCAGCCTTAATTTCCCTTCTCGAATTCTAATTATTATATATTCACTCTTTCCATCTGAATCAAATTATATTTCTCTTTACCAATAATGAAGTAGATTTCTTAAAAAGGAAATCCTTGATTTATTAACCCTAGTTCTTTTCCTACTAGAACTGGTGTGTGTTTGTGTATATATATATTCACGAGCCTTTAGATCTTTCTAAAAGCTTCAATCTCCATTGTTTATTCTGGTCTTTGTTCATTCTTTCGCTTCTCTTTGTTCTCTCATTGATCGATCTCGTAAACATGTTTTGTCACCGTCTGTATCTGAAGGAAGCTCGCACTGCTTACTTCTTAGTGATTTGTTCTGCCTCAGTGTTCATTTGATTCTCGTGATCTTTCGATTTCATCCATTGTCTCACTATTCGATCTCCTCCATTCTTAAACACATAAGATTACTTGCCTTGTATATTTTCTTCTCGTTGTTTGTTTCTTGGGCTTTCGACGGTGGGTCGTTTCTCGTCAAACATGCCGTACGTTAGATCAGATCCGTCCGACAAAGACGCCGAGCCATTCGTGGAGGTTGATTCAAAGGGACGGTACGGGAGATACGGGGACTTGCTCGGTGCCGGAGCGGTAAAGAAGGTGTATCGAGCTTTCGATCAAGAAGAGGGAAGAGAGGTGGCTTGGAACCAGGTTTTGTTGATAAGGTTCTTGGATGACAAGGCGATGTTGGACAGGATACGCACGGAGGTTGTTTTGCTGAGAACTTTGAAGGACGACAACATTATGACATTGTTCAGTTCATGGATCGATCAAGAGCACAAAACGTTGAACTTCATTACCGAGTTTTGTACATCCGGAAATCTGAGGGAGTATAGGAGGAAGCATCCGCACGTCTCGATCATGGCCCTGAAGAAGTGGTCAAGACAGATTCTGAGGGGTTTGGAGTATCTCCATTTGCATGAGCCATGCATAATTCACAGAGATCTCAATTGCAGTAACGTTTTTATCAACGGCAATAATGGGGAGGTGAAGATTGGAGATTTGGGGTTAGCAGGAGCGACGGGGAAGGACCATATGGCACATTCCATTCTCGGCACGCCGGAGTTCATGGCGCCAGAGATTTACGATGAGAATTACACGGAGAAGGTGGATATATACGCGTTTGGGATGTGTGTGCTCGAGTTGGTGACAATGGAGATCCCGTACAGTGAATGCGACAGTGTGGCCAAGATATACAAGAAGGTGACATCTGGGGTGAAGCCTAGGGCAATGAACAAGGTTACAGATTTGGACATGAAAGGGTTCGTTGAGAAGTGCCTTGCGCCACAGTCTGAGAGGCCATCTGCCTCTGAACTCCTCGAGGATCCCTTCTTTGCTGGACTTGATGATGAAGAAAACTAATGATATAAGCTTTTAGATTTTTGCTTTCAGAAGTGTACAGTATAGTCAGACTTAATTTGTAGCCGTTCCATTGTACATGTTTAATTAATAATAAATTAAAGTTTGATGGTCTCTGTACGTAATATATAATTCTTGTTGCAAAGCACAGCTCTGCTAGATGTCAATTGCGAAATCTATGAAACCTCTCACTTATTGCAGAACGTAATTGGTTGGTTATTGGTCGGATCATATGCAGTGAAGAACCGAACATATTTAATGATCAGGAGCTTAAACAGTTGTCACCAAAACCTTAATCAATAGTTTTTTATAAAAGAAAATGTGAAGTTCATAGACAGACTGAAAGTTTTGCATGAGCTCATAAAACTCCATCTCTCAAAGGCACTCTCATTTTTTAGGACCAGCTGATATTGAATGATCTAACTGATATAATTAGAATATTATATATAGTTCCAATTATTATGAGGAACTTATTATGTGATGGATCTCAACTTTAATTTCACAATATTCTCTCTTTTCAGTATATGTTTATTGATGGATGTCGGGGTCTGAAGGGAACGAGGTGGAAGGGGACTTAGAGAGGGTGGTAAGGCAAGCTGTTGGTGGGTACTGATTGAAGATGGACAGGCTATCTTTTTAGTTTGAATTGGTGATGCACAAGTGAAGGCCGGAAAGTGGAAATCCTCACAAGTTCTTGAAGCAATCTGGAACAGAAGTAAGAACTGTAACATTGATTAATATCAAAAAGAAAACAAAGAAAAAGAAGAATAACTGAAACATGAATGTAACAAAATCCGATTACCAACTTCTCTGACGAAGGAGACACCTTCTGTTAAAGAGCTAGAAATATTTTACATACCATACAATGGATGATCGAAATAAAACCTGATCGTTTGAAATCCACATTCACCAGAATCTTCAATTACCCAGCACGTCTATTGATGGCAGTTGAAGTTTCAATCAAACATTCTCCACATGAATAGATAAGAAATAACGTTCTTAACGCCAATGTTGTTCCAGAGTAACAAATTGTGAAGACTACTTGCGAGAACATATTAGGAAATCCCGATTCCTACTAAGTAGTTTGCACTACGCAAGAGAGACGTAATCATCTTTCCGAGATTCCAGCACAGTCCTTGCAGCTTCAATGACTACTTGTCCACTAACATAATGCTGTCGACAAACAGGCATGTAGACATCAGCCCCGCCAATCAGTTCTGTCTGTTTCTCCTCTGTTTTCCTTAAGGTGAAGAAAGCACGTTTTTGACAAAGTTCACAACGAGCAGTTAATTTGGTCACAGAATCAGCAAGGGGAATAATATCTAACACAGAACCAAAGCTCCTCCTGCCAACAATATATTCATTCACCATCAAAGAAGTTTCAAGCAATGTAATTTCCATGAAAACAAAAAATCGTATGAATGTTGGTAGCTTGTACTTGGGAAATAAATGAAAAAAAGTAACGAACGTAAAAACTTCTTTATGTTAATGGGGGACCTATTTAAATAATACCTCAAATAGTCACCATCTAGTCCAGCAACTATTACTGTTTTTCCATCACGATCAGCAGCTACACGGCAGAAGTCATAAAGGTCCTCAAAGAATTGAGCTTCATCAATACCAATCACATCTAACTGTCACCATATACATGCAATGACAAGTATCACTTCTAGAGTACATGAAAGACTGATGAAAGTTAATTGCAATAATCTAAACAAGAAGACTCTTGAGGTCAAGACAAAGGTTCATGATCTGTGTATGATTGCACACAGCTACATCATTTCAAATTGAGATAATACTAGGCCACACAAAACACTAACACGTTATTGAGACTGAACACGTATTAAAAACCGCAATAACTTCATTTCAAACCTTTCTCTTTATCTTTGGATGAATGCTTTTTTTTCAAACCAAAGACATGCGTTTGGATGAATGCTCGTGTTCCCACCATTTTTAGTTTTCAGGACTTTATTGTTCTTGTTTCTTTTGTTAATTGGGTGTATCTTTTGTATACTCTCTGTGTACTTGGTAGTACCCTCAGTTTTCCATTAATAACATTATTAACTAAAACAAAAACAGTATGTCATACCACCTTAT